>OY992895.1:3213199-3546731 GCA_963921405.1 Cepaea hortensis
AAGGACAAGTCCTTAACCAAGTGGATAATTTTAGATACCTAGGGGCATTTATAACATCAGATGGAAGATGTACAACAGAGATTAAGAGCAGAATAGGAGAAGCAAAAGCCGCATTTAAGAAAGTGAAGAGTATCTTATGCAATAAGTCACTGTCACTGAATGTAAGAAAGAAAGTGCTGAAGTGCTATGTAGAACCAGTTTTGCTGTATGGCAGTGAATCTTGGAATGTAAATGAACATATTAGGAAGAAATTAGAAGGAACAGGTATGTGGTTCCTGAGACGAATGTTGCGAATTTCTTGGACTGTCAGAGTAACTAACAACGACTGCCTGAGACTGGCTAATGAAACTAGAACATTATATATAACAATAAGAAAGAGACAAACAGCTTTCTTCGGTCATGTGATGAGAAGAGAGGCATTGGAGAACAATGTGACAACCGGAAAAATCAAGGGGAAGAGAGGCAGAGGCAGACCAAGAGAAATGATCATGGATGGACTGAGATGGTGGCATGGAGGAATACCAGCAGCAGAGTTGATCAAGAACACCAAAACCGAGATCTGTGGAGAGCCATGAACGCCTATGCCAGCTGGCAGGGCACTTGATGACACACACACACACACACACACACACACACACACACACACACACACACATACAATGGTACGGGTGCCGGTCGTTCAGAAAGCAATGGCAAACTAGTGAACGTAAACTTGGCAAGAGATAACAAACAGTCAAAAAATGCTAGAGTTGACTGCGACGTCCTGTAAAGGATATGCAACTAACTTGTCCGTGATCTCTTCATTGACATCATCATCATGTTTCTGGCCACTTACTCTCATCACTTCTGGATACTTCTGAAGTCGGAGTTGGTTCGCCTGAGGGACACTTGTAATAATCCAAACGCAAAAATCAGTCCATTGAACTAGCAGTACCGTGTTTCCCCGAAAATAAGACCTACGCCTATAATAAGCCCTAGCACGATTTTTCAGGATATTTTTTATGTAAGACCTACCCCTAAAATAAGCCCTGGTTAGAATGAGAGATTTGGAGAGAAATCAGCGTGGAAACTTTGTGAAGCTTACTTAGTTTTTTTTAGTTTTAGTCGTTGGATCAACATCACGGCACACGGTTTAACCCATAAGTGCTCCATTTTCCTCCTAACACAAACCTGAGTCTGGAGAAACTCAGCTCAATGCACGAACTTAGTTGCATCGGCGAGGATCCTGAAATACTTTGGGTAGATTTTTAACTCGAAGTTTTGCCCGGGCAGCGCCGTTAGGCTACTCTTTTTCGATTTCCAACTGCCAAGGGATTTTTTACGTGAGCAACAATACACACGGGCGTCCGATCTCACTACCCAGAGACAACAATACACACGGGCGTCCGATCTCACTACCCAGAGACAACAATACACACGGGCGTCCGATCTCACTACCCAGAGACAACAATACACACGGGCGTCCGATCTCACTATCCAGAGACAACAATACACACGGGCGTCCGATCTCACTACCCAGAGACAACAATACACACGGGCGTCCGATCTCACTACCCAGAGACAACAATACACACGGGCGTCCGATCTCACTACCCAGAGACAACAATACACACGGGCATCCGATCTCACTACCCAGAGACAACAATACACACGGGCGTCCGATCTCACTACCCAGAGACAACAATACACACGGGCGTCCGATCTCACTACCCAGAGACAACAATACACACGGGCGTCCGATCTCACTACCCAGAGACAACAATACACACGGGCGTCCGATCTCACTACCCAGAGACAACAATACACACGGACGTCCGATCTCACTACCCAGAGACAACAATACACACGGGCGTCCGATCTCACTACCCAGAGACAACAATACACACGGGCGTCCGATCTCACTACCCAGAGACAACAATACACACGGGCGTCCGATCTCACTACCCAGAGACAACAATACACACGGGCGTCCGATCTCACTACCCAGAGACAACAATACACACGGGCGTCCGATCTCACTACCCAGAGACAACAATACACACGGGCGTCCGATCTCACTACCCAGAGACAACAATACACACGGGCGTCCGATCTCACTACCCAGAGACAACAATACACACGGGCGTCCGATCTCACTACCCAGAGACAACAATACACACGGGCGTCCGATCTCACTACCCAGAGACAACAATACACACGGGCGTCCGATCTCACTACCCAGAGACAACAATACACACGGGCGTCCGATCTCACTACCCAGAGACAACAATACACACGGGCGTCCGATCTCACTACCCAGAGACAACAATACACACGGGCGTCCGATCTCACTACCCAGAGACAACAATACACACGGGCGTCCGATCTCACTACCCAGAGACAACAATACACACGGGCGTCCGATCTCACTACCCAGAGACAACAATACACACGGGCGTCCGATCTCACTACCCAGAGACAACAATACACACGGGCGTCCGATCTCACTACCCAGAGACAACAATACACACGGGCGTCCGATCTCACTACCCAGAGACAACAATACACACGGGCGTCCGATCTCACTACCCAGAGACAACAATACACACGGGCGTCCGATCTCACTACCCAGAGACAACAATACACACGGGCGTCCGATCTCACTACCCAGAGACAACAATACACACGGGCGTCCGATCTCACTACCCAGAGACAACAATACACACGGGCGTCCGATCTCACTACCCAGAGACAACAATACACACGGGCGTCCGATCTCACTACCCAGAGACAACAATACACACGGGCGTCCCATCTCACTACCCAGAGACAACAATACACACGGGCGTCCGATCTCACTACCCAGAGACCAGGGGAAATTTTATTACTGGAAGTCCAGGTGGATTTTTTAAATAAATCCCGGTCCTCACCGGGGCCTGAACCCGGGACCTCCAGCACTCCAGGCGGACACCATACCTCGAGACCACTCAGCCCCCCTTATTGTAAACTTAGTTTACAAGAGGTCGTGACTTGAATGAAGAATTCCTGGTATAAAAAAATCAGCTGTGTTAGCAATGCTCTACGAGCTGGTTACCTGGACAAGAAATGCTCTTTTAACGAAAACTGTATTGCTGATATGAGAGACTGTGGCCAATGGTTCTACAGGAAATGGAGTCGCAAGAAATTCAGGCCGGGATTCGGGATTTGGAGAGTCATGACGATGATATATATATATATAGTATATCATATAGAACCATTGGCCACAGTCTCTCATATCAGCAATACAGTTTCATGTTCGAGCCAGGACATGTGGGTGTACAAGGAAATGAGCAGGCTGACAGGCTTGCAGGTAAGGATAGAGGAGAGGGGGGGGGGGCGGACAAACCATGGACCAGGCCAACATTCTGAATGCTCTACGAGAAGTAAGACTTTAGCGAGAACCAAATGATGACTGTGAATATACAACCATGGTCAGACTGCAAAAACAGTAAGTTAAAAGAGGTGTGGCCAGACAAAAGCACTATGCAGGAAGCTAAAGAAGATTAATAAACTAACACAGAATTGGTGTCGAGAGCCGCAACACGCTGTAGGATTTACTGAGGAAGAGATCTGAGCACTTATGGACTTATGTTTCGATGTGCAATGAGTCCAATAACCTGAATTAAACTGGGTCACAGGTTATGGCAGCGTTCAAAAGGATAGTCCAGTTGGAGACCTCGACCGTGAAAAGTGTCTCGCTTGTGAGGATGGAAACGCTGGAACTCGCATTGTGGAAAGCACGAAGCGGACTCTGGACTTTCCACGTTGGACCGTAATCAAGAGCGGACCAGGTCACGTTTCGAGCATAGCAATGGCCTTACAGAGTGCCATCTTATATGTTAGATGTTTGAAGATAGCGACGTTTTATACATGTAGTAAACGTTGCATAATTGTGAACATATGTTGATATGTGATTACGTCAGTATTATAGAAAAAAAAGAAAACTGAATAAGCGTTATGTTAAGTTTGTATATTTCGTACCGTGATTCTTCGTATGACAGAGGAGAGAGTGAATGTAGACTTTAATCAGTAACCTGCCAAGGCTCAGTGATTCCAAGGTAAAAGTCTTTGAATCAATCAACGACGCGAGGAATCATGTCCAACCATACAGAGCTGGGTTCGTCAAAGAAAAATGAGTCGATGTATAACCACGGCGGCGGCGACCTATTATAAAAATAAACCCCTAGAAGAACAACAATTGTGATTGAAACAGTAAAGCGACAATCTCCAGTATAAAAAGTATAAGTCGCCACACATGGTGTGTCCTATCACACCCTAGAAGTCGCTTTGTACCGCAGTTGCGCTAAAGTATAAATATGCGCAATGTACCTCAAGTCGCGCTGTGGCACTGAGAATAATCTGTCGACTAACTAACTAGCTAACACTCATTCTACTAATGTACCGGTAGGAAACGATGGTTTCAACAAAACTGAGATTGACTGCAACACACTCCAACTTTATCATATACTGTATTGAAACATATGATAACATTTGCCAACTTTGATAAAAATAACCATCTAACCAAAAAGCACTCACGTGAATACGAAGAAAACAAGGATCGTTGCATACGTGTCCAGCGCCTTGCCAACTGGGAGAACCCAAGCATGTCGTGCTATTTATCAATTCACATGCTGATGTGCGTCCATGCCTAAATCTTAAACTGCCTGTTATGTTGTTCGACTAATCTCAGCAGCTGTTACAAAACATTCCAGTGTATTTGTTCTGACGACGACGTCATCTTGAGTGGGGGTAGGTGGTGGAAAATTTAGAAGTTTCACTTTTGCATGCATACCAAGATGAAGGTCGGCTAGACCACTGATAATTGATTGTTATGTTCAGCGTGTGCTGTGCTGTATAGATCGAATCTGTTTATGATATTTTACTTGTCATGAAGTGGGTGTGACTGGTTCAACGCCAGGTAACAACCTCGGCATCCAGCCGCAACATTAATATGTGACCATCAGGTGTGCTGTGTGTTGAAAAAGGGACATCAAAAGAAGAACGAAATTGGTCTCTTCAACTTGCAAAGACCGTGGGTTTATGTGAATTTAGTTGTCATGTATGTGTCTGCAACAGTGTCAGTAATGTGATTATCTCACAATATAGCAATGTTGGTTGTGGCCTCACCCCTATCTCTTGACTGTATGAAATAGAGTCAAGCAGCAACATCACAGCACACAGGACGTACCCATGTGCACTCTACCCGTACTTCTGTATGATGTGAAGCGTAACCAGCGAGCAGACAAGCTGAAAAACATCTAATGACAGCGGAAGTGTGATTTCTGAGGAAAATGCAATGAATATAACGGATAGACAGAAAAACCAATTAGAAAATCCTACAAGAAACAAATTAAAACCGTAAACCGATTGGAGAAATGAGACGCAGACAGTCAACATATTTTCCATATTTTCGGCATGTTATGACAATAAATAAACTAGAGACCTCGATGACAACTGGCCAGATTGAGGGGGAAAGAACAAGGGGAGGTCAGAGAAGTAAACATCTGGATGGCTTGACCACGTGGCATAGTAGAGACAATACAGATCTGATCCATGACTCTGTTGATCGTGTGAGATGGCGAAACATGACCGCCCACACTTATCAACATGGCACATGATGATGATATCTACTCTATCCCCAACATCAACAGTCAGCGAAAAGTCCCAATACCAATGTTATCAGTTGCAGTTTGATAATGCGTCTGTATCGCTTTTATTTGAGTGCTGAGTGTCGGCCTTTTACTCTGGTTACTCCCCACCCCACCATTCTATCCAAGCCTTGAAGGTTTACCTGTTCTTCAGCACATGCCACATGTTCCCAAAAGGGCCCTGACCACACCTGCCTTATCGTTCACCAGTGCCCCACCCAGTGGTGCAGACCTGCCTTACCATGCACCAGTACCCCACCCAGTGGTACAGACCAGACCACACCTGCCTTACCATGCACCAGTACCCCACCCAGTGGTATAGACCTGCCTAGGGGGGTACGGGGTGTCAAGCATTGGTAACACCTTTGGTAAGGATGACTATCATGTCCTTTTCAGGACCCATCCCCCACTGGTCCAAGCCTGACAACCAGCTCGTGCCTGTGGCTCCTAGTAGCTGTCAGCATGCGACAGCGGCCACCCCCCGGGCAACAGCTGTGAGAGGCTGGCTAAACCAGGCATGGGTGTCCGATTTGGTGTCAAACCAAGCGGTAAACTAGGGTTTGCCTACCCAGCATGTGAAGACAGGATTCGGCAGACTGCGCGGAAGAAATCATTCCTGATTCAACGGGCAAGACGGCGTTTACCTGCAAAGCATTGTGGAATGTAATGAGCACGGCAAGGCACGTAGAGCGCCCTGGTCATCCACTGCACCTGTATTCGTCTCCAGTCGCCCCGACTTGTCTTGCCACTGGACTCAGATGGACTCAGGCGAGAGAGTGAGGTCGACGAATTGCGCAACTCTTCCTCACTTTAATCCAAGTCATCGCGCAAGTCATTCTTCACCCAACGTCATGAACCCTTTCCTGTCACCAATGGAGTCAAGCAAGGATGTGTCCTGGCACCAACACTGTTCAGCCTCATGTTTTCAGCCATGTTGATGAATGCCTTCGAGAGCGACAACATTGGAATAGACATCAACTACCGTATGGATGGAAAGTTATTCAATCTCAGAATATCAAAGTGAATGATCATACACTAAGTGTTGTGGACAAATTCACCTATCTTGGCAGCACTGTGTCACAAGCTGCCACAATTGATGACGAAGTGAATGCAAGAATCTCCAAGGCCAGTGCGGCCTTTGGTAGACTGTACAAGAATGTGTGGGACAGAACTGGAATAAGCCTGCAAACAAAGCTGAAAGTCTACAAAGCAGTTGTATTATCCACACTGCTATATGCTTGTGAAAACTGGACTGTTTATCAGCGACACGCTAGGAAATTAAACCACTTCCACACAGTCTGCCTAAGGAAGATACTGAAGATTAAATGGCAAGACAAGATTCCAGACACTGAAGTCCTAGAAAGAGCATCCATGCCCAGTATCCACACTCTACTGATGAAGAATCAGATTCGTTTGGCTGGTCACTTGACTCGCATGCCAGATCACAGGCTCCCTAAAAGAATTTTTTACAGCGAACTGCGTTGTGGTAAACGCTCCCAAGGTGGCCAGAGGAAACGCTTTAAAGACACTCTGAAAATTTCACTGAATGCTTTTGGAATTCATCATGACACCTGGGAGGCTGCAGCCAGAGACCGAAATTCGTGGCGTGCATCATTACGCAAAGGTGCAGTCATATGTGAGGCAACCAGGACTGCAAGAGCTGTGAAGAAAAGGCTGGACAGAAAAACCACTGCAGGAAATCCTCCTCCAGAGACGTCAAGCATTCTTTTCCCACAACGTCAAAGAACATTTCGAGCCAAAATAGGCCTTATCTGCCATCTTAGAACCCACGGCTCCATACCTTCAACCCCACTGGATGAAATGAATGGTCATCATTATTCTTGATGGACAAACAACAAACAACATAGACCTGCCTTACCATGCACCAGTACCCCACCTAATGGTGCAGACCCAGCCTGTCTAAATCGCGCTATATTCTATCCAATTAACCATCCAAAGTAGCCATTCTCCATAAGTGTGTGCATCCAAAGATCAAATCTGACTATTATATGCCTCCTCGAGATTCAATGTCACTGCCATTGTTTCTTGTCTATTCTGGAACGTATCATTAACATCAAAACCCGCGTGTGGCCATGTTTCCTTCCCCGGCCGGTAACTCTCCAGCCGACTTGGGAGTAGCTCTTCCCTTTCCAAGTAGTCCTGCTGCTAAATAGCAACAATCTTTTCAAACACCATTCCAGATGTATTCTGCAATCAGGTAACCATTCTTGAATGGTCTTTGCCTGGCTTGGGTAGTGGAATTAAATAGTTGTTCACCCACTCTTATTGCACTGATGGTGTGTTAGTGCTCAGGTTAAAATAAGTAGCCATCTCCTCCAAATCTCCATTAATCGTGTAACTTTTGTATGGGCATCACTGGCGCCGTCAGTCCTGGCCTAGTGTCTTTCGCTGTTTTAAATATATTTTTTTTAAAATCTTCTAACCATCTAACATCCTCATAGCAGGCATCACTGATGACACCTGCCAGATGCTCTCTAACCGCATCCCTGATGCCTCAGTCATTGTGATCTATCTGTGTTATAAATATCCACAGGAAGGCTTCCCCTTTCATCCCACTTAGCGTCACGGGGAAGCAGTTTCCCTATATATGATTCCCATTGTGGTAGGCTGGTATTTTGTTGCATTTGTTTCAGTAGTTTCAATAATCTACCCAAAAGCCTTATCTCTGATTCCTGACATTATCCATTTATATATTTTGTCCCTTCTGTAGGAAGCTTCAGCAAGTCCCCTTTCTCATTTTAACCCTTTCCGTCTTCTCCTGTTCTGTCGTGTGCTCTGTGAGTATGAAGTATAGAATGACCTTATCTCATGACAGTATGAAGTATAGAATAACCTTATCTCATGACAGTATGAAGTATAGAATAACCGTACCTCATGACAGTATGAAGTATAGAATGACCTTGTCTCATGACAGTATGAAATATAGAATAACCTTACCTCATGACAGTATGAAGTATAGAATAACCGTACCTCATGACAGTATGAAGTATAGAATGACCTTACCTCATGACAGTATGAAGTATAGAATAACCTTACCTCATGACAGTATGAAGTATATAATACTCTTATCTCATGACAGTATGAAGTACAGAATAACCTTATCTCGTGACAGTATGAAGTATAGAATGACCTTACCTCATGACAGTATGAAGTATAGAATAACCTTATCTCATGACAGTATGAAGTATAGTATGATCTTACCTCATGACAGTATGAAGTATATAATAACCTTATCTCATGACAGTATGAAGTACAGAATAACCTTATCTCATGACAGTATGAAGTACAGAATAACCTTATCTCATGAGAGTATGAAGTATATAATAACCTTACCTCATGACAGTATGAAGTATATAATAACCTTATCTCATGACAGTATGAAGTACAGAATAACCTTATCTCGTGACAGTATGAAGTATAGAATGACCTTACCTCATGACAGTATGAAGTATAGAATAACCTTATCTCATGACAGTATGAAGTATAGAATGACCTTACCTCATGACAGTATGAAGTATAGAATAACGTTACCTCATGACAGTATGAAGTATAGAATAACCTTACCTCATGACAGTATGAAGTATAGAATAACCTTATCTCATGACAGTATGAAGTATAGAATAACCTTATCTCATGACAGTATGAAGTATAGAATAACCTTACCTCATGACAGTATGAAGTATAGAATAACCTTATCTCATGACAGTATGAAGTATAGAATGACCTTACCTCATGACAGTATGAAGTATAGAATGATCTTACCTCATGACAGTATGAAGTATAGAATAACCTTACCTCATGACAGTATGAAGTATAAAATGACCTTACCTCATGACAGTATGAAGTATAGAATGATCTTACCTCATGACAGTATGAAGTATAGAATAACCTTACCTCATGACAGTATGAAGTATAGAATAACCTTACCTCATGACAGTATGAAGTATAGAATAACCTTACCTCATGACAGTATGAAGTATAGAATAACCTTACCTCATGACAGTATGAAGTATAGAATAACCTTACCTCATGACAGTATGAAGTATAGAATAACCTTACCTCATGACAGTATGAAGTATAGAATAACCTTACCTCATGACAGTATGAAGTATAGAATAACCTTATCTCATGACAGTATGAAGTATAGAATAACCTTACCTCGTGACAGTATGAAGTATAGAATGACCTTACCTCATGACAGTATGAAGTATAGAATAACCTTACCTCATGACAGTATGAAGTATAGAATGACCTTACCTCATGACAGTATGAAGTATAGAATAACCCTACCCCATGACAGTATGAAGTATAGAATAACCTTACCTCATGACAGTATGAAGTATAGAATAACCTTACCACATGACAGTATGAAATATAAAATGACCTTACCTCATGACAGCATGAAGTCTAGAATAACCTTACCTCATGACAGTATGAAGTCTAGAATAACCTTACCTCATGACAGTATGAAGTGTAGAATAACCTTACCTCATGACAGTATGAAGTATAGAATAACCTTACCTCATGACAGTATGAAGTATAGAATAACCTTACCTCATGACAGTATGAAGTATAGAATGACCTTATCTCATGACAGTATGAAGTATAGAATGACCTTGTCTCATGACAGTATGAAGTATAGAATGACCTTATCTCATGACAGTATGAAGTATAGAATGACCTTATCTCATGAAAGTGTGAAGTACAGAATAACCATACAGTTGAACTATAGGATCGTCTGCCCCTGATGACAGGATTAAATATAGGATTGTATGCCCCTTATGTCACTATGAAATATAGAACTTTATGCCTCTCATAACAGTACGAAATATAGGATGATGTGCCTTCATGACATTATGAAATTTAATATCGCAAGTCCCTCGTGACAGTATGAAATACTGACTCACCCAAATAAATGACAGCATGGGCTGTGAGATTCACTTGACAGTACAGCACATCTTACTTTTTGATTAGCAGAAGATTTATAAATGCGTTAACAATATCAAAAGCAGTTCCCAGTGCTGATTGTTATAGTGACCACAGATTACTTACAGGAACATTGAGGATAAAGTTAAAGAAAGTCAGGAAACACTAAATATGATTTGCGTATATTGAGTAACGACAAGGAAATACAAAACAAATTCAACATAGAAGTACAGAACAGATTTGATACATTGTCTGATCTAGAGATCCTATTCCAGGATGTGGATGTTAGTTAGTTAGTTAGTTAGTTAGTTAGTTAGTTAGTTAGTTAGTTAGTTAGTCGCAGTTCCAACTTCACAGCAACGGGTCATCCTCATTATGCTCCGTTCCTGTGCCAGTGAATATCACACAAAATGCTCCCCACTGTCCAATGTGAAAAGTGGAAAAGACAGGAGTCTTGACAAACAACAGCCCGCACAGATACACTGTGCATAATGCCGCCGCCTGAATGTCAACACAATAGTCCCCCACAAAACACCCTGTTCATTTCTGATGGAATCGGCAGTCATTTTCCCAACTGGATGTTTCCTAGATGTTCACCCACACAGTCCACGAAATGCAGTTCATCGTCGATGGCAGTGGCAGTCAATCAGAAGCCCAGCAGCCACGCATTTCTGCATTAGGCAAGAACCGGTCAACTCTGGGACATAGCCATCTGCCATCGCTCCGAACATGCAGTCACGTTCCAAAAAACCTCGGGCAGATTCAAAAGCATTGCACACGAAACTCACAGCTCACAGTGTCGCGCCACGCACTCACTCAGCAGCAGGGCGACGGAACCATCAAGCCTCCTTAGTCGCCTCTTACGACATGCGTGGTAGGCTGCAGATGTGGATGTGGATGATCAATGGGAAATGTTGAAGAATTAAATCAGTTTGGCTGCAGAAAAAACTATTCCAAAATTAAAGAAGGTGAGTCAGAAGATATGGATGACTGAAGAAATTTTACAACTAATGGAAACAAGAAGACTCAACAATAATAATTCTGCCAAATATGAAGAAATTCACAGACAAGTCAGAATATTATGTAAGGAGGCAAAAGAAGCATGGCTTGAGAATAATTGCTTAGAAATTGAAAAACAACACAACAATCAAAATAACAAATTAGTGCACAAAAGAATTCAGGAAATTACTAATAAAAGAACATGTATATCAGCAGGCTGTCTAAAAAACTAAAGATGGCAAAATCATAATAGAACAAGATCAGATTCTACATGTATGGTCAGACTATGTGAAAAACCTTTATGATAATAACAGAGATGAACAGTATGATATTCGATTTAATAATGAAGGACCACCAATTTTGAAGATGGAGGTTCGAAATGTTCTTAAACATATGAAAGCTGGCGGTTCAGATAACACCACAATAGAAATGATCAAAGCTTTAGAAGAATATGGACTAGATCAAGTCACCAGACTGCTGAACACATTATATGATACTGGAGATATACCTTCTGAATTATGTAACTCTGTAACAATTAGAATAATGAGTCACATCACACAGATTTTGCTACAAATTATAATGCAAAGAGTGAGGAAGAAAATACAACCTGAAATAGGGGAAGAACAATGTGGGTTTGTAGAAGGAAAGAGTACAGTAAATGCTGTGTATATGCTGCGTTCAGTTATTGAACGTTCTATAGAAGTAAACAAATATATACATCTTTGCTTTATTGACTACACAAAGGCTTTCGATAGAGTAAGACATGTCGACATGGTAGATTTGCTTAGTTAGTTAGTTAGTCTTTCCTCTTGAGCCTAAGTCGGCGCATAGGGCAGAAGTCATGGCTCTCCATGTCTGGCGGTTCGCTGCTACCTGTTGTAGATCCTGGATGTTCACTTGGCCGTTGAATGAACCTTCTCTGATGATGATTATACGCAGGGTCTCTCTTGGTCTTCCCCGTTTTCTTTTCCCTACTGGTGACCATATGAGGGCTTGGTTGGGGAGTCTTGTCTTGTCCATTCTGAGTACATGGCCGATGTAGTTCCTGCCAAGTCATGAGTCCTCCTTGCTTAAGTATTGTGCCATGGAAACTATCATCTGATTGACCCACAACATGGAACTCGGCTCATTAAAGAAACGGTATCACAATGACTTGACGAACTCACTGGTGAACACGGAAGAAAGCGCGATGTCGACGCTTGAGAAAAGATAACACCGTTTTAATCCGGAGTCAGTAGAACTGCGACATATATTTCATATGATTATGTGGTTGTTTCGGGATTTTGAAATTTAAATATTGAGCACTCTACTGACTGTTTCCGGATAAGGTCAGGGATATACACTACTGACGAGCTCAAACGAGAGCGAAACTCGAGTATAGTGCTTCCATATTGACGTGGATAGGCCTTAGGTTCATGCCAGAATGCGATCGGCGTTGCCAGTAGTGGGTTGTGCTCAATATTTATATATTTCATAGTTGACAATTAGCGTCTCGTTATTACCGAGAGGGCAACTAATTTCTAGTACACTAACCTGAGATATATAGTCCTACACTTTCCCTTAAGGTCGTTTAGTAACCTTCTATTTCCCTCTGTTCCTTCAGATCGTCCTTGATGTCATCTTTCACCGAATCTGTCTGTCTAGAGTTTGCCCGTCGTTCGCATATCCATGGTGTTCTCCTTATAAGTGCTAGCTGTCCTTAGCTTCGATTGATTCCACTGCTAGCTTCCCAACGATCGAATAGCCACATCAAGTTGGTCTCCGAATCGAATAGACACTCTTTCACCTTGCTTGTCCCACAGCGTATGGTTTCGTTGTTACGCTGGCGTTGGTGTGACTTGTATTCGTATCTCATGGTTTCGGTGCACTGCTCCCATCGGGATTTTCCTTCCATCCTCTTTATGATGTGCTTTGGGCACTTGCCATGTGGCAGTTCCAACGGCGTTTTCTTATAAAATTGGATACAATATCTTGCTTAGTCTGTCTTATTTGCGCATTGGTTTTGAAATCTGTCCACTGGATGTTTAGAGTTCTTCTAAGACATTTGTTCTCAAAATTGTCTAATTTTTTTTTTATCTAAAGCTACCCTCACATCCATACGTTAGCACTGGAATCAACAAGAATTGAAGATTTTAAGCTTCGTATGTTGGCTGAGTGACTTTGACTTCCAGATGTTTAACAGTTTAATGAAGGCACCAGATGTCAGTGAGATTCTAGATAATATTTTTGGTGTTGAGTCCCCTGTAGATGTCATTTTGCTTCCTAGGTATGTGAAGCTGTTGACTTTTTCAAGAACATGGTTGCTTAATTTGGTGTCGTCTGAACTGTTGGTAAGATCAATAGTTTTTGTTTTTGTGGTGTTAATTTGGAGACCAATTTGTTCTGAAACATTTTGGAGATGGTTTATTTTCTCTTGGGCATCTGGGTGTGTTGAACTCAAAAGCACTAAGTCGTCGGCAAAGTCCAGGTTTTTGTCATTTTTTTTTTGTCAACCCAATGGATACCCCAATTTGTGTTGCTTGTGCATTTGCGCATGACCCAATCGATAGTTATTGCAAAGAGCATCGGTGACTGTCAAAGACCTACGTAGGAGCTCAATGCTAAGAAGAGCTAAATAGAGCTAAAGATAAGGGCAAGTAACATAACGATTTAGGAGACCAGACAGAAGAGACACAAACGCTATAAATAGCTATAATGGGACACACTCGTGTCAACAAGGAGGGCAACAAGTGTACGTGAGCTGGGGTTACCCAAGAGACTGGGAAACCCGCGTCACGAGAAGTGACCATGTAACTCTGGTTACTATAACCAAGTGACCAGCGTGCTGAAACTCCCAGCACGTAAACTAGCGGATACACGGAGAGCTAATTGCTTGTGGCTGAACACGCCACAGGAAGCTTGTTCAGACGGAGACTCGACGGCGTAGGGAACAGACTGTATATCCGCTGTGGATACTTTGTTGTTGAAAAGGACAATATTAATAGTTAGGACTTAGACTTAGCTTCAGTAGTTATTATCATTAACATCATCTCCTCATTCCATCTTCATAACATACTATGATGTTTAATACCGATGTGGTATTCCGCTCATGGAGCTTATGTACGATCAGCTCCGAATAAAATGTATCCTTTTGCAAACAATACGAGTTGTCACTTTCGTGTAGTGCAAAAGTAGGGAATCCTTGTATGCCTGTCGCAAGTGAGTTGCTGACAGTGACAAGACACAACCCTGTTTCACTCCCGTTTCCACTGAGAACCAATCAGAGTTGCCTGATTCTGTTCTCAAGCAGCAACGTGTCTCCTTATAGAAAGATTTTATGATGTTGGTATATTTGGTAGGAAAACCATAGATGTTAAGTAGATTCAAAAGTGAAGGACGGTGGATACTGTCGAAGGCTTCTTGAAAGTCGACAAAATTGGTGATTAATTTCGACTGGAATTCTACAGTCTTAAATGATTATTCTAAGAGTGAAAATGTGGTCTATACATGACAGTTTTGGTCTGAAGCCAGCTTGTTCTTCTCTGATGTATATGCTTGCAGATCTACAAATTGATGGGAAAGGCATTAGACTTATAAAAAAACATATATTGGAAACAACAAGCTGCCATAAGGATTGATAATGAAGTGGGACAATATCAGTCTATTAAGAGAGGTGTTAGGCATGGATGTGTAATGTCTCCAGATCTTTTTTCCCAGTACAGTGAAAATATTTTCAGAAATTTAGAAGATATAAATGGAATCAGCATTGGAGGACGAAACATAAATAACATTAGATATGCAGATGATACATTATTGATTGCAGACAATTAGCAGGATCTGCAACAATTAGTAGACGCGGTTGTTGCACACAGTGAACAACTGCGATTAGAATTAAATTGTTAAAAGACACAGATTATAGTCGTCTCAAGGAATAACGAAATACCACAATGTAATATACAAGTAAATTGGAATATTCTTCAACAAGTGAATCGGTACAATTATCTCGGAAATCTGATGGGAGATGCCTTGTAGAGATTAGAACAAGAATCGCCATGGCGAAAGTAGCCTTTAGCAAGATGAAAAACATTCTGACCAATAAAAAGATATCAATTGAAACGAGAAAAAGAGTGTTGGGGTGCTACATAGAGCTGTTCTTTTGTATGGATGTGAAACATGGACAATGTGCAGTCAAGCTGAAAAATATCTGATGGCTGCGGAAATGTGGTTTCTGAGGAAAATGAAAAGAATATCATGGACAGACAGAAAAACCAACGACCAAGTACTACAGGAGACAAACGAAAATCGTAAATTGATTAGAGAAATTAGACGTAGACAGTCAATTTTTTTTTTTTGGGCATGTTATGAGAAGAAATGGATTGGAGAACTTAGTGACAACTGGCAAGATCGAAGGGAACAGACCAAGGGGAAGACCGAGAAGTAAATACCTGGATGGCTTGACCACATGGCATGGTCGAGACAGGAACACTGACTGATCCACGACTCTGGTGATCGAGTGAAATGGCGAGTCATGACCATCCACGCTTTCCAGCATGGCACATGATTGATTGATTGATGCTACTTATGTCAGTATGAAATATAGAATTGTATGCCTCTCATAACAGTACGAAATATAGGATGATATGCCCTCATGACATTATGAAATATAATATCGCATGTCCCTCGTGACAGTATGAAATACTGACTCACCCAACTCCATGACAGCATGGACTATGAGATTCACTTGACAGTACATCACATCTGACTACCCGTGTTAGTCCACACTTTACTGAAGAACCGATTCCGTGACAGATGGCCAGTGTGTTACCGCATTACCATGGCAGCCCTAATCTCGACTCTGTCATCCCAAACACACTTCTGACATGTTCTCAATCCAACCACACACATATGTGATAGTATCCTCGATCAGAACAGATCCGGCCCCTTGCCAAAATGAACCCATTTTGATCCACTTGAACGTTTCACATCACACATTCAGTTGTTATTGTTGTTACTGTTTGTTTTCCACTTATGCCGTTTGGCGTCGTGGGGAGGGATAATTGAAGTTCCGGCGCCTGTGACTAGCGCCTTTCCTCCAATTTCCTTCTTGAATCTTGAGCAGAAGTTTGTAAGTACTTATTTCACTGGCTCTATCAATTCAATGATCTGTGCAACACAGCAGCAGTAACAATCAATAAAGCGCCTCTTTTCAGAAGGAGTCGCGTATTCAATATATGGTGTTATTCCCATATGTGAACAGACATCCAACGCCAGTTGGCTGGTGTGGACACTATAACGTCCGTGTCTTTACTTGCCATTATATTTTCCACAACAAATCTGGCAAAGCGAATCCCCACCACAACAGTGGAAAGATGGTGTAATTTTCAAACTGCCTAAAAAGGGCGATATGTCTGATTGCAATAATTGGCGTGGTATCACTCTATTATCAGTACCAGGAAAACTTTTTTGTAGCATATCAGTACCAGGGAAACTTTTTTGTAGCATTTACTTGAGAGATTGAAAAAGGCGATAGATGAAAGGCTCAGAGAAGAACAAGCAGGCTTCAGACCAAAATGGTCATGCATAGACCACATTTTCACCCTCAGAATAATCATTGAAGACTCCGTAGAATTCCAGTCGAAATTAATCACCAACTTTGTCGACTTTCAAAAAGCCTTCGACAGTATCCACCGTCCTTCACTTTGGAATCTACTTAACATCTATGGTTTTCCTACCAAATATACCAACGTCATAAAATCTTTCTACAAAGAGACACGTTGCTGCGTAAGAACAGAAACAGGCAACTCTGACTGGTTCTCAGTCGAAACAGGAGTGAAACAGGGTTGTGTCTTATCACCGATGCTTTTTGGAATAGCTATCGATTGGGTCATGCGCAAATGCACAAACAACACAAATATGGGTATCCATTGGGTTGACAAAATTCTAGAAGACCTGGACTTTGCCGACGACATAGTGCTTTTGAGTTCAACACACCCGGATGCCCAAGAGAAAATAAACTACCTCCAAAATGTTTCAGGGCAAATTGGTCTCCAAATTAACACCACAAAAACAAAGACTATTGATCTTACCAACAGTTCAGATGACACCAAATTGAACAGCTACGTTCTTGAAAAAGTCAACAGCTTCACATACCTAGGAAGCAAAATGACATCTACAGGGGACTCAACACCAGAAATATCATCTAGAATCGCACTGGCATCTAGTGCCTTCAATAAACTGTCAAACATCTGGAAGTCAAAGACACTCAACAAACACACAAAACTTAAAATCTTCAACTCTTGTGTGATTCCAGTGTTAACGTATGGATGTGAAAGTTGGAAATCAACGGTAGCTTTAGATAAAAAATTAGACAATTTTGAGAACAAATGTCTTAGAAGACTTCTAAACATCCACTGGACAGACTTCAGAACCAATTCGCAAATAAGGCAAGAGACTAAGCAAGATACAGTATCCAATTTCATAAGAAGACGCCGTTGGAACTACATCGGCCATGTACTCAGAATGGACAAGTCATATGGTCACCGGTAGGGAAAAGAAAACGGGGAAGACCAAGAGAGACCCTGCGTAGAACCATCATTAGAGAAGGCTCATTCAATGGCCAAGTAAATATCCAAGATCTACAACAGGTAGCAGCGAATCGCCAGGCATGGAGAGTCAGGACTTCTGCCCTATGCGCCGCCTTATGCTCAAGAGGAAAGACTAACTAACTAACATTTTCCGGTGCCAGTGTCAGGTGCTAACCAGTGCCCTACCGCGGCTCCCTAGCAGTGATATGATATATTCACCAGGTATCTCAGAAGTACTTCCGGTACAATGGCGACACAATGAAGCGTTACTTTTCGTTGGGACGCTATTCAGTGTTTTCCTTTGGATTTCGTGTGATTTCCTATGGAGTTCCTGTGAATAGCGTTTTCCCGTGGATTATGTGATGTTATTTTGTGTTATTTTATTGGAAGTTTTCAAAAGAAGCCACGGAAGGCAGGTGGTGGATGAAATTGTGAGGGCAGCCGACAGATATTTGTTGGTCATGGTCTCCAGTTCACGACGGCAGGCAGAGGAACTCGTCTTGAGTCAATGGCTGCGGTCTCCGACCAGTACGGTCACTGCCATAGAGGAAAGCAACGGCAAACTACCTCTTTAAACGTGCCTAGTATATCATGATTCGCTTAAAGACTGATCATCGCAAGACAAGGACAGAGACGTTAAAATTAGCAACATGGAACGTTAGGACGTTAAACAACGACGAAAAATTAGAGAACATAAAACAAGAAATTGGAAGGGAAAAAATTAATATTTTAGGTATGTGCGAAACGAGATGGACAGGATCAGGCATCAAGATAGATGACGATTTCAAGATTATTTATTCTGGAGGTGAAGATCGTCATAGGGGAGTGGCAATTATTTTGGACCGGAAAACATCAAAATTTGTTCAAGGATATTGGGCCGTGTCGAACAGAGTTCTACTAGTTAAATTAAGTGGCAGACCTGTTAGCATAAATATTATTCAAGTATATGCCCCAACAGGAGAATCCAGTGAAGATAGTGTAGAAGAATTTTATAATGACATAGAGTTTGCCTTAAAGAAATGTAAAAATTCAGAAATAAACATCATAATAGGGGATTTCAATGCAAAAGTAGGAAATCAAGGGTATAGATACACAGAAGGAAACTATGGTTTAGGAGAGAGAAATGAAAGAGGATACAGTCTCGTGGAGTGGGCAAAAGAACAGGAAATGATTGTAGGAAACACTTGGTTTAAGCAACACCCTAGAAGATTATGGACATGGAGGAGTCCTGATAGCAGGATTAGAAACCAGATTTACTACATTCTCATCAGCAGAAGATTTAGAAACGCGCTAACAGTAGCAAAAACAGTTCCCAGTGCTGATTGTTATAGTGACCACAGATTGCTCACAGGAACATTGAGGATAAAGTTGAAGAAAGTCAAGTGTATAACAGGAAACACTACATATGATTTGTGTACATTGAGTAATGACAAGGAAATACAAAACAAATTCAACATAGAAGTACAGAACAGATTTGAAATATTGTCTGATCTAGAAATATTATTCCAGGATGTGGATGATCAATGGGAAACGTTGAAGAATTCAATCAATGTGGCTGCAGGAACAATTATTCCAAAATTAAAGAAGGTGGGTCGTAAGAAATGGATGACTGAAGAAATTTTACACCTCATGGAAACAAGAAGACTCAACAAAAGTAATTCTGTCAAATATGAAGAAATTCACAGACAAGTCAGAATATTATGTAAGGAGGCAAAAGAATCATGGCTTGAGGAAAAGTGCTTAGAAATTGAAAACCGACACAACAGTCAAAATACCAAATTAGTGCACAAAAGAATTCAGGAACTTACTAATAAAAGAACACGTACATCAACAGGGTGTCTAAAAACTAAAGATGGCAAAATCATAATAGAAAAAGACCAGATTCTACATGTATGGACAGATTATGTGAAACACCTTTATGATGATAACAGAGCCGAACAGTATGACATTAGATTTAATAGTGAAGGACCGCCAATTTTGGAGATGGAGGTTCGAAATGTTCTTAAGTATATGAAAGCTGGCAAGGCCCCCGGTGCAGATAATATCACAACAGAAATGATTAAAGCTTTAGAAGAATTTGGACTGGAGCAAGTCACCAGACTGCTGAACACATTACATGATACTGGAGATATACCTCCTGAATTATGTAACTCTGTGTTTATTGCAATCCCAAAGAAATCAGGAACCTTGGAATGTGATCAACATAGAACAATTAGTATAATGAGTCACATCACAAAGATTTTGCTAAGAATTATCATGCAAAGAGTGGGGAAGAAGATACAACCTGAAATAGGGGAAGAACAATGTGGGTTTGTAGAAGGAAAGGGTACAGTAAATGCTGTGTATATGCTGCGAACAGTTATTGTACGTGCTATAGAAGTAAACAAGGATGTACATCTTTGCTTTATTGACTATACAAAGGCCTTTGATAGAGTAAGACATGTCAGCATGGTGGATATGCTTGCAGATCCACAAATTGATAGGAAAGACATTAGACTTATAAAAAACATATATTGGAAACAACAAGCTGCCATAAGGATTGATAATGAAGTGGGACAGTATCAGCCAATTAAGAGAGGTGTTAGGCAGGGATGTGTGATGTCTCCAGATCTGTTTTCCCTATAATATAATAACCTTCTAAGAACAAAGACGGGCTCAGTTGAGACCCGGCCTTGCTAGAGAGAAGTTGTGTTTGGATGACTGTGTTAATTCGTAAATGGGAAAGAGGATGCCATTGTCTTGCTGTGTTTTGAAGAAAACGGACATAACGTCCAGTGTTGGGACGGGAGCTCCTTAATTCTGAATGCAGTTTGTCTTAAGGTACGTTAAACATATTTAGATAAATAATGTGTGTCGATACCGCGTTGACCCGAAGCTGTTCGACCGCATGTCCCGCCAGGCGCACAAAGGTCAGTCAGGGGTGAACATGTGGGCTTGTGTTTTAACTCAACACTGCAGGCTAGTTGAACACGATGGAGTGTAGGCCTGTTTTGTACGTTACAATTGTACAAGTGGGTGAACGCGTGTTATTGCCGCTACAAGTAGTTAGGGAAAATTAGGACAGGCTCAATAGTGGTAGTAGTCCGAGTTCACTCCTGGGCGGCCTTAGGACGTAGTCGACGCAACCGGAAGTTGGCGAAGGCGATGTAGAACATAGGTCGAGTGGGGTATCAGGGAACTCGGCCGAACTAGACGAAACCCATGCGATGGTCGCCGGACATGTCGAAGGTCATTCCAAGGACATTGCGGTCGTCGAAGTTCGAATTCTTTTTGTGGCGACCACTGGCTTTTATGGGCTTTCCTCATACTCTTTATGTGTTTAGTCGCCTCAACGGAACTCCATCTTAATAAATAGTGAGTTCCTGAGAGGTTGACATTAGAGAAACTGGGGGGATGCGACAGAGCTGGTCACAGCCAGCTGAACACCGTTCCAAATGCTCTGACCCTGACTAGGACAGGAGTGAATGGGATGTGGACTTCCGCTACAGGGGGATTTCCCTGTATAATCTATTAACTTCCTGGATCGAATCTCGAGCTCCGGGAAACCTAGTGTATAGTGGGTAATCATAAAAGAGAACCAGGGAGAAGGGGCTACCTCCGAGGGAGGAGAATTGGGTTGCCACCGGCCTTCCTTCAGGGCCATTATGTCTGTAGGTACTTTTACTCTACTAACCTGGTGTATTGTGTCATTAGAAGTCGTTTCAGGACGAAATGAGTTCGCAGACACCCTGACCAGATACACAGCCCTACCCTAGACTGGTTCGAGAAGGAGGACGGTTCAGCCAGCACTTGTTAGGACCCAGACCTAGTTCATCTTCGGCAGTGGATCCTGGTCTCTGAGGCTGCCGGCCGCGTCAGGGTGACACCGGCCTATGCTGAGTACACATAGGTAACGTGTAACCCCTGGTGGTAAGTCGGTGTCACGATATTCACACATGGTGTTGTCTTTGGCAGGTTTTTACCTTCTGAGAGACTTAAGTGGCGGGACCAGAGGAAGATGACTTGGTGAAGGCTGCAAATGGCTGGCTTACCTACGTGACTTGAAGTGATGCTTTTAAACCACACCACGTGCCGCGAAGTCACTACACCACAGGCCAGTCTCCGTCTCAACTGTTAAATGAGCTTCAGTCAGTCCACCAAGTATTATGATGGCTGCTCACGGGCGAGTATAGTGTCTTCGTGTCTGTGATCATGTTGACATTGTGACCCACTGGCCCAACGAGTAGAGAAGAACTACATTACCCTTTTCTTCAGGATGGCATGATGTTCCGGGAACAGTCTTCTATTTCGTACTATGAACCTTAGTGACATTCATTAAAGGGTCACCCGCTCCCAGTATTGACTTTGAGAGAAAGAGTCCACTTGACGTGTGCCAACTTTCAGCGCTTATAGGCCCAGTTATACCCACCTTGATCCCATTAGAGACAACTATCTATTTCAAGAACTTTGACATTGTTATATGGTGGCTTCCTAGGACCGTTGTTTAACACTGGCCTTATTAGTGAATCTTTAGTGACAGGTCTTCAGAACTTCCACAGGGATGTTAGTCCGAAGTCATCCCGTACCAACTCAACTCGGAGTCACCACATCGACGTGTTAGTCAGTCCAGTGGAGTCTACACCTCGGCAGAGACAGCCCAAGCCACGTGTGCAGATGAGTGACCTCTTTAACCTTGTGGTATCGTACACAGTGTACAGTGATGAGTGAGACGGCCTGAGACTAATCCTGATTGCCATATCTTCTATTGTCTGGCGGCTTCCAGGATTCTCTCATGGACATTTTCATTGTTGTCATTCATCTTGTACATTATACCCTCTAGTCAGTATGTGTAGATACCAGAGTTGTGTCATCTGTTCTGGATGCGAGGTGAATGAGGTATAGTCCCGCGGTTGATAGTGAGATAGACAGGACTCCTATGCTGGTGGGGTCTGTAGACTGAGATTTATCTTATTCCCAGAGTGCCTCTATGCCGTTAGTAAGGTGTAATAGTATCCTTCCCTCACCCCAGGAAAATACTACGAAATTATTTGGGGGCTTGGCCGGGATATTGATGAGACAGCTCTGGTGATTATGGTTAGGACCCTTCATTCCTAGTATCTCTATTCAGGTCTACATAGGTCTTTGGTCCTGTTTCTTCTCTTGACAAAGACAGATTGACTTGTGGTGTGTTGTGACGTCATATATAGATTAGATAAATTAGATTGGTGTATTGCATATCTATATATTGCATTATTTACCTATCACTCACACTACTAACATATACTCTCGAATTATGGCATCCACCAAATTAAATGTAGATGAAGTGCGGGCAACAGGCGAAGGAATGGGTCTGACCGGCACTGCCCTATCAGAGTATATACAAGGGGTTGAGAGAGACTTCCGTCAGGAAGAGAGAGAGAAGACAGCAAGAAGCGGAGGATCGAAGGATGGCCTTGGAGTTGAAGAAGTTCGAAGCCGAACAAGCCGCTAAGAAGTTCGAAGACGAACAAGCCTCTAAGAAGTTCGAAGCCGAACAAGCCGCTAAGAAGTTCAAAGCCGAACAAGCCGCTAAGAAGTTCGAAGCCGAGCAAGCCGCTAAGAAGTTCGAAGCCAAACAAGAGGCTCAAAAGCGAGAGCATGAGTACCGCATGCGGGAACTCGAGCTCAGGGCACAATCAAGTAGGGATACTGAATGAGCAGTAGGAGGGTCTTCACTCCCTGGTTCACCTACCTTAGGTCGACATGGTTATCATGCCATGAAGTTTCCTCTACCGATTTTTGAGGAAGATAAGGAAAAGATAGATCAGTTCTTACAGAAATTCGAGGCTATGTCTGTCGCCATGGTTCTCGATCGAGACAAGTGGTGTCTGAAACTGTCCCAGGGGTTGCGCGGAACCGCTTACGAGGTCTACTCGCGTTTACCGGCGGGACACGAGAATAATTATGACGAACTGAAGGCCGCGCTACTGAAACGTTTCGAGATGGCGTCGCATACTTACCGCAGAAGTTTCGAGCAGCGAAACGAGAGCCTGGTGTGTTATTTGCTGCGTACGGCGAGCGTCTTAGATCCTACCTCCATAAATGGATGGACTTAGCCCAGTTCGCACACGATTACCACAGTTTGGAAGAACTGATGATCGTCGACCAGATGCGGAAGCATTTGTCGAAACCGCTCAAGGAGTTCTTGGGAGAACAAGGGGCGGAAAGATTAGAGGTAGTAGCCAAGCTGGCAGAACGATTCGTCGAGGTGCATGGGGAAGGTGGGGAAACCCGTCCCTCCATGGGTAAAAGTCAGGACAAGGCTGACAAAAAGAAACTGAAAAACTCTCATGCCAAGAAGGTAGAACCTTCGGAGACATCCTCTGATAAGAGTCCAGAGAAGACGAAGGATGGGAGCATGAGCCCACCTAACTCTCCACCGAAACGTAAGTGGAGTGAAAAGTTGTGTTCGTTTTGCAAGTCGCCCTCTCACAATACGAGGGACTGCAAATCGAAGGCTAAGAGCTCTCACTTCGCGGCCTGCCTAGTGGCTCCAAACGCAGTTGCTACCGAAAAGGTCAGGGTCGTCGAAGAGACTCTGGATCAAGAGAGGTCACCTGTGGTCGAACTGATCGACGTCAACGGTCAGCAGGTTGAATGTATTTATGACACTGGCCTAGACGGGGAAGCCGTCATTGCCGCCAGTCTAGTGCGGCCAGACCAACTCAATGAGGAGAGCATCGAGATACAACCGGCTATGAGGAGTTATGTAGCCATGACGTTACCAATCGCTAACGTAGAGATTAGGTCGAGATACGTCACGGGCATCATTCCAGCCGCTGTATTACTTGATCCCCTATATCCCGTGATCCTGGGGAGTAAATATGTATTTCTAGGGATGCCGAAGGAGCCAATCTACCTAGGCGACATACATACATGCGCCCACACGGGGAAAGACGAGGCAGACGCAGCCAGCTCGAAAACCCAGCTAAGGGATTTGCTCACTGCCCAGAGCGAAGACGCGACACTACGTACGTGCTACAAGAAGCTGCAGAAAAGTGCTGACCCACCGCAACGGGGCCAGTACTATCTGAAGAATCGGCTGCTCTACCGGAGAGCCGGAAGGGGAGATGAACTGCACGGGCAGTTAGTGGTCCCGCAGGACTACTGTCTCACAATTCTTCAGAGGGGACACACCATATCCGGTAGTAATTTATCCGGGAGTGGACATATGGGTGTCAGCGCGACGCTGCAGCGGATTTCCGGTCATTATTACTGGCCACGAATGACTGGCGATGTACGCCGGTTAGTAAAGTCATGCCCAGAGTGCCAGAAGGCTACATCCACCAATCGGACTAAGACTAGAGTAGTTCTTAATATGGGAGAGGAGGTATTGTTATAGGGTCCAAGCAGGACTAATATGCTCGAGGTTGGATGGCAAGGACTTTTTCTCGTGATAAGGTGTAGTGTCCAAGTCCAACTACGAGATCCGGAAAGGGGGAATTTTGAGAATTTTCCATGCCAATCTCATGCAGGAAAAACGAGGAGAGGTCCGGTGACAAATCTCCGCACCTGTTGGCGATGTCAGTCACTAGTAACCAAGTTTGGAAGGGGTGGGTAACGTCGGATTCGGCGCGAGATACCCGAGACTCCGACCGACGATCGGCTGACTGGCCCCGCTATCGAAAGAGATGGCCATGGAAACCCGAGTCCAGAGGGTTTTGGGCAGACTATACCGTCCATCGAGGACGATGCCGCAGATCGCGAGACATGTGTGGAGGGAGACATAGCGGCAGTGACGACACTGGTACCGTCGGGAAGGGAAGATCCGTCGGTATTGCACCCCGTTGCGTATGCGAGTCGGAAGTAGGTCCGGCGGAACGTAATGACTCGACGGGAAAGCGCGGTTGTCGATCACTGATATGAGACGGGCTGTCCAAGTTACTGCCCAAATTGATGGGGAGGTTGTACCTTTGAGGGCACAGGCAGACCATGAACCAAAGATCGGCTTGGCCGCCTCCCATAAGCTCAACGCGGCTTAATGCGTTGGTTGTTGTTGCTTCAGCCCTGCACTTTTACGGTGGAATACATCCTCGGTAAGGAGAATGTTGGGGCTGACTTTCTGTCTAGGCATCGAGTCCCAGAGGCAGAGGAGGAATTTACTAGGAATTAACCTCCAGCAGAAGACAGTCGACGCGGTCAACTCTCTTATGTCATGGAACTGCTGAGAATTCACCTGGTAAAACTCCCAAAAGTCCAGTTCCCGAGTTCCGGCAAGCTTCCCTAAATTCAAGTTCCCCTGTTCCTTCAGTCTAGAACAGCCGACCTAGTCTAAGGGGTACAACCGAGGTATTAATGTACCCCACCCAAGGGCGATTGGTGGCCCTTGACTTCTAGACGGTTCGGGTGAGTAATGCTCAACCCAACCGGGTCCGGTAACGCATGCGCAATAACCTTCTAATAACAAAGACGGGCTCAGTTGAGGCCCGGCCTTGCTAGAGAGAAGTTGTGTTTGGACGACTGTGTTAACTCGTAAATGGGAAAGAGGATGCCATTGTCTTGCTGTGTTTTGAAGAAAACGGACATAACGTCCAGTTTGGGGACGGGAGCTCCTCAATTCTGAATGCACAGTTTGTCTTAAGGTGCGTTAAACATATTTAGATAAATAATGTGTGTCGATACCGCGTTAACCCGAAGCTGTTCGACCGCATGTCCCGCCAGGCGCACAAAGGTCAGTCAGGGGTGAACATGTGGGCTTGTGTTTTAACTCAACACTGCAGGCTAGTTGAACACGATGGAGTGTAGGCCTGTTTTGTACGTTACAGTTGTACAATTGGGTGAACGCGTGTTATTGCCTCTACAAGTAGATAGGGAAAATTGGGACAGGCCCAATAGTGTTAGTAGTCCGAGTTCACTCCTGGGCGGCCTTAGAACGTAGTCGACGCAACCGGAAGTTGGCGAAGGCGTTATAGAACATAGGTCGAGTGGGGTATCAGGGAACTCGGCCTACCTAGACGAAACCCATGCGATGGTCGCCGGACATGTCGAAGGTCATTCCAAGGACATTCGAAGTTCGAATTCTTTGGTGTGGCGACCACTGGCTTTTATAGGCTTTCCTCATACTCTTTATGTGATTAGTCGCCTCAACGGAACGCCATCTTAATAAATAATGGGTTCCTTTGAGGTTTGCATTAGAGAAACTGGGGGGATGCGACAGAGCTGGTCACAGCCAGCTGAACACCGTTCCAAATGCTCTGACCCTGACTAGGGGAGGAGGGAACGGGATGTGGACTTCCGCTACAGGGGGATTTCCCTGTATAATCTATTAATTTCCTGGATCGAATCTCGAGCTCTGAGAAACCTAGTGTATAGTGGGTAATCATAAAAGAGAACCAGGGAGAAGGGGCTACCTCCGAGGGAGGAGAATTGGGTTGCCACCGGCCTTCCTTCAGGGCCATTATGTCTGTAGGTACTTTTAACCTACTAACCTGATGTATTGTGTCATTAGAAGTCGTTTCAGGACGGAATTAGTTCGCAGACACCCTGACCAGATACACAGCCCTACCCTAGACTGGTTCGAGAAGGAGGACGGTTCAGCCAGCACTTGTTAGGACCCAGACCTAGTTCATCTTCGGCAGTGGATCCTGGTCTGTGAGGCTGCTGGTGGTAAGTCGGTGTCACGATATTCACACATGGTGTTGTCTTTGGCAGGTTTTACTTTCTGAGAGACTTAAGTTACGGGACCAGAGGAAGATGACTTGGTGAAGGCTGCAAATGGCTGGCTTACCTACGTGACGTGAAGTGATGCTTTTAAACCACACCACGTGCCGCAAAGTCACTATACCACAGGCCAATCTCCGTCTCAACTGTTAAATGAGCTTCAGTCAGTCCACCAAGTATTATGCTGGATACTCACGGGCGAGTATAGTGTCCTCGTGTCTGTGATCATGTTGACATTGTGACCCACTGGCCCACCGAGTAGAGAAGAACTACATTACCCTTTTCTTCAGGATGGCCTGATGTTCCGGGAACAGTCTACTATTTCGTACTATGAACCTTAGTGACATTCATTAAAGGGTCACCCGCTCCCAGTATTGACTTTGAGAGAAAGAGTCCACTTGACGTGTGCCAACTTTCAGCGTTTATAGGCCCAGTTATATCCACCTTGATCCCATTAGAGACCACTATCTATTTCAAGAACTTTAACATTGTTATATGGTGGCTTCCTAGGACCGTTGTTTAACACTGGCCTTATCAGTGAATCTTTAGTGACAGGTCTTCAGAACTTCCACAGGGATGTTAGTCCGAAGTCATCCCGTACCAACTCAACTCGGAGTCACCACATCGGCGTGTTAGTCAGTCCAGTGGAGTCTACACCTCGGCAGAGACAGTCCACGCTACATGTGCAGATGAGTGACCTCTTTAACCTTGTGGTATCGTACACAGTGTACAGTGATGAGTGAGACGGCCTGAGACTAATCCTGATTGCCATATCTTCTATTGCCTGGCGGCTTCCAGGATTCTCTCATGGACATTTTCATTGTTGTCATTCATCTTGTACATTATACCATCTAGTCAGTATGTGTAGATACCAGAGTTGTGTCATCTGTTCTGGATGCGAGGTGAATGAGGTATAGTCCCGCGGTTGATAGTGAGAGAGACAGGAATCCAAGGACTGGTGGGGTCTGTAGACTGAGATTTATTGTATTCCCAGAGTGCCTCTATGCCGTTAGTAAGGTGTAATAGTATACTTCCCTCACCCCAGGAAAATACTACGACACAGACGTATTTGTAAATACATGTTGTAGATTACCCTGTAGAATGAATGTAATTGCAAATACATGGTTTATATTATCCTGTAGAATGGATGTATTTGTAATTACATGTTTTAGATAATCCTGTAGAATGGATGTATTTGTTGGTGTCCGTAACCTAGAGGTTAGTGAACCGCAGTCTTACAATACCACGACATACCGAGTGTAGGGTTCGAAATCTGCCGTGGGCGATGTGTAAACAGACCACATTGCGTCGACTTCGATGTTTCGAGGCGTCGGCTATTCAGAAAGCAGTGGCAAACTACTAAACGTGAAATTGCCTAGTAAATCCCGCACAGCCAATAAACGCTGTTAATGGCTTCAGCGTCCAGTAAATGGCGAGCAGATCGCTTCATTGCACGCACAGGGAAAATGCTAGCTAGGACAGATATAGAATTCATTCAGTGTGTGCCATGCCAGTAAGCGTGGACGATCATATTTCGCCATCTCACATGATCACCAGAGTCGGTGATCAGCTCTGTATTCTTGTAATTGGTTATGCCATTTGGTCAAGTTATCCAGATACTTACTTCTCTGTCTTCGCCTTTTTCCTCCCTTCACCCCCCCCCCCCAATCTTGCCAGTTGTCACCAAGTTCTTTAGTTTATGTCTTCTCATAACGTGACCAGAAAATATGTGACTGCCTCATCTCATGTCATCATGTTCCTCTTGTACCTTGCGGTGTCGAGGTGAAGTATAAACAGCGGGAGAGTGCACGATTATGGGCTTCATCTATCGATATTCCCATGGACTCTGCTATTCCCTCCGTCCAACGTTTACGTGGTCGGCCTCTTCCTCTGTTTCCACCTGGTCTGTACATCATTGCTTGTTGTGGTATGCTGTTGACTGGTAACCTACTTGCATGGCCAAACCATTTGACTTGCTGCTTTCTAATAAAATCTAGTGCTGCAATAACCCCCACTTTAGTCCTGATTTCTTCATTTCTGATCTTATCTCTTCTTGATACGTTGAGTATTCTTCTCAGGAACCTCATTTCTGTTGTTGTGATTTTTCTTTCCTTTTTTTCTGTCATTGTCCAGATTTGGCATTGGTATGTGACTGTCTACGTTTAATTTCTCTAATCTGTTTGCGGCTTTCATTTGCCTCTTGAAGGACTTGCTCATTCGTAGTTTTACATAGATATAGTATAGTAAGTGGAATCCGTGGTTGAAATATCACATTGTCTGCCTCATTTTCGGAAGGTCTGGGTTCGATCTTCACATAGCGCTGGAATTTCAAGAGCTACCTTCTCGGATAAGGACGAAAGATAGGAGGTCCCGTGTACACGCTGCGCATGTTAAACATTTGACGTGAGTTGAAAATCGCACTGAGTAGGCCGTACTACCACCGCCATGGCAAGATTATTAGGAAATAAAACCTCTCTACGGGTAGATAAGAGTCCGTGACATTGGATGGAAGCTTCTAGAGGAGGCCAATCCTGCACACATTCAAGCAGGTCAAGGTCGAGCACACTGACCTGTAAGGTACATAACTGGTTGTGACCCACTCCCTTCGACAGATGAACAAAGAAGCAGAGGAAGAACAGTAAAATAGCTGTCGTTGTAGTTCTGTGATTTTTAAGTGAATTATCAATTGTTAGGAAGACTACACGGGTGAATGAGCTGCAGCAATCAACTGTTGTTATAATTAATACAATAATTACCCCCATAGATAATAACAGAAGGGAAATGATTAATCAAGCTGATCTTTATCATCATCATGTGCCGTGCTTATGCGTTTATGTCTCTCCAAAGATCTCGGTCTTTGGTGTTTTGGATCAACTCTGCTGATGATATTCATCCATGCCACCATCTCAGTTCATCCAGCATCATTGCTCTTTACTTGCTTCTCTTCCCCTTGACCTTTCCTGTTGTCACGATGTTCTTCAATATCCAATCAAGATAATACATTTAAAAATCTAGAAACAATTATAACATCAGATGGAAGATGTACAACAGAGATTAAGAGCAGAATAGGGCAAGCAAAAGCTGCATTTCAGATAATGACAAGTATCTTATGCAATAAGTCACTATCATCGAATGTAAGAAAGAGAGTGCCTAAATGTTATATAGAGCCTGTTTTGCTGTATGGCAGCGAATCATTGAACCTTAAGTAACAAATTAGTAAAAGCCTGGAAGCAACGAAGATTTTAAGGATTTCTGAGGCGAATGTTGCGAATTCTTTGGACTGTCATAGCAACTAATAATGATTGTCTGGAAGAGGCTAATGAAACTAGAACACTATATACAACTATAATAAAGACAAAACAACATTCTTTGGTTGTGTCGTGAGAAGCGAGGCATCGGAGATTATCCTGACAACTGGAAAGATCAAGAGGAAGGGAAGCAGGGGCAGGCCCAGAGAAATTATGTTGTGTGGCATGAGAAGATGGCATGGAGGATTATCATCCGCAGAGTTGATCCAGAGGACCAGGGACTGAGATCTGTGAAAAGACATGAGCGCCTACACCATATGGCATTGCACATGATGATGATACTCCAGGTACCGCATCCTGGTACAGCAGTAACTTACCCACCAAATACCCCTGAAGTTTGTGTAATTACAGCATGATCTGTTCACCTGATGTACAAGTCCAGGGTGTATTCCTTTACAAATAGACCTTTGACTTTCGTTAGATAAATTATGAAAATGGTTTGACTGTAAATCACTCCCGCATCTCAGTGTACAAGAATACTACACATGACTACTGTAATTGTACACTCAAGTTTAGAAACCAAACATATCAACTGTAACTATACACTCAAGTTTAGAATTGGAAAGACTAACAAGACCGCCATGTAATCAACACCATACACTTACAAACAATATAAACAATTTTAAAATCTGCATGTAAAAAGTTAGTTGGTTAGTTGGTTAGTTAGTTAGTTAGTTAGGTAGTTAGTTGGTTAGTTAGTTAGTTAGTTAGTTAGGTAGGTAGTTAGTTGGTTGGTTGGTTAGTTAGTTGTTAGTTAGTTAGTTAGTTATTTAGGTTAGTTGGTTGGTTAGTTAGTTAGTTAGTTAGTTTGTAAGTTAGTAAGTTAGTTAGTTAGTTGTTAGTTAGTTAGGTAGTTAGTAAGTTGGTTGGTTGGTTGGTTGGTTAGTTGTTAGTTAGTTAGTTAGTTGTTAGTTAGTTAGTTAGTTAGTTAGTTAGGTTAGTTGGTTGGTTGGTTAGTTAGTTAGGTTAGTTGGTTGGTTGGTTAGTTAGTTAGTTAGTTAGTTAGTTAGTTAATCGAGGTTCCAGCTTCACGGCAACGGGTCGTCCCCATTATGCTCCATTCCTATGCCAGTGAATATCACACAAAATGCTCCCCACTGTCCAATGTCAAAAGTGGAATAGACAGGAGTCTCGGCAATCCAACAGCCCGCACAGGTACACTGTGCATAATGCCGCCGTCAGAATGCCAACACAAAATTAATCCACGAAAATCACAGTTCATCGTCGATGGACTCGGCAGTCACTAGAAAGACCTCATTGACCCGGGTTTTCTCACATGGCTCGGTCTTTTACCGCAGGGCGACCCGCCGAAAGTGTCGCATAAAGCACGACCTCCGCAGCTTCAGCGCCGACTCCCGGGAGTCTCCTGAAAAATGCACTCGTGAACCGAAAAGGCAAATCAGTCAATTCAGCAACCGCCGGTAGCCATTGTTCAGAACATGCAGGTCAATGTACAGGACAGGTGTTAAAGCATTCTCCGCAAATTTCACAGCTCACAGTGTCGCCCACGCACTCACTCAGTATCGGGGCGTCGGAACCAACAACCATGCATCAATTAATCATTCATTTCAGACACAAAACAATTCCAAGATTTTATTTTATTTGTTCATATTTTTACTGTGGAAAAAAAAAAAAGATAAACAAAATGACATACGCAAAAGTATTCTAGATATTGCGTAAACTTCTTCTATTTCCCTTTACTTCCCACTGGGGCATACTCCCTCACCCAGCCCACACCAAGCCATCCTGGCTTGTGCTGTCTCCTGCAGCTGCCTCCATGCCATTCCCATATAGCTCATCTCTGTCTAATTCTCTTCCCCATGTGCTTTAAGTCCCCCGCTATTTATTTCACCCTGAGGGTTCCAGACAAGGAAGTGTCTAGTTGTGCTATCCTCAGATTTTCTGAATGTGTGTCCTATCCACCGTTTTTTCCTCACTTCTTGGTCCACTGGTATTTGCCTAGGTTTAGTTTAACTACGAGTAGAAGTAATTACGTTCACAAGAATTTTACAAATAACCTTTGTACAATATTACTAACCAGAAATGTTGTACGTGTTATTTCTCAGCCTAGTCTCCCTGCCTGACAGCACACTTGCTCCACCTGCCCACTAGCTTGTTGATGCCTTCTAGGAAAGTGTTTTGGGTGTGGCCATAAACCAATTTTGAACCGCCGCCATTACTTCGTTATCATCTGCAAATCTCTGACCACGCTAATGTTCTTCCAAGTTAAAATTGGATTGCGCCAAATCTGGACTGTATGCGATATGCTTCAAGGCCTCAAATTTAAGAGCACGTAGTGTATCCACTGTATGTGCTTCCCGTATGAGGGCGGGCGTTGTCGTGCAGCAACAACACTCCTTTTGAGAGAAGTCCCCGGCATTTCAATCCTGTCACGGGCTTAAATTTGATCACTAGCGTGTAGCTGTATCGAGCGCCAGTCAGTTTCACCCCATAAGATGGTCATCATGACTTTCCCAACGGATTCCTGCTTCTTAAATTTGTTTCTTAACCAGAGACAACGGGTGTTTCCATTGCATCGACGGCTTCTTTCTCTCTGGTTCGTAATGATGCACACAGGACTCGTCACCTCCAATAATTTGATGGATAAAAGCGTCTCCTTCTCGAGCACTAAGATCGAAAAGCTCCCTGACAAATCGTCTGCTGTGCATGTTTGTGATCATAGGAAAAATTGTCTGGGGACCATCTGCAAATCACTTACTGAGGCCGTCATGGACAATGCTGTACGCAGCACCGTGACTAATGTTACACCAGTAGCGAGTCACCAGTTGTCACGGAATAGCTGATCGATCTGCCGTTTCACTATGTCAGACAACTGTTCCCTTACTTAGCGATCATTCTGTAGATTTCACAATTTTCCACACCCTCTGACCACACAAAAAAAACAATAATGCCTCATTGTTCTTACGTTGATAGTGGGGCAGCCATTATGCAATCGCTATTGCACATGCGAAAACGGCTCTATCCTCACGGTATTGCTTAAGAGCCAGTTTGTGTCATGAGACACGATTTTCCGTTGTCCATACTCTTTCATGCACTTTAAAATAAAATGTCTGTTACTTTCCTTCATAAATTGGCAACCGTTGGATAGCTTCCGGTCTGTTCTATTTTCTTGTTTTACGTTCTTGTTTTCTGTTTAACATTTGTTGACGAAGACTTTGATGGAAACGTTAGTTTGTATCTGTGTATGTCTATCTGTTGTCCAGTTTCCTAATTATATTTTACGTTTATTCGTCACTGGTAACAGTTCAGCAGCAGTCGGTCATATTGTCACTAGGCAAGAAAGAGTATCTCAGACGTCCAAGACAAGTGAACTGCCATTACTGTTTATTTTCTCTGTTGACCCCAGTTTCCAGTTATAGTCACTCAGTTCCAAGCTATAGAAATTTAGTTTCCAGCTATAATAACTCAGTTTCCACATATAATCACTTAGTTCCCAGCTATAATCACTTAGCTCCCAGCTATAATCGCTTGGTTTATAGCTATATTCACCCAGTTCCCAGCTATAATCATTCAGTTTCTAGTTATAATCACTCACTTCCCAGCTATAATCACTTAGTTCTCAGCTATAATAATTTAGTTTCCAGCTATAATCACTTAGTTTCCAATTATAATCACTCAGTTCCCGGCTATAATCACTTAGTTTCCAGCTATAATCACTCACTTTCTGGTTATAATCACTTGGTTTCTGGCTATAATCACTCAGCTCCCAGTTATAATCACTCAGTTCCCAGCTATAATACTTAGCAGCTATAATCACTTAGTTTTCAGCTATAATCACTTAGTTCCCAGACCTTAAAGAGCTGTAACAGTCATAGGACAAGGTTTCACAGCTTAGGACAGCGCGTCGTAATGTGCCCTCTCCACAGAGACTGGATTTCAGTTTGTCCAGTATTCCGAGGATCACCGAGCCTCTCTACAGACTGTTTCAGTTTGTCCAGTATTCCAAGGATCACCGAGCCTCTCCACAGACTGTGTTTCAGTTTGTCCAGTATTGTGAGGATCACAGAGCCTCTCTACAGACTGTGTTTCAGTTTGTCCAGTATTGTGAGGATCACAGAGCCTCTCTACAGACTGTGTTTCAGTTTGTCCAGTATTCCCAGGATCACCTCAGAAGTGAAGTTCCCGTGTCTGTCTTGCAGGGGGAATGGGCAGCTCTGAAACACATCCCCACGCACAAAATACATAGTAAACTTGCATGTGTGCAGGCACCACAACAATAAGCATTATTTATACAGCGATATGCGTGGTACGGTTGTCTGCATTCATGAACCAGTGACATACACTATAAACTTGTGTGCATGGATTACAATTACATATGCATTGATGATACAGTGGTATAAATGATAAACTTTGTTTCATTCATTCATTCATTCAGTAGCATGTCCTTTGCAGAGCCTCGCTCCCATAACAACCTTCCGGAAAACTTCTCGATCACAAGCAAGATGTCCCACGTCCGATACACCCATCTGGAGATTATCTGCCACATCCTGCATGCATCTTCTCTTTGGCCTTCTTCTTCCTCTCTTCCCAGGCATATACCCCTCCATTATTGTTCTCTCCAAACTTTCATGACGTTTCAAGTGACCAAAATATATCACTTTTCATTGTTTACATGGATTAAATCTACATTAAACATTGATGATACAGTGGTATACAGGATACACTTTGCTTACTTGGGTTACAATTACCCTAAACATAGGTAATACAGTGATATTATATGGGCATTTCAGTGAGTACGTCAACAGAGAAAATATACAATAATAAGTAAAAATGTACATCTACGTGTCTGACACAGTCATACTCACACATATTAAGTGTACATTTATGTACCTGGCACAATCATGCTCACATATTAACTCTTTCACTACCAAACAAAAACTGGGCTGTGACCAAACAGACATTTATGGCAGAAAATTGGAACTAGGGGTGTGTTACAATAATGCTTTTAAAATGGTTAAGGTGGTAGAAGACCTATTGTATTACATATCAAATTAAAGAGGATTGCACAAGGAACATGACAGTGTTAATAATTAATTGATAGGTTACAAATATTATGACAATAATGAGAGGTTTAATAATAACAAATGAAATTAAAGAGGTAAAAATTATTTAAAAAACTGCACATATAAGGTGTTTTCTACACTCCTATACTGCTAATCATGTTTAATTTACTGAATAATCAAACAAACACCACTTGTCTTCAAGAATATAAACAGTATTGCGCATTAAAGTAACCCAAAAAGAAGTTTTGGTGCATATTCTGAACCATGTATTTTTCACAAATAATGACAAAAAATAATGGCTGAAATCTTGAAGGTGGGGTCTGTCACAGTAAAGTTATGAAAATGGTTACAATTGTAGCAGAAATGTTGTATTATATATCAAAATAAAGGGGATTGCACAAGGAATATGTTGGTAGGAGAATGTTTGCTTTAGGTTGTAAATAAAATAAAAATAATAATATAATTTGTAAAATAATTGGACAAAAGTAGGTAAAAATTATGTAAACATTGCATTTAGAATGTGTTTTCTACACTCCTATACTGCTAATCATGTTTAATTTACTGAATAATCAAACAAACACCACTTGTCTTCAAGAATATAAACAGTATTGCTCATTTAAATCACCCAAAAGGAAGTTTTGGTGCATATTCTGAACCATGTCTTTTTCACACAAATGAAAAAAACTAATGGCCGAAATCTGGAAATTGGTGTATGTCGCAATAATGTTATGAAAATGGTTAACATTGTAGCAGAAATGTTGTATTATATATCAAAATAAAGGAGATAGCACAAGGAATATGTTGGTAGGAGAATTTTTGCTGTATGTTGTAAATAAAATACAAATAATAATATAACTTCTAAAATAATTTGTTAAAAAGAGGTAAAAATAATGTAAACATTGTACTTACCGAGGGGGCGTTGTTATCCAATATCCTGATCACTGCTAATCCAATTGAATTTACTGAACAAACAACACTATTCTAAACTATAAACACCATTGCTTCCAATCAACCATCCGAAAAGAAGTTTCGCCGCAGATTCTGAATCATGTAATTTTTTTTTGTCAGACAAAAATTAGGACAACACTTGGCAGATTTACATTTAATTGTCATGTCTGTTTGTTTTTATTTACTATATGTGGCAGTCTATTTGTGATAGGCTGCAACGCAAACTTTGGCGCACAAGTCTGGTCTATTAGTGCAGCCGGAGCAAACAAAATATGATATGTGTCGTTTAGTTCGAGTGCTGCAAAAACACAGTCTCTATTGACACCGACAAATTCTATTAAATGCTTGGCTCATGTAAATCTTTCGGCATAATTTCCTGCAACAGACTGAAATTCTTCGGCAGGCAGAGTGTCAAACTTTCAGGAATACTCTGAGCTACTTCGCGATGTGCACTTTCCTTTACTTGAAATCCTTCTATAACAATTTTTTTTCCTCCTTTCTCTGTTTGCCATATGGAATGTAGGATGTGAGCATTGATCTGTGCAATTTCAAAGATCTAGTAGTAGATATTCTTCCACCACGTAATGGTTTTCCTATCATGGATATTATAATATCCAACCATTTGGTCCATTCTGTCGCAGCCATTCATCGCCGTGTTATTTTCATGGAGACCATCTTCAGCTTGCTTTGCGGTTTTCGCAATCCGCTCTCAACAGTTCTAACTACAGACTTGGTAGAGACAACAATGCATGGTTTTTTTAGCTTTGTTTAGCCCTTCCACCAAATAATCATATCATCAATGGACACATTTTCAAATGGGTAAAATGCTTCCTGGATATTCTTCAGAGTCAACAAGAGGATAAATTTTTTTTTTTTTGGGGTACCCTCAGGTTGACATACATGAAACATGGTGTGATAAATATATTATAATTTTCTAATTGATTACTGGGAAACGTAGTGGCAGTGCCACATACCAAGGAGTATATAAATGTGCACTTGTACACCGGTAGTCTTTGATACATGGTCTTGGATCAAGTCCCATAGCAATAATGACAGACGTAAACTTCAGCCATTCGTGCTTCATTGTCAAACACTCAGCTGTTGACGAACATTCACTGGTTTTTCTTTATCACCACGTGCTAAAACTTTAGACACAACTAAAACTACTTTCTAAATATTCACATTCACATATTATTATAAACAATAATCTAGCTTGATCTCTAGTCATACTACGTGGACGCAAACTGGTGGGCGTTTCCATTGTGAAAAACCAAAACAAACAAATTAACACTACCTTAAAACTAAAAATTCACAAGAATCCAAAATTAGAAAACGATTGACCGCTCAAAGATGGCGTAGAGATCTTTCGGCTGTACTACTTTGTAGTTTACTGTAACTTAAAATTCCGAAACGGAGCAGAAATATGTGAAATAAACCACTGATCATTTTGTGGGACGAAAAGGGCGGACTGCCATTACAGCAAATCCATTCTGTCCACAGATGGGCGCACGGTAGCGAAAGAGTTAAGTGTACATGATTGTAGAAGATGAGGCTGAGAGTATAATAAGATAGGACTATGATTATGATAAGACGGGACTATGATTATGATAAGACGGGAGTATGATTATGATAAGATGGGAGTATGATTATGATAAGATGGGACTATGATTATGATAAGATGGGACTATGATTATGATAAGATGGGACTATGATTATGCTAAGATGGGACTATGATTATGATAAGATGGGAGTATGATTATGATAAGATGGGACTATGATTATGATAAGATGGGAGTATGATTATGATAAGATGGGACTTTGATTATGATAAGATGGGACTATGATTATGATAAGATGGGAGTATGATTATGATAAGATGGGACTATGATTATGATAAGATGGGAGTATGATTATGATAAGATAGGACTATGATTATGATAAGATGGGACTATGATTATGATAAGATGGGACTATGATTATGATAAGATGGGACTATGATTATGATAAGATGGGAGTATGATTATGATAAGATGGGACTATGATTATGATAAGATGGGAGTATGATTATGATAAGATGGGAGTATAATTATGGTAAGATGGGACTGTGGTTATAAGATGGGAACTATGATTATAAGATGGGACTGTGATTATGATAAGATGGGAGTATGATTATAATAAGATGACAGCATGATTATAATAATAAATCGATACTACTGCACTTCAGACAGATGTGGGTCCTTGGTTCATTTTGCTGCTCTTTAAACTAGATCCCCGACAACCTTTACCACCTCATCCCCGTCATCGTCTGTTGCAATATCAAATGCACGATTACTTAGTATATGCACACTCATAATCCTAACCACAGCTGGGGCCAGTTGATGGCCTTCTTTGATATCCCAGAGTATTAAAACATCTCAGAAAGGCTGAGCTAGACCATGATTTTGCTTTTCAAGCACATACCAGCGGTCAGTAAGTAGAGGTAAACAAACACTATCACTCAGAAAGGGGAAATAAACACACACACACAAGAACTCAGAAAGAGGAGACAAACACACACCCCACACTCAGAAAGGGAAAATAAACATTCTCCAGCACTAAGAAAAAGAGAGATAAACACACACCCACACTAAGAAAGGAGAGATAAACACACACCCACACTCAGAAAGGAGAGATAAACACACACCCACACTCAGAAAGGAGAGATAAACACACACCCACACTCAGAAAGGAGAGATAAACACACACCCACACTCAGAAAGGAGAGATAAACACACACCCACACTCAGAAAGGAGAGATAAACACACACCCGCACCCAGAAAGGAGAAATAGCACACACCCGCACCCAGAAAGGGAAAATAAACACACACCCACACTCAGAAAGGAGAGATAAACACACACCCACACTCAGAAAGGAGAGATAAACACACACCCACACTCAGAAAGGAGAGATAAACACACACCCGCACCCAGAAAGGAGAAATAGCACACACCCGCACCCAGAAAGGGAAAATAAACACACACCAGCACTAACAAAAGGAGATAAACAAACACCAATATTCAGACATTGGAGACACTGAAACAAATGTATTAAAAGACAGACATCTAAATGAAGAAAATAAAATATAGACAATGAACTTGTTACATTCGTGTTGTAAGCTGTTGTTTAGGTATAATCAAAGGGTAACATTTTGTGATAAGACCATACAAGTGGACAAACTTGATGGCTTTCAGTCCTGGTATCTTACATTCATGTATTTCTGAAACAGAAATAGAAGAAAAGTCACCAAACACCATCAGATTGTCACGGTGAACTACGGCACCATACATCTTGAACTGGAACTCCCACAGAAGACGACTTTTAGGCATCTCTGAATATTTAGGCAAAGAAGAAGCTTCCACGGGGGATGTGACAGACTGGGTTACATTAACGAACACACCGTTGCTATATAAAATATAGAACTGATCTTCGTGTATGAAAGTGACAAAGTCACAGTCTTCGTAGTCACACGTCATCAGGAGCCAGGGTTTTCTGGACTTTGTGTTGAAGCAATAGACTTCTTGTTTTCCTTGCTCGCCCAGGGTAGGATTGTAATAGAGAATATTATCATTGAAAACAGCCAGAGAGGGGCTGGGCATGTGATCTGGAAGAGAGAATAGTTCGTACCAGAAACCACCTTTGATGTGTCTCCTGCACATGTTTCCCCTGGATGTATAACAGAAGTCTCCTACAATCACAAAGTCATTTCTCACAAGAACAGTGACAGGACTGATTTCTGAGAAAGGAAATTCAGCAATTTTTGTTTGGAAAGGATCGAGATGTCTAGGATTGTAATGTACACGCCACAATAATTTGGTGTAGTGTGTATGCATGTTTACAATCTCAGTATAAATATTGTAAAACATAAAAATGTCCCCTCTATCTAGAGAGTAGGCACAGACATTTGTGCTGTTTTCACGTGTCACAAAAACAACAGAGTCTTCTGTATCTCCCATGGCCTGTCTGACAATATCTCTAGTTTCCTTGCAGCCCATGACCAGGTCATTGTCCGTCAGAGCCTCCAGGACATCCTTGCTGACTTCCTTGAACCGGACCAGTTTTAGCAATTTCCCCAAAGACTGTTTTCTAATTGAGGGCTGCCATGATGGATGTCTAAAACAATCGTTACCAGAATCTACACGAGGTTTCTCGAATATTACCTCAACACTCCCATTTGAGTTTCTTGTCACTTGATTTGTCTGGGTTGTCAAGTCTTCTACCGCACTATCTGCAGAGTCTCTTGTCACTTCATTTGTCTGGGTTGTCAGGTCTTCTGCTGCACTATCTGCACACACATCTTCTTTGTCTCTTCCACAGAGTTCATAGTTAACCCATTTCAGAATCATTTCTATAGCACGATCTTGGGACAGCCCTGCGCCTCTAGTAATGCTTTCTATGAAGCTGGCTGGCTGTTCCTTGAAAGTCTCGAAATTCTCTGCAACAAACTGTTGAACTGCCGTGGTCACACCTACAGATTTCAAGCTGAGAGCATTCCTGTGAATGTTTACAAAGTTCTCTGGAGTCAGGTGACTGATGACAAATGTTTCACATTTTAACACCAAAACTGGAATCTGCAACTGATGGACAGCATGCCAGAATTCTACCATGTTTTCTGCGTTGAGTCCAACTTCACCTTGATACAAGGCATTGAGAATCAACTGAAATATTTCAGGAGATATACCTCTAAGAGTTAAATGTCTAACTGGGTGTTCAACTTCACCTTTGACCTCAGACTTCAAAAGAACTTTAAAGAATTTGGAACAGGCACAAAGAATTAGCTGACTACAGTTAAACACGCTGTTCCCGATGTTTATCTGTAAGTCAGTAAACTGTCCATCAAGCCAAAGTTGGCCAATGTTTCTCACAATTTCACACGCAAGTTCTGCATCTACTTCCATGTTGGCCTAGTTAACCAACTCTTCAGTGTATGACCTCAGTACTGCTAGCTGTCTGTCACTTTAGTGGTTGTCACTTCACTCGTTAGGCAGCTGGTTGTCACTCGTTAGGCAGATGATTGTGACTTTACTCATTAGGCAGTTTAGTTGTCACATTTACAAGTTAGTAACTTGGTCGGACTTGAATCATTTCGCTGTGATTATATTGATCGCTCAGTTGGTTGTCGTAATATTTGATTTATGACAAAACCTGAAAATTATAATACAGAAAACAATGTTAATAATTATGGCTTTTTAAAACCACAAAATTACAGAAGACAGCACTTTGAAAGATTATTAATCTACAGACTGTTTGACTGTTGGACTGTTCTATGAGTTTATACTGGGAGTTCTAGAATCTCATGCAGACTCTTAATTACACTAAATGTAATGCAGGTCTTAGTCAATATGACCGAGCTATCGTATGACAGTAGACGGTACTACCGGCTTTATGTTAGTGCCGAATGTTGGCTGGCGCTCATCAAACCCCGATATTGTGTCAACTGCTTCGGACAAAGTCGTGCAATCGGGGGAGTATAAGCCTTATCCTAGTGTGAGGAAATACAACCTAAAGACTAAATGTCATGGCAGGGCAGACAGGCCCTAAGCCTTGGTCGGCAACTGGTCTAGGATCGAAGTTCCGACAAGCGGACAGTTAGAACATTGCTTTGCTGATCCGGTAGCTTCTGCAGCTGGTCCTGTTCCAGATGTAATGGTGTTACCTTTCCTCTGGCGTAAACTAGACAGGCCGAGAGAGAGAGAGAGAGATAGAGAGAGAGAGAGAAAGAGAGACAGACAGAGAGAGAGAGAGAGAGAGAGAGAGATCATGCTGCATGGGCAACACATGGTCTGTACAATTCAGCCCAGTACCTTTGTACTATGAAGACGTGTAATTTCATCCCTGGTCCCCGCCATGGGTTGTGGTTGTATTGCCTTCTTTACAGCAGAATGTAACAAACTATTGTCTGTGAAGACGGCCAGGTTCCAGTAGTAGCAGCAGTAATCATGCATACATTTTCATGTAGACAGTTGATGAAACTAAATGTAATGCATACAATATTTCTGCACAAATTTTACCACATAAATGAATACATTTCGACTACTCAGTTACAAGGAAGAGTACATAACAAGGTTCCCTGCCAGTCTGTCCCCAGGGCCAGAAAGGGAAGCACAGAACCAACACTGTAACCTGTCATGCATGTCATAGGAGGCCAGTAAGAGCGGTTGGCCATGAGGCTGGCTACCACAATGTGGAGACAGCAACATCCAACCAATCATGAACAAGTCTAGAAGTGGATCTCAGTCTCTCCCCGGCTCCTGGTATATGGTGCTGGCCCCATTTTTGTCTAGATCAGTCGGCACTCGTTGAGTAATGTGGTCAACATCTTGTTGGCTGCCTTTACTTTGTCAAACATTTTCTGGTACCCATTCTAGGGCTAATAGAAAAAGATAAGATTTTACATGCATGGTCAGATTATGTGAAAGACCTTTATGATGATACAAGAGAAGAACAAAATGATCATCGGAATAATAATGAAGGACCATCAATTTTTAAGAGGGAAGTTCAGAATGCTCTTAATCATATGAAAACTGGCTAGACCCGGATACAGATAACATCACAATAGAAATGATCAATGCCTTAGAAGAATATGGAATAGACCAGGTCACCAGACTGCTGAACACAATATATGATATTGGGGATATATCTCCGGAATTATGTAATTCTATATTTCTTGCAATCCCGAAGAAATCAGGAGCCTTGGAATGTGATCAGCATGGAACAATTAGTATAATGAACCACATCACGAAGATTCTGCTGAGAATTATCATGCAAAAGGTTAGGAAGAAAATACAACCCAAAATAGGAGAATAATAATGTGGGTTTGTAGAAGGTAAGTGTACAGTAAATGCTGTGTATATACTGAGAACAGTAACTGAACGTTCTATAGAAGTAAACAAAGATCTATATCTTTGCTTTATTGACTACACAAAGGCTTTTCATAAAGTGAGACATATCGACATGATAAGGATGCTAGAAAATCTACAAATTGATGGAAAAGACCTTAGACTTGTAAAAAACATATATTGGAAACAACAATCTGCCATCAGAATTGATAATGAAGTATGTCAATATCAGCCTATTAAAAGAGGTGTGAGACAGGGATGTGTAATATCTCCAGATCTTTTTTCCCTGTGCAGTGAAATTATTTTCTGAAATATAGAAGATATGGAAGGAATCAACATTGGGGGAAGATACATCAATAACATTAGATATGCAGATGATACAGTCTTGATTGCAGACAATGAACAGGACCTGCAACATTTAGTAGATGCGGTTGTTGCACACAGTGAGCAACTAGGATTAGAATTAAATAGTAAGAACCCTGGGAAGGTTAACCCGGTCAACAAATGCCCGCAGAAGTCGGATGTGTCGGCCTAATGGCGCAAGAACGCAGCTCTGCTGTAAACAGGCACAACGCAATCACCTCCGAAAAAAAAACTCCGGATGAACGCAGAATAAGATGAAGAAGAATAGTAAGAAGACACAGATTATGGTCGTCACTAGGAAAAATGAAATCCCACAATGTGATATACGAGTAAATGGGCATATTCTTAAGCAAGTTAGTCGGTACAGTTATCTCGGAACAGTCATAACATCTGATGGGAGATGCCTTGAAGAGATTAGAACAAGAAATGCCATTGCGATGGTAGCTGTTTGCAAGATGATAAACATACTGACCAATAAAAAGATATCAACTGAAATGAGAAAAAGTGTGTTAAGGTGCTACATAGAACCAGTACTTTTGTATGGATGTGAAGCGTGGACAATGAGCAGTCAAGCTGAAAAACATCTGATGGCTGTGGAAATGTGGTTTCTGAGGAAAAATACAGAGAATACCATGGACAGACAGAAAAACCAATGAACAAGTCCTTCAAGAAACAAATGAAGATCGTAAACTGATTAGAGAAATTAGACATAGACAGTCAAAATTTTTGGGGCATGTTATGAGAAGAAATTACTTAGAGAACTTGGTGACAACTGGCAAGATCAAGGGGAAGAGACCAAGAGGAAGACCTAGAAGCAAGTACCTGGATGGCTTGACCTTGTGGCATGGCCGAGACAGAAACACTGAGCTGATCCACGACTCTGGTGATGGAGTGAGATGGGAGAACATGACCGCCCACGCTTAACGGCATGGCACATGATGGATGGATTCTAGGGCTGGGTTGACATGGGAGCAAAGGACAATTGTTTAATAATCCCTGCTTGGATGGGGATTTGAGCATGTGACTACCAGGTCAGCAGGCAAGCAATCTAGCCACTATTCTACTTATGCTACCCCTGATTCACTACACAGTCGCCCCTGCTCCACCACTGAGCCACCCCTGCTCCACCACTGAGCCACTCCTGCTCCACCACTGAGCCACCCCTGCTCCACCACTACGCCAGCTCTGCTCCACTTGGGGAATGCTGGTCATTCACAATAGCCAAAGAACTGTAAGTGGGGAAAGCATGACCAGGGGATGCCTTCACTTGTACTTACATACCGATACTGCTGTTAGAGTGTGAAATGTTGGTCTTTGCATATTATAGTCATGTCATAATGTGTTGTTAGAGTGTGAAGTGTTGGTCTTTCCATATTATAGGTGATGTTATAATGTGATGTGTTCAGTTCCCTTACTCGTCACCTTTTCTTCCTAGACAATCACTAGAAAATTCTTAACACTGACTGGTACCAATCTGTATGAGGGTGGGCTGGCCCCTGAACCATACAGGTGGATAAAGATAACCCGGCATCTGCTGCAACTAGTTTCAATACTTCAGGAAGGCAAACAATACACGACAGATGCCTATCAAGGTCTCCAATAACCACACTTACCACATGTAGCATACAAACGTATCCTTATACTTATAATTTCAACATCAAATTACATGAATTAGAAAGTAACATTAAAACCTAACACTTACAGTAAAACCAAGTAAAAGTGACAGTAAAAGTGACAGTAAAACTGACAAGCCACAGTAATAGAAGGCAGAATTTGTCAGCTTCCAATATATTGGGCCGCGATCAGCTGTTTTCAATTTACTAAGATTCCTTTACACTTACATGTTGTAGATCACGACACAAAAATATTAATAACTCCGCTTAGAATTAACGTACAGTCTTCATTGAGATACCGTTGGATTCGTCTTGTCAAGCTGTATCCATCTGTCATGATCACATAAGTAAAAGCCCAATTTTTAAATATTGTCCATGTATGCTAGTAGTAGTAAAAGTTTTATTAAAACCGAGTAAAGTAAAAGTAACACAGACTAACTAACAACAAACCTGGGCTGAGACTGACGGGAATCGTGTGACATTGAAATGGTGTGTGATTACCCAAGCTTACTCGCGGGACAAGTGAATTATTTATGGTTAGACAGGCTGCCTGTTGACAAATAACTTCGACACATGAACATTCGCTGCTTGTCGACACATTTGACATCATTTGCTGCAACTATCCATTTCCAATACCAGGAAATACAAACTGCAAATGGGGTTGCCAATTTAGCTATTTTTGGCCAGTTCTGGCTTATGTTGAACAACTGTCAAGAACAAAATATACATAGATATAGGAAAATTAATATGAAATTAAAAGACAACAAATGTAAAAGGAATATTTTAATTGTAAAATATTCCTTTTACATTTGATGTCTTTTAATTTCATATTAATTTTCGTATATCTATGTTTATTTTGTTCTTGACAGTTGTGCTGTGTTTTATTTCTGCTTGTTTTGTTAATATTTGTCTTAGTTTTTATTTTATCAATTCATTTTTTTTTTTTTGTAATTCGCATATCCTTTACAGGACATCACTGTCAACAGCAGCATCTTTCAGCTGATTGTTAATTTCTTGGCAAGATTACGCTCAGTAGTTTGCCATTGTTTTCTGAGCGGCCGGCTCACTTATCCCGCAAGTCACCAACGCAGGGAGAACCGCCACAAATTCTCGCGCGCTGTGTTACTCTGCGTGGATAAACGGGAAAAGTCGTGTATCCACTCGGCCAGGAAGCCGTGTGAGGCCGCTGTGTAACCACTTGATCACGTAACTCACATGAGAAATGACAATTGCGGATCTGCAGCAAAACTGTACAAATACGATGAGTAAGTCGGCGAACACGGGAAAGGGACAAATCAGCTTGACAAGAACACAGGACAAGTGAGGTTGACAAGAACACAGGACAAGTGAGGTTGACAAGAACACAGGACAAGTCAGTTTGACAAGAACACAAACATAAGTGAGCGGATGAACGTTGCGGCAAGTGCAGAACGTTCGTCAGAGCACAAATGAATAACATACAGACATTGTAACAACTATAAAAGAAACAGCATAAAGAATATACACAAATTACTTAGCTGATGGAAATCAGTCTCCGGAATAAACCAAGAGACGAAACACTCCCAAGCGTGCAGATTAGATTGAGAGCTCGTTGATTTTGGGCTTTGGTTATCATCAAGTGCCATCTGGGTGACTCTGAGTTTATTTAGTCTTCTCAGATAAGGGCGAATACCAGGAGACCCCTATGCAACTGGAAATCGCTAAAAGTAGATCTTAAGGCACACCCACTTGTAGATTATCTCGGATGGGACCGGTCTAGAGGATGCAAACCTCACTCCGAGGTTGGCAGTACTGACTTCAGGGGCGAATAGCCTAGTGTGATGCTTTTCCCGCGAATGATGAAGGAAGCAGTGCCATCTCCTCATTGAAAATCTGCCTTAATGAGGCTCCAGCATCCTTTAAACCCTTCTTCATTGTGCATTTATTCACCAATATTCACTTCCATTCGCCGAGCATCTCAATCAGTCAGTTAGTGTGTGTGCGTGTTTTTATTTCTTTTCCCTCGGACCCTTGAATTCATAAAGGTTTCTTTCAGTACATAACTTGATGTTGTCCCTTCGCCTGTAACTCACCATAAACCGAAATAGTTGATGAGCTTGGAGAGGGGAATGGCAGATCTGCCACAGCCCTCGTGAAGATGTTACTTTGGTACTGTGTCGGGAAAAATAGTCTCTACATCAACCTGCTAAAGGATGTGAGTAAGCGACACATGGTTGATTCAGGATTGATATTGCACCTTGGGAGCAAATCGCCGCTGATCGCGTTACATGGCGGGAAAAGAACAGAAATGGAATAAAGACAAATAAGAAAATGATTGCAGATAGGTCGCACACTGAGTGTGAGAGACGTCAGATGATGCGTAATGGTGGAAATAACGATGTGTTCACATGCATCAATTGTGGACGAACATTTACAGCTCGAATTGGTCTGCTCAGTCACATTCGCTGCTGCCATGGGCTGTAGTTACTATGCCCTTTTGAAGCCCATTGTAAGAAACTATCGTCATCAAGACGGCCAGGTGCCAGTAGTTGTAAATCACCATTATCATTATTTTGCTTGCCACACGGTATAAGTATCCATGTCTCGCCACAGCTGTTGGTCCTGTGTGTTCTGGATCAATTTTTGCAATGGTATTCCTTCATGTCGCTGCCTTAGACCATCGCATCATTTATGTCGTCATGCCTCCTGTTCCTTCTAGCTACCATATTGTTCTCCACTCTCTTCTCCCCACATATTAAAAGTTTGGAACTTCCTTGTGGTTGAGGGCAATGTTCTGCTGTCATCCTTTCCCAGTTACTCGCGCTGTTGTTACTCTGGCTGTCCAAGGTATTGACGACAGCCGTCCCAGAAACCATATACACACCCGCCTCAATCTCTTCCTCATTTGTTCCGTAAATACACTTTGCGAGCAACCGCATTTAGGAGCCATGAGAAGCAGATACCTACGTGAAGTAAGGGAAATGCGCAAAGAAAATTATGACATAGTGTATTTGGATGAGACGTGGATCAATGCGCACCACACAAGTGAAAATGAATGGCAATCAATGGATGGAAAGATAAAGCGTTAAATGCCCAGTAGTAAAGGACAGCATTTGGTCATAGCCCACGCTGGTAGTACTCATAATGGCTTACTACAGAATGCTGGACTCGTGTTCGTATCAAAGCATACAGACAATATGGATTACCATAATAAGGTGAATGATAATGCATTTAGAGATTGGCTAGAGAATACAGTGCTTCCATCCCTTAATAAACCGTCGTGTCCAATTATGGACAATGCATCATATCACAATGTTGTTGCCCAAGAAGATAAAATACCTACGACATCGAGCACAAAGGAAACAATAAAGATATGGCTCCGATGGGAAAATATACCATTTCCAGAAACATATTTCAAGCTACAGTAGTTGTCCCTTGTAAAACTGGCGCAATAAAAAGCAAGAAATTTCAAATCGACAAGTTGATAGAAGAGCAAGGCCATAGGTGCTTGAAACTTCCGTCGTATCATTCTCATCTAAACCCTATGGAACTTGTGTGGGCTAAAATTAAAGAACAAGTGGCAGCTGCCAATACTACATTCAAATTGTCTGACGTCAAGATACTAACCCAGTCCGCGCTATTAAATATTGATAAAAGTTACTGAAAAAAATATGTGAGGACCATGTGTTGAAAGAGGAAGAGGACTATTGGAGAAAGGATGGATTGAATTTTATGCAACCGAGAGCAATCATCAACCTACTGAAATCGTCCGACACAGATTAAGGTCTGAACAGATCGCAGACCTTAATCTACGTACACACTTACTGGGATATTTTGCTCCAACTATTCAGACGAATTGCAGGCCCTAAACATTACAGCATCAGCATAATGTCAATGGCAACAGTTTGTATTCCACAGTGATGAATTTTCAATTTCGCAAGCCCTCAGCCGTGACAAACAACTGTATTGAAAAAAAAAAGACCACACACACTAAACGCATTGAATACCAACAGAAGAGTAATATTGCGGTGGAAACTGACATATTGTGGCATAACAAGAAACGTGAGAGCAAACACGTTGTCAAATTAGGGGACAACACACGTGCATACGAATCAATCTATAAACTTCAATGAAAAGAGGACCAACATCTTGGTCGTTAAGAAGAAAGCCCACTACAGAGACACTGACAACTATTTTCATAGTGCAAAACAGGTAATCATGTTCCGTCTCTGAACGGTAAACAGCAGAGTAGACAGTCTTTCACGAAGACTCAAAGCGGGTCTGTCACCCATGTGTACGTGTGAACAAACTACACAGACATCTGAACAGATCCTTAAAAATGGAAACATGATGACTAAATTGCTGTATCATTTCTGGTCACTCCATACGCACATTAACGCACAGCTATTTGGAAGCTTTCACGAACTCAATATAAAAAGCTAACATGAATACTTGTGTACACTTTATTAACCAGCAGCTGAAGAAACAAGAAGGAAATGAAAAATAAGGTAAGAAATATATTCCTTCTACTTTCCTGTTAATTTACAAATTATTTACCCCATGCCTCTGTAAATTCTCTGTCTTTACTGATATTACACATTGTACCCCTCTCGGGATTCTCCGTGGTGAAGTGGTCAAGCCGTCTGACTCGGGCTCCGAAGGTTGCATGTTCGATTCCGGGCCGCGTCCTTCATTTCACGAGTGCATTTTTTCGGAGACTTCCGAGGGTCATCGCTGGAGCTACGGAGTTCGTGCTTTGTGCGACGCTTTCCGCGCTGCGGAAAAAAACTGAGCCATATGGGATAAAAACCCGGTGCAATGCAGCCGACCCTGTCGACTTTTAAGCTAGTTCTTTCATTGCACCCACTCCCATACGAATCCTTGTGTGTCATCTGAATTGGCGGAGCGTCCATTACTGTAAACACAAATTTGTTAGCGAGAAATCACTAGTTTTTCAGCAAAACATCAAAGAAATGTCGCCGCTTTCGATGATTTAAGTTGTTTTTGGACCTATCAAAGACATAATCCTTGGGTGGGGGTAAATATAAGACGGCTGGAAAAATTTCATAACGATGCAACAAACAGTTTTCAAAATAATTGATCGTGAATGAAGGTATTCTTTTCGGGACCTACTATAGTAATCTTATCCATGCTACCCCGAACATAGAAAGTAATTACTGTTCAATAGTCATGCTAAATGGTGTGTGTGTGTGTGTGTGTGTGTGTGTGTGTGTGTGTGTGTGTGTGTGTGTGTGTGACATACAACTATAATACTTTCCCCTCCATATCAATCTTTTCGGAACAGTCTTCAATGGCATACAATCAATGAGATTACATCAAATGAATTTTCTTCACATTGGCTCAAGGCCAACCTTTATGTATCAATAAGAACAAACGGATACGAAAAGTCAACGTTGTCAATAGGAATGAACTTCCAACTGCCAACGTAATTAATAATGTAACTGCAAAAATCTGGGAGCTGAATGATTTCTCAGCGCTCGGTCAACCCATGTCAAGATTTTTACATCATGACAATCATGTCTACATCTGTCTCTGCCATGACAATCACGTCTACACCTGACTCCTCCATGACAATCATGTCAACACCTGACAAAGTAAACCCCACCTTGGTCATGAATGCACATGAAATTACATTTCCATTTTTTTAGTGTGAAATCGGCTGCTTACCCAATATTATTTCATTTTCCATTTTTCATTATAATTTCATATATCTCAGGGGACTTAACTCTGTAAAAGTTATTTCAAGGGGCATAACTTTTCTGTATAACTTATAGTCATATTGTGGCATCGTTTTCAAAGATTTATAAACTCTTTGTCCATAGTTATGTACCGGCATATGAGTTATAATAAATAATGATACAATCTTTAAGGCATTTTCAAAGTTTTCATAAAAATAATGCATAATGCATAACTCATCTTTTTGTGCATAAAGAATAAATAAATAATAGTTACCTTATCTCTATCAACTTTGACGATTTTATATTTCTTTACACTGTCGCCAACTCTAAGAAGACATGGAACAACTTCAGCCATTATTAAATCTACAGGCATATGCGTTATATTCCTCCTCCTCTTCCTCTCCCCTCCTACCCTCTTCCCCTCCCCCCTCTCCCTCCTCTTCCCTCTTTCTCCTCCTCCTCCCTCTTCCTCCTCCTCCCTCTTCCTCCTCGCCCTCCTCCCTCCTCCTAATCACTCCTCTTCCTTCCTCCTCCCTTCTCCTCCTCTCTCCTCCTACTCCCTCCTCCTCCCTCCTCCTCATCCTACGTCATCCCCCTCCTCCCTCTTCCTCCATCCTCCTCCTCCTTCTCCTCCATCCTTATCCTCTCTCCTCCTCCTCCTCCCTCTACCTCCTCCTCCTCGCTCCACATCCCTCCTCCTCCTCCCTCTTCCTCCTCCTCCCCTCCTTCTCCTCCCTCCTCCTTCTCCCTCCTCCTTCTCCCTCTTCCTCCTCCTCCCTCCTCCTCCTCTCTCCTCCTCCCTTCTCCTCCATCTCCCTCCTCTTCCTCCCCCTCCTCCTCCTGCGTTCTTCTCCTCCCTCCTCCTCCCTCTTCCTCCTCCGCCCTCCTCCCTCTTCCTCCTCCCCTCCTCCTCCCACCTCCTCCTCCCTCCTCCTGCCTCCTCCTCCTCCCTCATCCTCCTCTCTCCTCCTCCTAATCCCTCCTCCTCCCTACTACTCCTCCTCCTTCCTCCTCCCTCCTCCTTCTCTCTCCGCCTATCTCTTCCTCCCTCCTACTCCTCCCTCCTCCTCCCTCCTCCACCTCCCTCTTCCTCCTCCCAGCTCCTACTCCTCCTTTTTCTTCTTCTTCTGATGCTGCTGCCGCCGCTCCATTTACCCAAGTTAATTGTTGGGGGAAGATGTAAAGATCTTTCAAGTGCTCTTTCTAATGCTTTTTGTAAGTTGGTCTTCGTTTATCTAAGGTTGTTCTAACTGCAACCAATAAATGATTAGACAGACAGACAGACAGACAGACAGACAGACAGACAGACAGACAGACAGACAGACAGACAGACGGGAACAGGAACTTATATGACTACTTATATGAATTAAATGAGATGCTCCCCATCAGGGGCTGGGCGAAGCCGGGCCGGATCAGACAGACAGACAGACAGATAGACAGACAGACAGACAGATAGATAGTCGGGAACGGGAACGTGAGCTTATTTGACTACTTATATGAATTAAATGAGATGCTCCACACCAGGAGCTGGGCGATGCCGGGCCGGGTCAGACAGACAGACAGACAGACAGACAGACAGACAGACAGATAGTCGGTAACGGCAACGGGAACTTATATGACTACTTATATGAATTAAATGAGATGCTCCCCACCAAGAACTGGGCGAAGCCGGGCCGGGTCAGCTAGTAATTTTAATATAGAAGTCTTTCCGCAAGCATGCTCTTCTCTACCATCATCATCACCAGAATTGTCTGCTGCGAAGGGGTTCTTTTTCTCTTCTTCTTTTCGTTCATCCGGAGTGTTTTTTTTCAGATGTGATTGCGGTGTGCGTTAGGCACCCTTGGGTTGAAAACCCTTAGGTCACACATCCGGCTTTTGCGTGCATTTTTGACCAGGTTAGCATTCCTGGGAGACTCTCACTGTTTTGGTACCGTCCACATCCCAGCTGGTTAAGTTGGAACAGTCGAGGACTTCGGTCATCCCTCAAGAGAAGGAACGGACAGTCCATAGCATTTTCCGCCATCCAAGGTTGCTTCCATAGTTGCAGGGCCGACACATAGCGCCCTGGTACTGGGCTCACCGAGGGAATCGTCACGTCCTGCTCGTGGCTGCTTTAATTCCTCACTTCAATATATTGGGCATTTCGTTCGCCCCGGGCCGTTCCCGCACAAACCAGACAGGTCTGCAGACGGTATCCACTCAGCGAGTTTTCGGACATGTGCTTGTCGTTGCGCCCGTCAGAGCTGTTCCAGGCACGACAGACATTCGGTAAACTACCTAGTCAGAGCTGTTCCGAACAAGAGCGGCATTCGGAAACTAAGTAGTCAGAGCTGTTCCTAGCACGAGAGACATTCGGAGGAGACATTTCACTCGGACGTAAATGCGTAGTGCCAATTTTTAGTTCGCCACCCGTAGGACGGCACTTCCGACTTCAGCAGGCATTTTTTAATGAGATTATCCTTCCTCGGGTTTCGAGGCACGTTAGACTTATTGTTGTGATGTCGCCCACATCTCAGCTGGTCAAGATAGAACGATCATCGACATCACGGTTAACCCTCAAGGGAAGGCAGGGGCAGACCATGAGTCTGTCCAAGGCTATCCAAGGAGGCTTCCATAATTGCAGAGCCGGCACATATTGCTCTGAGACTGGGCTCACCCGAGGAGTTGCCACGTCCTTCTCATGGCTGCTTCAATTCCTCACTTCCATGTGTTGGGCGTCTCGCTTGCCACTGGTCGCTCAAGCACACACCAGGAACAGTCAGACTGTGGGCGACATCCACTCGGTAAGCTTTTGCTTTTGACTTCGGACCACGCAATAGGTTCGCTAGCCGTGCGTTCCATTTCGTGTTATTGAGACGTTTTTCCACTTTTGTCTACACTCTCTATGAGTTAGATACAGTTTTCGTAACCATTTCATTCGACTGGGGCACTTTCTGACTTTTTGTACTCGCTCACGAGGTAGGCTACATGTGCTGCCGGCTCAGCACCTTACCTTCGTGCAGCAGTGAACGAGAAACGGCCAGGCCCTCTCATCCGGGAATCACTCATATCCCCCAGCTGAGAGCCTTCGATCATGTATCAGACCTCTGAGCATGTAGCTTGCTCAGTATCTCACCTCTATTTGTCGGTAGGTGTGTATCGGCCAGGCTCTCAGATCCGAGGGTTTGTGGCTTATAGGCGTTCAGCCACAGCCCTCGACAGAGAGCCTTAGAGTATTGTCCGGACCAAGGTCTTCTGCCTTCGTGTACCTGATTTAATCCTTTGACTGCTATCCTCAGCCTACCTGCAGAGCAGTAGGTTGTGTCTCTCTTAGTCTGGCCCCTATCCCATAAGCTGTCCGATATGTAGTTTTCATCAATCGGCAAGCAGATGGGGTCAATGGGGCACGCAAGCTCCCCCACCACGGCAAGGTGGAGACACATCGGGGGAGCGATGGGGTTCGAGTCGCGCCAGTGACTTACGAGAGTATGGAGCCGGTCGCTCAGAAAGTCGTGTCGTGCTGACGAGCGTAGTCTAGCCTAGGAATCAACATACAACTGAAAGATGCTGGTGTTGACCGCAATATCCTGAAACAGGATGGAAACGCGGGAAAAAAAAACATCCCCTTTCGCCCAGTCTATCAATCCGTACAGCAACTTAATTGGAAATGTTTAAACACATACAACTGGAAACTTGTCAAATACAACAAATAGTAAACAATTTTATTGCAGAACAATAAGAAACAAATTAACAGCAATAAAATTAAACTGAACTTCATGACACAACAATGAGCCAATAGAAGAAACAAAACGGTGTGGGGGTCGACTTCTTTGCACCAGGTTTTATCCCATATGCCTCCGTCTCTCGGAAGCATATCTCACAGAGCATGAACTCCATAGCTCCAGCGATGACCCCCAGGAGCCTCCGAGAACACCGCACCCGTGAACCGAGTGGCGGAGTCCAGAATCGAACCCACAACCTTCGGAGCGGGAGGAGGACGGTGTAACCACTACGTCACTGCGACCCCCCTCCCCCAGTTCCACCCAACGGTTGAAGAATACACATGTGCAGATGCAACATAATAACACAATAATGTAAAGGTCGAAGTATTCAACCGTCAATTTGACGCCCTTCTCACATCTCTTCTTCGCCAAAATGATGTCCTGAGTGTTAACTTCCACGCCAGGACACATAACCACGCCTCAAGTTCAAGTCAATGGAACAACAACGTCCACCATACGATTTTTCCTGCTTGAAAAGATGAAGAAATGACTTGGTGCCGAGTCTAGTTAGGATGGGGGAAGACTAACGACCCTGGGCAGCATACCACGTCTTGTGCACTGAAATCCTCGTAATTTCTGGAGAAGGCTTTGGTAGAACCTGGAGTTTATAGCATGGTCCAGAGGAAGATAGTCCCTGCGTATTAATCCCCGGGAGTCTCAACAGACTTGAGATATAGAATTTTCTCGCAGATGGTACTGTTTTTGCCTTCTTTGATGCACCCAGCATTCGTTCACAGCAACGGTCAGTCAGTGAAGGAAACATCATTCTCGTCAGCAGTGCAAATGTCCAACATCCCCTGCTTCGGCTTATTACTCCTTTTAGAATTGCGTGAGAAGGCAAGAAACTCAAGCCTTAGGCTTATGAAGCTGTTCAAACAAAGTGGCCAGTGTGATGACATGACGTAGTCCCAATTCAGCCATGATTTCCCCGAGGGTTGTACGTCTGTCTGAGACAATTAGGATCTCTACTCTTGCAATGTTGCTGGCTCAACCACGAGTGCGGTCTGTCATTTCTTGGTTCATCTTGCAATCTCTCGTATCCAATTTGAAAGTTATGTTTACAACACTTCACTGGGTCATACGAAGGGTAGACATCCTTATAAACAGCGAACATCTCAGTGTTAATGTCATTTGCCTTACAGGTGTAGGAATGTGATTACGTAACCAGCGCCATTAAGTCTATGATGATGTTTCGTGCACACCTGCACCAGTCTTCCACCAATTTCTCATTGACACAGCATCTCCCTGACATCATGTATGTACATGACATGTAAACAGTGCGTCTTTACAGTGATACTCAGCACTCCCACCTGCCTACATGATTTCTTACCAAAGTGCTCATCTTCTGCACTGTTCCTTGTGTGTGTACAGGAACGCCCCGGTTAACATCGGGGTTACGTTCTTGGAAAACACGACTTTAAGTGAAACGACGTATAGCGAAACACTATTTCCCATAGAATCAAATGAAATACAGCGTATTATGTAATGTTTATTTTGATGGTTGTTGATATTCATTGGATAGACAGAGGTGAGTAGGAGGGCGAGTGGTAGAGTTATTGGGACTTAGAGGCATTACATTCTGCCTCTTCATCTGAGGATGAAACTTTAACCCCTTCCTGCCTCTTTTCCTGGCTCTTCTCTGCTGGAACAAAAAGTTTATCCAATGTCTGCTGCACAGCCCTTTTCCTCTTCTCTTAGAAAATCTCCTTGTAATAGTTGGTGGCACTTGTTACTGCTCTCGACACTTTGGAGCCCCATTCTCTGTTCGGGTCATCCTCATTTATTATGTCCATTGCCACATCAATCAATTGAAAGAATTATGACAAACGTTTAGATGTCAACATTCGAGGTGTGATGTTGCAACAGGGTGTTCCTCTTCCTGCTGAGCTCTCTGCACGTCAAGTTGCATTAGGTCCTCATTAGACAAATCTTCTCCATGTGATGCAAGCAACTCATCAATGTCAGCTTCCTGCATCCCTTCAAAGCCAGCTTTAGTGGCTAAGCTAGCGATATGTCATCGAATAGCATGAACGTCGTCAAATTCACAAAAGTCGTGCACACATTCTGGCCACAGTTTTCGCCACACAGCATTCATGCATGCTGAAGTTACCTCACTCCATGAATCCGCAATGTTGTCAATGGCCTTGAGGATGTTGTAATCTCACCAGAATCCCTTAATGGTAGACTTACCTTTACCGTCCTTAGCCTTGATGGGCTGTGAGAAGGTGATACGCAAATAGTAACTTTTGAAAGTTGCAATTTCACCTCGGTCCATTGGCTGGATCAATGAAGTCGTGTTTGGTGGCATGAATACGAACTTGACGTTCTCGGACAAGTCGTCCAGATTGACTGAATGACCAGGGACATTATCCAATGGCAGCAATATCGTTAATGCCAGGTTTTGTCTAGCACAGAATTCCCTTAGAGCAGGAATAGCATAAACAGTTACTCATTCCTTTCCTTTTATCCATGCCTTTTTGTTGGCACGCCATGTAACGCGCAAGTTTTCCTTTGAGTAGTCCTTCAGAGCCCTTGGTGTCTCTGAGTGGGACACCAGTAAGGGCTTGAATTAGAAATCTCCTTCAGCGTTGCCACCTAGAAGAAGAGTAGGCCAATCTTTGGCAGCAATCTTCTCGTATTTCGAAATATAAGTCCTTGGTAGCAGTCTTTTCCAATAAAGCCCTGTCGCGTCAACGTCGATGACTTGCTTGGGAGAGTAACCACCTTCTAAAATCAAGGCCTTTAACTCTGCAGGGAAACGTTCTACAGCTGCAGTATCAGCGCTCGCCGCTTCATCTGTTGTCTGAATGTTGTGCATTGTGTGAACACTTCTTACAGCGCTCAAACCAACCACTACTCGCTCCAAAACTATCATCAGCACTACTAGTACTGCTCTAACCCGCTTTCTTAGCTAGATCTCCATAGAGACTTTGCTTTCTCTTGGATAACCATTTTGCCCACAGGCATATTCCATTAGTTCTGGTCTTCAATCCAGACGGCCGATTGAGCTTCAATGTTCTCCATAAGAGTACCTCTGGCACGAGTGATCTTGGAAGCACTCAAAGGGGTTACGTTTGTAGCACCTTTTTTGGTTTTGTCAGCAACTGCGCCAATTGTCCTTACTGGGGTTGGAGGTAAACCATGGACTTTACCGATGTAAACAGCCCGATCCCCAGCCTCAAAACGACATATAACACATCTAACTGCACCTCAAGAGTAAGACATTTCCTGGTTCTCTAACAACCAGACACACTATCAACACTTACTGTGCGCTTCGAACTCATAATTATGGGGGATTACAGGATAAAATCTAAAATCCGGGAAAAACGCACTGCAAAAAAATGTAAATGGTGACGTTAACTCAAAACTGACAACAACTGAGTAAGGACACGTTCCACAGCGGTAACACTAAGCGGCATTACGTAGTTCCTCCGCGAGCTAGCAAGTTCCTCCGCAATGGCGCGGCATAGCAACACAGGTGACGACGTTATGGCGGAATGTAGTAACGTAAAGTGAAGTTATGTCCCATTGTGACAACGACATTACATACAGAGAAACGACGTTAACCGAAGCGACGTATAGCGGGGCCTTCCAGTAATATACGTCTAAGCTACTTTCGTAGCACAATTAATTTGTTCGGGACACACTCAACATGTTACACTTATTTACCAGCATTGCCATTTATGTTTCTGTAACCATTGATACTTATGTAACCATATATATTTCTATAATCATGTATATGTAGTTGGAGGTTATAATATAAACAATATACGCTATGCAGATGACACAATATTGGTGGCGGATAATTCAACAGACCTACAACAATTGTTGGACACTGTAGTAACAGAGAGTGCAAAGAAAGGACTCCTTGAATATCAAGAAAACAGTAACAATAGTGATATCAAAGAAAATGGTGACACCAAAATGTGACATAGAAATAGAAGGAACAATTCTTAACCAAGTGGATAATTTTAGATACCTAGGGGCATTTATAACATCAGATGGAAGATGTATAACAGAGATTAAGAGCAGAATAGGGCAAGCAAAAGCCGCATTTCAGAAAATGAAAAATTCAGTGAGAATAAAAGAACAAACAATTACAACATATGTACAAATATACGCACCATGTAATGCAAACAATAATGAGCAAGAATGCGAGGACTTAATACGAAGACATCCATGACGTGCTACATACAATAGATAAGTAGGACAACATCATAGTTATGGGAGACTTCAATGCAAGACTAGGACATAACAGAGCGGGCATAGAAAAACATCTGGGAGCATTTGGAGATCAGTATAATGAAACGAATGATAACAGAAGTAGACTGATAGAGCTTTGCAGCCATCATGACCTCTATATAACAAACACATTCTATAAACATAAAGACTCACAAGTATACACCTGGTATAAATGGAATGATCTAGATACTAAAAGCCAAATTGATTTTATATTAACAAGAAATAACAGAAAGAGAAATATATTAGATGCAAGGGCAGTGCCCAATTTAAGTATAAACACAGATCATAAAGCAGTCGTTGCAACAATAAGAACCATCAGAAGAAGAAAACAAAGAGCTGGAAAATACATGCCATGCGAATTAGTAAACTTTAAAAAACCTTAAAGACGAAGCAGTAAGGGAAAATTATGAGAAAGAACTAATTGAACTCTTTGTAAAATTACCAACAGAAAGAAAAACAGTGGAAGAAGAATGGGAGATGTTCAAATCAAGCATTTTAAATACTGCAAAAATAACACGTGGAACCACGAAAAAACGAAAAACACGGATAAAGAAAATAACAAGTTGGTGGAGCGCAGAAGTAAAGAAAGCGGTAAAAGACAAAAAGGAAAAATATAAAAAGTGGTTGAAGAGCAAGTAGGAAAGTGATTACATAGAATATAGAATAGCGAGAAGACATGTGAGTAGAATAGTGAAGAGGGAAAAAACAAAAAGACTGGGAAGAGTATGGAGAAACCCTAAATAAAAACTACAAGGAGGCAACTAGAAACATTCATTCATAACACTGAACGCGCTATGGAGATCAAGTCGCCTTATCGGTTAACGCAGAGGATGCCTCGCGTTAAAAGTGCCGCGCAGAGACATGCGCTTTATGCAGCCGAAAAAAAGAGGGAGAGGCGAAGAAGGCCGATGCGACTGCTGTGCTCGTCTCTTCAAACAGCAGCAGTCCTGTTCCGACATCAGCTGAAACCGTTCCCGTCGCAGAAACCATAACTACAGCCAGCAACAGCCGGGTAACTATCAACACCAAGGAGATGCAGCCCAATATACCAGAGACCTCCACACAGGAGGAAACAACTACTACTATAGACTTCACCGGCAACATATTACTGAAGCAGACAAGCGTGGGAGAAGCTAAATTGTCGGCGCTACCAACTGACAAGATAATCAGTCTGTTGGAAAACGAGCTGGGAAGAAACAGCATCGGCCAGCTGCGCAAGACACCGGATGGAGTAGTGGTCACCATCAACAAAAAACCAAAGACCACAGCACTTCTACAGCAAATGTCACAAGAAGAGAAAGCCGTCATCCAACTTCACCACGGCATACTACTGGAAGCCGCCCGGCACCACTCGATCAAAAGATGGGTCATCAAACGAGTCAAGACCCATCTCACCAACGACCAGATCAGGGAGATGCTAACAAGGGAGAGCCGCAAGATCAAGATCACCAGTGCTGAGCGCAAGATCGGAAAAAACAACATACCCTCTACAGTTGTCGTCGTAACATCGGAGGGCCGACTGATCCCTCAATACATTATATGGGACAAGAAAGATCAAGTACGAGAGCCCTACATACCGAGTGTGCTGCAGTGCTCCAAGTGCCAGAAGTTTTGGCACACCCGTGCCACCTGCAAGTGTGATGTGGAGTTGTGTAGGTACTGCTCTGGTCCCCATCAATATAGTCAGTGCCAGCATGCCAAGAACGACTCGGACTTCAGGAGGCCTAACACCAACAGAAAGTGCGCCAACTGCCTCGGCAACCACGGCGCCAGGTGCCTCGGCTGCCCCTGTCACCAAGACAGCAAAGAAGCCATGAAAATTGCCATCAAGTCTAACCTACCATATAAGGAGGCCAGGAGGCAGTATGAGGCGACCAACCGACTATCCAAAAGCGACAAAGCACAACTGGAAGGCCAACTGAAGGACCTGAGAACGCAGTTCAAAAACATGGAGGAAGATAAAGACAAGACGCAAGAAACCCAGATAACGGCCGTTCATCGCATCCTGGACGAACTGAAGCAAGTCCTGCAGAAGATAGAGCAGGATGTCGCTCGAATGGGCGCCATAAAAGCTGAAACTGACGAAACTCTATCGAAAATTTAAGAAGAAAGAGCAAAAACAGAAGAAACGCTTAAACAAATTCAAGAAGAAAGAGACCAGATAGAACTACTCAAGTCACAGAAAGAACCAGAAGATGCAAAGACCCAGACAGAAGACGAAGCACCAGAAGAAGAAATTGAAATCGAACTGGATGAGAACGGCCTCCCAGACCAAGACCAATTATGTAGGGCAATTGCGAAACTCTCCCCACCAAGATCGAACCATCGAGACGACAGACGAAAGGGAAGGTTCGAAGACAACCCAAGACGGGGAAGGAGGAGGAACTACAGGTGGAACGACGACTGGTAGACTCCCTGAAGGAAACAACACCATAAGACGGGGTGGGTACACAATAACTCCAGGCCTCAACAATTGCGCGACTCTGCCCAGACATGTAACACTTTATCAAGACAGGAACGAACAAAATCAGCCAACCAGAAACCAGGAAGCTGAAAACAAGCAGCCCGATCTACGAACGAATAGAAACAAGCCACACAATAAAGGACCCAAATACAACCAAGCCGATATTGTAGGCGGTTGAACGGGACCATTCGTACTGTGAACGGAAACGGAAACTAGAAACTTCTATAAAAATAAGTGCAATGCGAACCAGAGGAGAACCCTTTGACCCAACTGAAATAATTAACAGCGAATATGGAGAACCAATAAGTGAACAAAAACAAATCCTAATAAGATGGAAGCAGTATTTCGAACAACTTCTCAACATCCCATCAGATGTTACAGGAATTCAAGAGACCTACACAGATGTTACCGAAGAACTAGAACCAGACATACTAAAAGTAGAAATTATAGAAGCCATCAGATTAGCCCCATTGAACAAATCACCGGGACAGGATGAAATACCAAATGAACTAATTAAAGCAGCAAGAGAAGTAGGAACAGCTTGGCTACATAGACTATTCAACCATGTTTGGGTAAAACAACAGACACCACGAGACTGGGGAAACGCCATAATTATCCCAATTTGGAAAAACAAAGGCAGCAAAAGAGACTGCACACAATACAGTTGAGATATACTGGGAAACTATTTTGCAAAATTCTTGAAATAAGATTACGATCTACTTTAGAACCTCAGCTAAGCGAAACACAACTTGGATTTAGGAAAAACAAAGGATGCACAGATGCCATTTTTGCTCTTAGACAACCTATAGAAAAATCAATCGAATTCAATGAAACACTCTACATAGCCTTTGTCGACCAAGAAAAAGCATTCGATAGAATAGATAGAAACAAGTTGTGGGAAATCCTTAAACAATATGGAGTGAGTACACATCTAACAAACCTATGTAGAAGCTTATATAACAACAGTGAATGCATAGTGAGAGCAACTGGAGGACACTCAGAACCCTTTACCATAAGATCTGGAGTACGACAAGGTTGTGTCCTGTCCCCTCTCTTGTTCATAACATATATAGACAACATATGTAAAGAAACCAGCCAAGCAGAGACAGCAAGAATACCGCATGACGAGAACACAGAAGAAGAACCATTGCAAATCTAACCATTAGAGAACTCCTGTTTGCGGACGACCAAGCACTAATAGCAAAATCAGAAGCTGAATTTCAAGACCACATGAATAGTCTAAACGAAATGTGTAGGGAACATAACATGAAAATTAGCACAAGCAAAACAGAGGTAATGACTATAACTAAAGAAGAACAAACAACAACAGTTCACCTAAACGAAAATTCCTTGAAACAAGTAAAGAGTTTAAAGTACCTAGGAAGTATAATATCATCAAATGGCAGATCAGAATACGAGATCAAAAATCGGTGCAATAAGGCAAATCAACTCATTGGACAAATGGCACCAATATTAAAGAACAAACATGTATCAATAACTACTAAGAAACCACTTTACAACACAATCTTCCTACCAACTCTATGCTACCAATGCCAAACCTGGACAATGACAGAAAAAGAGGGAAAAAAATCACAACAGAAATGAGGTTCCTGAGAAGAATACTCAACGTATCAAGAAGAGATAAGATCAAAAATGAAGAAACCGGGACTAAAGTGGGGGGTTAAAGCAGCACTAGATTTTATTAGACAGCAGCAAGTCAAATGGTTTGGCCATGCAAGTAGGTTACCAGTTAACAGCATTCCACAACAAGCAATGATGTACAGACCAGATGGAAACAGAGGAAGAGGCCGACCACGTAAACGTTGGACGGAAGGAATAGCAGAGTCCATGAGAATATCGATATATGAAGCCCATAATCGGGCACTCTCACGATGTTTATACTTCACCTCGACACCGCATGGTACAAGAGGAACATGATGAGATGAGATGAGATGAAGAGTATCTTATGCAATAAGTCACTATCACTGAATGTAAGAAAGAGAGTGCTGAAATGCTATGTAGAACCAGTTTTGCTGTATGGCAGTGAATCTTGGAATGTAAATGAACAAATTAAGAAGAAATTAGAAGCAACAGAGATGTGGTTCCTGAGACGAATGTTGCGAATTCCTTGGACTGCCAGAGTAACTAACGACGACTGCCTGAAACAGGCTAACGAAACTAGAACATTATATACAACAATAAGACAGAGACAAACAGCTTTCTTCGGTCATGTGATGAGAAGAGAGGCATTGGAGAACATGGTGACCACTGGAAAGATTGAGGGGAAGAGAGGCAGGGGCAGACGAAGAGAAATTATGCTGGATGGATTGAGACGGTGGCATGGAAAAATATCAGCAGCAGAGATGATCCAGAAAACCAAAGACCGAGATCTGTGGAGAGCCATGAACGCCTACGCCAGCTGGCAGGGCACTTGATGATGATGATGAATCATGCATACTTATGTACCTACTTATACTTCTGTAACCAGCATTGTTGACGGAACAGTCAGGGGGTAACATTTATCTTGTGTATGTAAATGAACAAAATCTATGTTCAAGACACCGTATATTTGATGCTTCAGTGTGACGACTGGAGTTTTACAATAAATTAAATCTGCAAATATCACCAGTGTGTCAGCACGAATGACAGCTCCAATAAGATCACAACTGCCATCCCAAAGTTTGTGATGCTTCTCCTGAACACGTCCATCTGTTACACCAGCATGGCAAAGATTTGTAGGATTAATACATGTTGTCACATTCCATAGATAACCATCTCTTGATAACACATGCAGCTGGTCGTTGTGGATAAAAGTGACAAAGTCATGCAGATTGCCAACGGTCATAATATCCCAGACTCTATGTGTTTTTGTGTTGAAGCAATATATTGTTTTGTTTTCAGACTCAGTGTCATAATAGATTATATTATAGTTAAATATCTCAACAAGCACACAATTAATTTTCCTCTTGAAGTCAATGATTTGAAACCAGTCCCAACCTGTATCATCACATCGCTTTCTGTACAAACCGTTATCTTTAAATGTGTAACAGAAGCCACTCACAATGGCAGAGCAAGATCCAACATGGCCAAAGACAGTGGTACAGTTTTGTGAAAATGGAAATTTATAAACAGTCATGACTATTGTTTTACTTCTTACCCCGTAGAGCTCTTTAGTAATGAAAATACAACTGTTCAAAGCATAAAAGTTCACCACAAACATGCAAGACATGAAATGGAAGAACTTGTTTCTGTCTAATGAGTAGGCATAGATTTTACATCCTTTTTGATAAACAACAACATGTTCTGTGTCTACAGACAGATCATCAGTGGCAACAACAGAATTAGTGTGCAAGACTTGGTTCTTGACAGATTCCTGGGCTTTACTGTGAGCCTCTAAAGCCTGCCTGACGATATCTCTGGTTTCTTTGACACTCATGATCATGTCCGTGTCTGCCAACATTTCCAGACAGTCCTTGCTGGCTTCACTGAGTCGACACAGTTTGAGCAGGCTCCCTAAAGATGCTTTCCTGACAGCACGTGTCTCTGTGAGAAATTGTGCAACAATCTGAAGACAAGACTCCTGACTAGATACAGGAGGCTTCTGAAGTATTACCTCAACACTTCCTTTATGGCCATTGTTGACATCAGTAGAATTATCTAACATCCGATCACTAACAATATTTGTATCTCGGACTTCTAGAATATCACCTGCACAAGATTGTCCTACATTATTTCCAGAAGGTTCATGGCTAACCCACTTTACGATGGACTCTGGAAGATTATCTTGTTTGTCCACCTTCAGGTTTCTATCGCTGAGAATCTCTTGTAAACCTTTGGATGATAACAGCATAACAATCTGGCATCTGCTGAAGTATTCAAAGTTCTCTGCCATGAATTCATGAACCAACTTTACAATCTTTTCTGACTTCAATAGAAGTGCACTGGTGTAAATTTCAAGAACATTCTCTCTGGTCATGTGACTACTGACAAATTTTTCACATTTTGATACCAAAACTGGAATCTGTAATTCATGGACACTTGCCAGAATTCTATTACATTTTCTGTATTAAGTCCATTCTCACCTTTATAAATAGCATTGAGAACCAACTGAAATATTCCCGGAGATATACCTTTGATATTTACTTTTCTAACATGATGTGCAGCTTCACCTGCGACCTCAGATTGCAATAACACGTAAAAGAATTCAGAACAGGCACACAGAATGAACCGATTACAGTGAAACTGATAGTCATCAATGTTTATCTGCAAATCAATGAATTGTTCTTTAAGCCAAAGATGGCCAATGTTTCCCACAATTCCACAAGCAATTTCAGGATCAACCTCCATGATGACCTAGTTAGTCAGACTGCTGCAGGTGTGCCTCAAGCTGACCTATGGTCCCTCGGTTGTTGGTTCCTTACACGACAGAAATCACTTGTAGTCTGGATACAGCTCGCTGAGGTCTGCAGATCATACAGTCATCCATATTTATTTTCACGATATTATGTTTCCATATACATTTCAGGATAAATAGAAGCTTACTGATGTGTGAACCAATGTTAAGAACTCTAATTTAGTTTAGGTTAGTCGATGGATGAACATCACGGCACGCGAGTGTAACCCATAAGTGCTCAGTTCTACTCCAAACTCAAGCCTGAGTCAGGAGAAGCTCAGCTCAGTACACGGACTCCGTAGCACCGGCGAGAATAATGACATATGTCAGCAACTTGCTTGCGACAGGTATTTCAGGACTCCCCTACTTTTGCATCACACGAAATAATAACTCGTGTCATTTGCAAAAGGTACAATTTATTTAGAGCTGATTACAAACAAGCTCTGCGAGCGGATTACTTCATTGACAATAAACATCATGGTACGTTACATAGATGCAATGAAAAGGTGATAATGATACTATTAATCACTGAATGGAATCTAAAGCCTAACAATCACTATTGTCTATAAACTTATAGTATTCATAAGGAACACGTCTACTCTTCAGTCGTCTCAGTCGCTGTCTGACCCACGCTTCTAATTGCGTGTTCAAACACGGACGTTCGATCCTCCGTGCGCTGACGAGTCTTGCGTGCATGGTGTCCCAGTACGCTGGCCAGTTAACTTGAGTAACCTCTACTCCATGGTTTGGTTACTCGCTGAGGCTACTTTCCTAGTGTCTTGGGAAACCCTCGCTCACTTGCACTCAATGCTCTCTTGGTTGACACAAGTGTGTCCCGTTGTGAAGCTATTATAGCTCTGGTGTCTCTCCTGTCTGGTGTCCTTTAATAGTCTCTGTCTTAGCTCTATTACTTATATTCTTAACTCTGTAAACTCCTATTTAGAACTTTGACAGGCTCCTCTCTGTGGAGTGTTACAACCTTTTAACTCATTGCTTGCAACACGTTGTATGGTCACTAAAAAAATTGGCTGTCCAATTTTGTCAAAGATCTTATAGGTTGTAAATCTCTCTTCTGGGGATAGAACAAACTCTCTTCTTTCCTTATTCACACTATTCTATTAATTCACTCGGCTAATTGAGTAGCCCATCGTATCAGTACAGTTGGTTATAGATCTTCTTGGGAATTGTTTTGATCCGGAACCGTTGTATTATGACTTATGTCCTGACTTCCGTCTTATGACCCTATGTCTTCTGACTTCTGTCCGTTGACTTATGTCTTTTGACCTGTCCTCATATTGCCCAAAACGACAATCCAATACAAGTTGACTCTGTTATGAGTACAACACATGAGCATTAAATGTTCATGATCACAATAATATCAACCCCAACTCGTATATATTAAGTTCTACTCTTCACCTTCTCGCTTCGGCTTGTGAAGAAATATTTTCAATGTTACATTAAGGTTTTTAAGAAGTTATTGTGTCCCCTGATTTGAGTTACTGTTCTTTGAAACAAATGGTGTATGCAACTTTTATGTGTTCGTTTTCCTGTTTGTTTGCGTGTTTTCTAATAAACTACAGTGTACTTAATTTGCTAACATGTGTATGCGTTTCTATTTTACATGTGTGTATCCCTTCGAGCGCCGTAAATCGGTTTATTGTGGCTAAAAATGTCTGTTATTCTTATTTATGACCACAATTCCGTTTCAAGATGCTCAAAGTATGTTCTCTATTTACTACTACTAAAGTATTGCAGTAACACATTTAAAATTTGACAACACATTGATTACACGGACTGACACAGACAAGTCACAACAAGACGTTTTAAGCGGTGAAAAAAAAATTGCCTCTCTCTCTCTCTCTCTCTCTCTCTCTCTCTCTCTCTCTCTCTCTCTCTCTCTTTCAATGTTTACTGTTATATTCATTCTCTACTCTTATTTACACATCTTTCGTTCAACTTTCATACCATCGTTATGTTAAAACATTCGTCATTAAATTATGGTTCATAATATCAAGTAAATGAACATTACATATTTACACTAAATGATTGGCTGAATTATACAAGTCTTCACGCCAAATGACTGTGCCGTTCATTTGCACGTGTCCTCCCTATGCAATTGGGGTCATGCCTATACAAAATATACAAGTTTGTGAGGATGGTTTGTTACCGATCCTGTAATACTAACTAATGTAATTTGGTGTGCTGTTCTAAATTTATCCTAAGGGAAATAATCTAACTAATTAATTACATTTAAGCAAAATGGGTTAGTTAACTTCAAATGTTATTGGTACATGAAATGATGTTAATTCCTAAATGGTTGGGTTAGTTTAGAAATGATATTTTAATTAAATGAATTTATAAATGATTATGTTTGCGCGGTAATAAAGTAAAGTAATATTTAACAATTGCATTTCTACTATAGGTGTTAAATGGGTTCTTAACTAAATGTAGGTGACTTATACTATCAACTGACATAAATAAAGTTATATATGCACTTGAACATTTTGCAATTCAATTATTAATACAAAAATGAAGTTATGCTTACTGTTTATAAAACAATGTTATATACATATCACAATTACGTTTATATATAATTACACTAACTAATGTCGTCCTTTCGGGTGTGATGATGGAGCACTGTTCTTTGTAGACTATTTTCATAACATAGTTCATTTAGCCAAAGTCTTATATGCTCTCCTCCCTGGATAGTGTTTATATATATATATATAGTTCCCTAATAATTTATGTAGGTTCACATCTAAATCTTCAATGTAAATATGGCTTATATATGTGTTAGCGATGTAGACATACTACTTATGCGTCTGTTTGTTTCACTCATAATGGCACTGTTACTCTTACACAGTTTACACGCTTGGCGATGATAATGCGCTTACAGTGTAACTTTTTCACCACATACGGCACTGATCTAACTAGCAATTACAGTGTCACTGTTTCTGGTGATCTCTGGTCGATCTCTCCATGTACCTCAGGTATTTCAATGTTTGACGATCGACTCAAAGTGTCTGCTAAAGAGTTCAAACTCCCCTTTAAATGCTGGATGGTAAATGCGTAGTTCTGCAGTATCAAGGCCCATCTGTAGACCCTATTGTTGTGGACAATGCCAGACTGCATCACAAAAAGCGGATAATTGTCGGTCTGGATCACAACCTGTGCTCCTGCCAGAAACCTATGAAGTTTTCTAACAATAAATTAAGCTGAGGCCCTCCAATTCTGATGCTGAGTATCTCGATTCAGCTGGACTGATCTTACGACTTACGTACATTATTGGGTGGAACTTCCCTTCGTAAAACTGGCCTAGAACTCCTGATATGGAGATAGCACTTGCGTCTGTAGGTAAAAAATAGGTAAGATTTTGGTTAGGCAAACGCAAAATAGGTGGAACGCTGAATAAATATTTCAATTTTGATAATGCACTAATTAACCGTGCAACTTGAATATCCAATTTTGCCGAAGCTTTCAAAATATTGGAAAAAACACTGGTGATTTCCGCCAGATTGGGAATACATTTACTATAATAATTCACAAGACCAAGTAGACTTCGGACCTGTTTCTTGGTCGTTGGCATAGTCAAATTGAGGATCTTGGTCACAATCTTTTCATCTGTTCTGAGTTGGCCCCTGCAGATGGTATGGCCTAGGAAGTCAATTTCTTCCATGCCCAACTCTACTTTAGTGGGCTTGACTGTACGTCCGAATAATCGTAACCTATCGAAGACATGTCGTAGTTTCTGTAGGTGTGATTCCAATCTACAGTATGGATGCATATGTCATCTATGTATGTAGAAGTATTAGTTACCCCGTGAAGAAGATCCCTAGTTAGATGGACGAAAGTCGCTGGAGCATTACGAAGGCCAAAAGGAAGGAATCGCCACTCATAGAGACCTAAAGGTGTGGAAAAAGCTGTTAAAGGAATCGAATTTTCTTGCATCGGGACCTGCCAATATCCTTTCGTGAGGTCGAGTTTGGAAAAGATGCGAGATGTAGACATATCAAGGATCAAATCCTCGCATGCTGGGATTGGTTCAGCATCAATTTTGGTCACTCTGTTTAAACGTCGATAATCGACGCAGATTCGAATTGTTGAGTCCTTTTTGGCGACAAGGACGATAGGGAAAGAATATTCTGACTGAGATTTCCGAATTATTCCACTCGACTCAAGAGATAGTAGTTCTTTGTCGAGATTAGCCCTATAATTTAGTGGGATGGAATAAGGTCGACACTTGATTGGGGTGTTATCAGTCAGAATAATGGAGTGCTCTATTCTGTCTGTCTTTCCTGGGATGTCGGAGAAAATGTCTTTGTACTCCGTCACTAATTCTATCATCTGTCGTCGTTGATAGTCTGTAAGTTTGCTTTATATCCGTATACTCTCAAATAGTCCCAGTCGTGTCTACTGTCGGGACTGGTAATTCTATTCCGTCGTCATCTGTCTCGTTTAGTATTGTTGTTGTACTAGCTGTGTGTGCTGTTACCTGGCTAAGTGTTTGCGATGTCGTTGTCCTGCGTCGCCCTACCTAGTGTAGTTGTGTTGTGTACGTCTGTCGTCCGATTAATTGGTGTGGGTCATCTTGTTCGTCTGTCGGTAGTTCTTGTCGTGAGAAGTATGGTTTCAGCATGTTGATATGAAATATCTTTAATTTTCCTTTTATCGATATTTCATAATCGACATCTGATATTTTCCGTTCAACGTTGAATGGCCCTTGCCACGATGTTAGTAACAAATTACGTTTATCTGGTAGTAAAAGCAGAACCTTCTGATTAGGTTCAAGGTGTATTGTTTTAGCACCCTAATTTGCATAGTCGTGGCGACTACTGTCCTTTCCTCTCCAAAGATGATTTGGCTATTACACACGCTTTCATTATTCTATCGCGTGTCTCTGTTACCATCTCATACGGTGTTACTGCTGTTGGGTTTTCGGGTAAGCTAGTAATTAGCTGATGGTAAATTGTTAGGGATCCTCGAGGGTTCGCCCCATACACTAATTCAAAAGGTGAGAAACCCATACTCGAGTGTGGAATTTCTCTGTGGGCAAATAGCACTGCTGGCAATAGCGTGTCTCAATCAGATGGGTTTTCTGCTGTTACTTTTGCCAGCATGTGTTTGAGATCCCCGTTAATTTTTTCTATGATCCCGTTGCTCATTGGGTGGTACGGGGTACAGAAATGCTGTTCTATCCCTAACAATTTTGTTAAGGCTTGCGTAGTAGCCGAAATAAACTGCGTTCCACGATCTGATAGAATAGTTCGCGGAAAGCCAAAATGACAAAATAAGTGCAAGAATACATTTGCCACATCTTTGGAGGTGATGTATTTTAGTGGAATAGCTTCGATCCACCTGGTACATAGATCCACGAGAGTAAGTATGAATCGGTTTCCTTTGCTCGACACCTGATTTAGGGGTCCAACAATATCGACTGCTACACACTCAAATGGTCTAGATGTTAATAATGACCGTTGAACTTCGGCCGTCACATGCTTTCCCTTTCTTACAAGATGTTGACAAATAGTACATGAAAGACAGAAAATTGTTTATATTAGTACAGAATTTAGGCCAGTAAAAGTGTGACAAAATTCTGGCTCTGGTTTTGTCATAGGCCAAATGTCCAACAAACGGTGACTCATGTGCGATCTTTGGCACATTTTGTGGGTATGTTACAGGTAACACCGTCTGCTGAATTCCAAGGTTATTATTTGTGTTATAACGCATGAGAATTCCGTTGTATATTCTAAAATACCAAGATGCATTTTTAGTCACTTTCGCTCACCTAACAATTTAAAATAAGGTGCGATAGTTTGGTCGGTGCTTTGTGCCTCGATAAATTTCTGTCGAGTAGTGTTGGTATCGGCATCGCTGGGTGTTAATAGCTGTAGCATTTCATTTTGTAAGTCAGTATAGTGTGTTCGTGTATCTGACCTTGTTACAGCATCAGCCATGTTTGTATGTTTCCAGGCTCTTATGTCGTCGTCTGTACATTGTTTCAATGAATCTAGGCAGCCTAAAATGAGATCCGTGCATGGATCTTGCAGGATTGCGCAAGTAAATGTGCCGGTAAGGAACGGGGTATTGATATGCGCTTTTGTCAGTGGGTATTTCTCAATGGTTCCAGAGAAAGTACGGCATTTAACAAATTCACCCGTGTAATCTTCTGGTCTAACGAGTTCTTTCCTTAAACCAAGTAGAGTGCTCCCGCTATCGATTAAACATTGGCATGGTTGATCATTGACCAGTTCATCGTTGAACTTCAATTTACCTCTGGGGGCACTAGCTGCGTTTGCATCTTCATTGGAACATGGTATTACGTGCCCACATTTCAATTTACCATCCGCATGAAACTGGTGACATATGTCACATTTCTTAAAGTCTAATATGTCTGTTACAACTGCCACACTCTCACATTCACTCGCTGGTAACACATTTACAAGTTCCGAATCAATGTCACTATCATCGTCTGATGACGTATCGATGAGTGCAGCATTATTTGCCTTCATTCGTAGCCTACCAGGACACTTACTACTATAGTGGCCATAGCTGGAACAAAAGTAACATTTAACAGCACGTTTAAATGACGTTCTTCTGCTTTCTTGCTTCTTTAACACTGCCTCTAAGTGTGAGGGATATGCTGGGTTTTTATCACATATAGAGTTGCTAGGATGAAACAACCTACAATATCCACATTGAGGTGGCTTCTGGTAACGTTTGTCCTTCTTATGATACTCTTTCTGATTATAAGATCTACTAGGTACGTTCTTAACAAAAGCAGTGATCTCTGTATCATGTGTTGTGGTCTTAAATATGTCACGATTAGAAGAAAAATATGCTGACCCCCGTTTTTCTAGCTGCTCAATGGATTATATGTCTGATTGTTGGAGAAACTTCGCAAAAGGGGTAGGGACTATGGATATCACCTTATCCATTACCCAATTTTGCCGCCTTAATCCATTTATTAAATGTACTTTGCACGTTAGAGATGTAATCTAGGAAGGTTTCAGTTGGCTTTGGTTTTATTTGGGAAAACTGAATTTGATACCCAGTGGCATCCAGAAGGAAGTGTTGCATGATTCTATCGTGGATGTACTGATAATTGCTCCTTAGTTCTGTAGGTATTGATTCTATAATCTTTAATGGCTCCCCACTGAGATTTCTCATGTAGATCATTGCCCAATCTTCCAATGGTATTTTCTGAGTCTTAAGTTGAAATTCTATATTCTCAGTCCATGCTGAGATTGAATTGCCTACACTATATGGTTTGATCAGGCCTTTATATTTACTTAACTTATTTCGTTCTTCCTAACTCTTTAGTTTACTAGAGGCTATTTGGGTGTTTGAATCTATCTCCATTTCTTTCATTTTTAATTTCGTTTCTGACCCTACCTGTACCTGCTTCTGTTTGATGGCATGATCTAAATCTAGCTGTTTTTGTTTGGTGGCTTCCTCTAAATCTAGCTGTTTTTGTTTGGTGGCATTATCTAACTCTAGCTGTTTTCGTTTGGTGGCTTCCTCAACTTCTTTCATCTCTTTTTGGTGTTGCCTTTCTAATGCTCTTTCGTCTCTCTCTAGAGCAGCTTTTCTTTCTGTTTCCTCCTTCTGTCGAGCTATTTCTTCTTTGTGTCTTTGATCAGCCCATTTCTCTAATTTCTCTCCAGTATGGCCTAGTTCTTTGCCCGCCTGGATACATTCATTTATTGATGCCATTTTGTGGCTTTATGTTATTTCACAATATCACAGTAGTTTTACACAATGGTTTGTAGTTATGTGTTAGTTATTTACATTGTCACTGAAAATAAAGATGCATGGTTAACATAGTGAATATCAAAATAATTCGAAAATATGCTCATCTAATTCGTCGGAAAATACGGCTCTTGGAATGTTCCACCGCTGTCTTCCGGACACACAAAAACGATCGACTTGACAACAGAACGGATGCTTCTGTTTAGTAGAGCATCAATACTTTAGAAACATGCATATGATATAAATACATGTTTATATTTCATGCGGCTGATGAATCATAAATGTGATCTAGATGATGATAAATGATGTTAATGAATGAATGTTATGATAGTATCAATGATCGTCATGATTAGTAAGATGATTCGTCATATGAAAGTCACTGTCGTCTTGTCTTAACTTTCTATATTGTTTGGTATCACTACGTTCTAAGGCTTCCGTTCAGTAGCTAATATATTTTCTTTGTGCAAAAAGAACTTATTCTGCACAAATATCTACTTGAATGTGATGAATGGTGACATTAATGGCTGTATCACACAATATGAAATGTACACGATGGTTTGCTTGATAATTCAAATTCATATTTGTATACATTTTCATCACCACAAATTCATACACACTTCCTATTAATTTCCGTAGAATAACACAACTTGTAAATTAATTTTTCTTCATTGTGGTTCAAGCTCCACAAATGGTAACATATTAATTATCACGTAGCAATGGTGTTAATCACTAACGTTCACTCACAAAACAAAATTATTTCTGACATTGTATGGTAAATAATTCACGTTAGTTTTAGGTATTTTAAAACAAAATCATTCACGTTAATTTTAGATATTTTTAACACAGAAATAATGCCAAATGGTGCCTGTTGACGATGGTTCAGGGACTTCTGACACCAATTGGGGTCCTGCCTGTCAGCAACTTGCTTGCGACAGGTATTTCAGGACTCCCCTACTTTTGCACCACACGAAATAATAACTCGTGTCATTTGCAAAAGGTACAATTTATTTAGAGCTGATTACAAACAAGCTCTGCGAGCGGATTACTTCATTGACAATAAACATCATGGTACGTTACATAGATGCAATGAAGAGGTGATAATGATACTATTAATCACTGAATGGAATCTAAAGCCTAACAATCACTATTGTCTATAAACTTATAGTATTCATAAGGAACACGTCTACTCTCCAGTCGTCTCAGTCGCTGTCTGACCCACGCTTCTAATTGCGTGTTCAAACACGGACGTTCGATCCTCCGTGCGCTGACGAGTCTTGCGTGCATGGTGTCCCAGCACGCTGGCCAGTTAACTTGAGTAACCTCTACTCCATGGGTACTCGCTAAGGCTAGTTTCCTAGTGTCTTGGGAAACCCTCTCTCATTTGCACTCAATGCTCTCTTGGTTGACACAAGTGTGTCCCGTTGTGAAGCTATTTATAGCTCTGGTTTCTCTCCTGTCTGGTGTCCTTTAATAGTCTCTGTCTTAGCTCTATTACCTATATTCTTAACTCTCTAAACTCCTATTTAGATCTTTGACAACATACTTTGGGTAGATTTTTAACTCAAAATTTTGCTTGGGCAGCGCCGAAGGCTACTCTTTTTCGATTTCCAACTGCCAAGGGATTATTTTACGTGTGCAACAATACACATGGACACCCAATCTAACGACCGAGAGACCAGGGGAAATTTTGTTACTAGACGTCCACATGAAAAAATCTCGGCCCTCACCGGGGCTTGAACCCGAGACCTCCTGCACTTGAGGCGGACACCATACCTTGAGATCACTCAGTCCCCCCCCCCCCGCCCCTCCCCCTCTCTTCAAAGTTCTTTTCGACTTTCCCTAACGGTATGTGTCCGCACTCTAATTAAAATGATCACTCCACGGTAAGAGAAACACAAAATAGCCCAAATTAGAACTGGTATCATTCAGTCATTAATGAAGCAGGTCCTATGCACAACATTGCACTCATCACAGCCCCCTGTACAAGACTCTAGATCTGATTCCAGTTACCCTGCCTCAATCATGCCCATGCCCAGGATGTCTGTAATGTCCTGTGGCCATTTGTACATTGTTCCACCCACTTCCTGGATGTCTGTAATGTCCTGTGGCCATTTGTACATTGTTCCACCCATCTCCCAGGATGTCTATTATCATTTCGATGCACTTGATTTTAACATGCATAACATGAATTCATGTAAATTACTGTAAAGCAAGTGAGAGAGTTAGTGAGTGTAAGTGAGAGAGAGAGAGAGAGAGAGAGAGAGAGAGAGAGAGAGAGAGAGAGAGAATGAGTGTGAGAGTGTGTGTATGTAAAGAGAGAGAGAGAGAGAGAGAGAGAGAGAGAGAGAGAGAGAGAGAGAGAGAGAGAGAGAGTTGAGCCCACGCATGTCATGTAACATGCTATTCCATATTTTTTATGTATTCTCATCTTTCATATTACGAGGTATCGTTTAATGCCACCTGATTGTCCTGTAACATGCCATTCCATTTTTTTTAAAATTCTCATCTTATCATTTTGTATGCCATTTGATTTTATCATGTATAATATAACATTACTATGATGTGAGTGAGAGAGTTAGTGAGAGAGAGAGAGTTAGTGAGAGAGAGAGAGAGAGAGCGCGCAAGAGAGAGCGCAAGAGAGAGAGAGAGAGAGAGAGAGAGAGAGAGCAAGAGAGAGAGAGAGAGAGGGAGAGAGAGAAAAAAGAGAGAGTTGAATTGCATCACTAATTTTTACGCTATATAATGTATATGTACAATTTTTTCTCCACTTCTTGCAATTGCGAGAATTCTCACGACAATCGTCAGTGTCTCAATTGTGTGTAAAGTGTGGGAGTTTGTTCTTATTAGCTTTAGTGATCATGTGAGGCATCAAGTATTTGTCTAGATGTGAGGATGTATGTATGGGTGTGTATGTGAGGGATATGTGTGTGTGTGTTTCTGTGTAAGAGAGAGAGAGAGAGAGAGAGAGAGAGAGAGAGAGAGAGAGAGAGAGAGAGAGAGAGAGAGAGAGAGAGAGAGAATTCAGTGCTCGCATGTCCTGTAACATGCCATTCCATATTTTTTGTGAATTTTCATCTTTCACATTATCATTTTGTATGTATGACACTTGATTTTATCATGTATAATATAACATTACTGTAATGTGAGTGAGAGCGTTAGTGAGAGAGAGAGAGAGAGAGAGAGAGAGAGAGAGAGAGAGAGAGAGAGAGAGAGAGAGAGAGAGAGAGAGAGAGAGAGAGAGAGGAGGGAGAGAGAGAGAGTTGAATTGCATCACTAATTTTTAAGTTACAAAATAATGTATATGTACAATTTTTCTCCATTTTCTTTACAATTTTGCGACAATGCTCACGACAATCGTTACTGTATGTGTGTGTAAAGTGTGGGAGTTTGATCATAATAGTAGGTTGGGGGATGGGGGGATGTGTGTGTGGGTGGATTCGTGATGTGTGTGGGTGGGCTCAGGATGTATGGGTGGGCGGGGTGGGATTATGTGGGTGGGGGATTTGTGTGTGGGTGCGTGCGAGATGCATGGGTTGGCGGGGAGATGTGTTTGTGGGTGGGGATGTGTGTTTGTCTAGGTGGTTGTGGGTGAGTGGGTGGAGGATATGTTGGTGGATGATTGATGGTGGGTTATGGGATGGGTGGGGGTATATATGTGGGTGGGGAGATGTGGGTGTGGGGATATGTGGTGTGTGGGAGATGTGTGCAGATGGGGGTGGTTGTGGGTTTGGGGATGTGTGTGTGGGTGAGGGATATGTATGGGTGTGGGATGTTTGGGTGGATGGGTGGGCAGTGTGTGTGGGTGAGAGATGTGTGGGTGAATGTGTGTGGGGGATGTGTGTGGGGAATGTGTGTGGGTTGGGGAGGGGTGCGTGATGGGTGTGGGTGATGGATTTGGAGATGTGTGTGTGGGTGGGAGATATGTCTGGCTGGGTGGGGGTGTGTGTGGCTGTCAAAGCGCTACTTAAGAGCGCAGAGCTTAGGAGATTATAAATAGAGCTAAGGAAGATAGCGATCTAGGAAACCAGACAGAAGAGACACAAACACTATAAATAGTTCTACAACGGGACACACTCGTGTCAACAAGGAGGGCAATGAGTGTGCGTGAGCTGGGGTTACCCAAGAGACTGGGGAACCAGCAGCACGAGAAGTGACCATGTAATACTGGTTACTATAACCAAGTGACCAGCGTGCTGGAACTCCAAGCACGCAAACTAGCGGATGCACGCAGCGCCAATTGCTCGTGGCTGAACACGCCACAGGGAGCTTGGGCCAGACAGAGACTCGACGGCGTAGGGAACAGACTGTATATCCGCTGTGGACACTGTGTTGTTAAAGGACAGTATCAATAGTTAGGACTTCAGCTTAGCTTCAGTAGTTATTATCATTAACATCATCTCCTCATTACATCTTCATAACATACTATGATGTTTAATACCGATGTGGTATTCCGCTCGTGGAGCTAATGTACGATCAGCTCCGAATAAAATGTATCCTTTTGCAAACAATACGAGTTGTCACTTTCGTGTGGTGCAAAAGTAGGGAATCCTTGTATGCCTGTCGCAAGTGAGTTGCTGACAGTGGCTGGATGGAGGATGTATGTGTGGGTATTGAGGGTGATTGTAGTTGGGGGATGTGTGATTGGGTAGGAGATGTGTGGATAGATGTGTGTGTGGGTGAGGGGTGTGTCTTTGGGATGTGTGTGGGTGTGGTGTTGTGTGGGAGGGGAGCTTGATGTGGATAAATGATGTTTGTGTGGGTGGGTGAAGGTGTGGTTGGGTTTGCGGGTGGGTGAAGGATGTGTGTGAGGGTGGGGGATGTGTGCTTAGATGGGTGGTTGGGGTGTGTGAGTGTGGGTGGGTAGATAGGAGATGTATGTGTTGATGAGTGGGTAAGGGATGTGTGGGTGTTAGTGGTTGAGGGATAAGTACGTGTGTCTAGAGATGTGTGAGGGGATGAATATATGGGTTGGGGATATGTGTGTGGGTTGTGTTTGCGTGGATGGGAGGTGTGTGTTTGTGAATGGGGAATATGTTGGTGGGTGGGGATGTGTGTGGGGATGTTTGTATGGGTGGAGAGATTGTGCGTGGGTGGGGATGTGTGTGTATATAGGTAGGGGTGTGTGGTTAAGGGATGTGTGGCTGAGGGAATGGGTGGATGGAGGATGTGTGGTTGGGTAGAGGATGTGTGGGTGGGTGATTGTATATGAGTAAGGGTGTGTGGTTAAGGGATGTTTGGTTGGGGGATGGGTGGGTAGAGGATGTATGGGTGGGTAGAGGATATGTGGGTGGGTGAGTGTGTGCAGGTTAGGAGATGGTGGGGGATGTTTGTAGGTGTGGGCTCGGGATCTGTGAGTGGGCTGGGGGAGATGGGAGATTATGTGGGTGAGTGCGGAATTTGTGTGTGGGTAGGTGCGGAATATGTGAGTTGACGGGGAGATGTGTGTGTGGCTGAGGAATGTGTGTTTGGCTGGGTGGTTGGAGGTGTGTGGGTGGAGGAGGATATTGGGTGAGTGATTGTTGGTGGGAAATGGGACGGGTAGAGGATATGTGAGTGGGTGGGGAGATGTGTGTAGGTGGGGGATGTGTGGGTTATTGAATGTATGTGTGCTTGGGGTGTGGGTGGATGGGATGTGTGGTGGGTGAGAGGTGTCTGTGGGTGGGGAGATGTGTAGGTGTAGGGATGTGATGGATGGGTGGAGAATGTATTGTATGTGTGTGTGGTTGGGTGGGGGAGTTGGAGTGAATGGGGGATGTGTGGGTGGGTGGTGGATGTGTCTCACAACATAGTAATATGCATTGTTTATGTTTACAAAATTCATGTGACAATGTTTTTTTCCTATGCACTGTTGATGAAAGAAAGATGAGTGATTGGAAGGGCCGAATGTAAGACGGGCCTGCGTGCCCAATTTGTTACCCTTTGAAAATAAAGTATGTTCGTTCGTTCGTTCTGTAATGTCCTGTAGCCACCTGTATGTTGTTCCACCCATCTCCCAGGATGTCTGTAATATCCTGTGGCCACCTGTACATTGTTCCACCCATCTCCCACGATGTCTGTAATGTCCTGTGGTCACCTGTACGTTGTTCCACCCATCTCCCAGGATGTCTGTAATGTCCTGTGGCCACCTGTGCATTGTTCCATCCATCTCCCAGGATGTCTGTAATGTTCTGTGACATTTAATGTCATCATTATGTGCCACGTCTACAAGCGTGGATGGTCATGGTTCACCACCTGAAACAATCACTAGAGTCTAGGATCGGGTTTCTGTTTGTGTCCCAATTATACCATGTGGACCTAACACCATCACCAGTCTACGATCGGGTTTCTGGTTGTGTCCCAATTATACCATGTGGCCAAGCCATGCAAGCATCAATCACTTTATCTTTCCCTTGCTCTTCTTCCATCAAGTTTGCCAAGTTGTCACAAAGTGATCTAGTTGAGGTTTTCTCATATAATGCCCAACAAATCTTGATAGTCTTGTGTCTCATTTCTCTAATCAGTCCCTGGTTTTCACTTGCTTCTTTAAGGACTATCCCATTTGGTTTTTCTGTCCATCCAGGGTATGTTCGGCATCTTCCTCAGAAAGTTCATTCACACTGCCATTAGATGTTACCAAAATTGTCTGCTGATTGTCCATGCTTCACATGAATACAGCATAGATTCTTTATAGCACTTGGACACTCATTTCTCACTGCAATTGAAACCTTTTTATTTGTATGTTTTTGAGGTGAACATGGCCGAAAGGATAAGAAAGCACGTTCTTAAATATCTGGTATGCTGATGCCAAGGTAAGGGGTTCAACCCCTGTGCCGGACTGTTGGATTATAATTTTGACTTCTCGTTCTTGACAAAGGGGCGTAAATTACAAGTACCTCTGAAGTCGGAGTGGGTTTTCCTGATAGCAAGGGACACTGGTAATAGGGAAAGCTAACCCACAAACAAAATTCAGTCCATTGCTACTAGGAGTAGTGTGTATTGACTACGCTTGAGTTCAAAGAGAGCAAGGGTCCCCCCCCCCCCCCCCCTGCCAAAAAAAATGTGTACGTCTTCTGTCTTGCAAAAGGTTTACCTTGACATAAGGATTCTTATTCTTATCTCTACAAATATGAATAAAATTAGTGGAACTATGGTCAAGCTGTGGAAATGTAAACAATATAAAATAACATAATGTAATGCAACTTTACAGGACAGATTTGCAAAAGCACAAGTATCACAGCCTGGGATTCTGAGATAAGTAGCAACATTTTTCTTTCTTCAAATGTTCATTTTCTCTTCATTGCTCTAATTTGTTCATCTTTTTATTCTTTTCATCCCGTTCTAAAACCGTAATGTAGTCACCGGAGGGTCTTCTCCGTGATTATATGTAGTGTTTTGTGTATGTATTTGTTTGCTGATGAAGGCTAGTCGCCGCAACATCCTGTGCTTTTCGTAATTCTGTTCTGTAAAACTGCATCACTTTGTGTTATTTTACATAGTTTATAATATCTACAAGGCATCTTCCGTCAGATGTTATGACTGTTCAGAGATAGTTGTACTGATTCATCTGTTTAATAATTGTCTTATTTACTAGACGTTATATTGTGGTATGTCTTTATTCTTGAAGATGACTATAGTTTCCCTTACACTTTTATTCTAACCTAGTTGCTCACTGTGTACAATTTTTGCATCTACTAAATGCTGCAGATCCTGTTCATTGTCTGGAAACAATACTGTATCATCTGCATATTAATGTTATTTCCCCCCAGTGGTGATCCCTCTTGCATATTTTAAATCTCTCATATATTCACAACGTAGGAGAACAAGTCTGGAGATATTACACACCCCTGTCACATCCCTCTCTTGACTAGTTGGTATTGACTTAATTCACGAATTGTTATGGCAGCTTGTTGTTTCCAGTCTAAGGTCAGGGCTTCAGTGATGAAATGCTTAGGCCGCAGACCTCGCTACGGATTTCATGGTTTGTGTGATGCTCTCAGCCGACGGCTTGCCATGCTGCAGAGAGAGATTGAGCCAGGTGGGGTAAACATGGGGTGATTAAGTTGATCCTCTCATCTATAACCTATATAATCCATAAAAGTCTACGGTCTCTCCCTTCCATTTGTAGATCTGCAAGCATTTAATCCTCTCATCTATAACCTGTATAATCTATACAAGTCTAAGGTCTCTTCCTTCCATTTGTGGATCTGCAAGCATCTATAATATGACATGTCTTACCCCATCGAAAGCCTTTATGTAGCCACTCCATTAATGTTCTCAGATGATATAAATTTGCTGTATCCTTGCATTCTACAAACCCAAGCTGTTCTTTCTCTGTTTCTGATTGTATTTTCTTCCAAATCCTTTGCGTGGTGATGTTTAGCAAAATCTTTGTGACGTTGCTCATTATGCTAATTGTTCTATGTTGATCACATTCTAAGTCTTTTGATTTCTCCAGGACTGCATTAAATATAGATTTACACAAGTCAGGAGGCATATCTCCAGGACTGCATTAAATATAGATTTACACAAGTCAGGAGGCATATCTCCAGGACTGCATTAAATATAGATTTACACAAGTCAGGAGGCATATCTCCAGGACTGCATTAAATATAGATTTACACAAGTCAGGAGGCATATCTCTACCATCACATACTGTGTTCACCAGCCTGGCGACCTGGTGTGTCCCTTCTTCTTCTAAGGCAGTGATAATTTCAGCTGTAGTGATGTCTAGTTTCATATGTTTATGTGTATTTTGATCTTCCATTTTGAATTTGGCGGCCCTTCATTATTATTGAGAATATAATAATGTTCCGCCGGGTCCGTGGCAAAGGATTTTACGAAGGCAGCTTGTAATCCTGTATTCCAGCGTTCAAGACACAGCTGCGTTGGCTTTTTTTATGAAATCGGTGTCGGTCGTTCAGAAAGCAATGGCAAACTACTGAACGTAAATATGCCCAGGAATCACGAACAGCCAAAAAATGCTGGGGTTGACTGCTACGCCCTGTAAAGGACATGCAACTAACTTTAATATTGTTCCTCATTGTAAAGGCCTTCCACAAACTCTGACCATGTTATCTGAAATCTGGCTATTAATACTATTATGGTTCTGCCGTCTTTGACTTTCAGGTAACTCGTTGATGTGGGTGCTCATTTGTTAGTGAGGTTATTCATTATTTTGTGCATTAATTTTGTAACTTAGGTTTCGTGACGTTTGTTAAATATCTGTGCTATTTTTCCTAAGCCATGTTTTCTATTTTTACCTCTTTACATAATTTTTAATTGAATCTCTTAATATTTTTCATAGTATTTTTTTTTTTTTTTTAATAATGAAGACACAATAGCTTGCACGATTTATTGCCCGGCATATTTCGCTGCATCTCATCAGAAATCACACAACATAAATTAGATAAATCCTTCTAGCTGAAATATACAGCACACATATTGACACAGTAATTTGAATTGTCTACCACAGTAATTGTAAACTATCATGTCTTTCTGTTAGCACAAGATTTTTAGTCAATTTAAAATGAGTGTGGTAGACAATTCAAATTACTGTGTGAATATGTGTGTTGTATATTTTAGCTTAAAGGATTTATCTAATTACTTTAGTTTATGGTGTGTGATATCTGCAGTATATATCTTACGAGATGAACGAAATAAGCCAGGCAATAAATCATGCAATCAATTGTTTGTGTCTTTATTATTCAAATTCACTACAGCAAAACACTGTTATATTTGTTGTTACTTTAGTTTACGTTGTGTGATTTCTGCAGTATGTACCTGAAGAGATGCAGCGAAATATGTCAGGCAATAAATCGTGCAATCTATTGTTTGTGTCTTTATTATTCAAATTCACTACAGGAAACATAGTTATATTTGTTGTTTCTTCTTGTTTCCATCAGTTTTATGATGTCTTCAGTTTTACATTTCCTCATCATTTTCAATTTTGGGATAGTTATTTTAGCAGCCTGTGTAACTGAGTGCTTCAATATTTACCACTGGTCATTAATATCTTTAAAACATATTATATAATGTCTAGATGAAACAATGCGTCAAATCTGTTCTTTATTTCTCTGTTGAATTTGTTTCATAATATGGCAAAAGTATTTCAGTTTCTGATACACGATGTTGTTTATGAGCCAGCTTTCTTCCATGTGCTGATCTTGTAGAATTTCTGTATTGTTCTTTATCAAACTCCATAGTTAGTTTTTCCAGACATATTAATTATAATTATTATTATTATGTGCCGCAAATATTTATTATTTCCGTACCCCCTCCCCCCCCCCCCAACTTTGTCTTATTTGTCCCCAAAACTACACTGACAATAAATAATTTGATCACACTTCCTAGATTCAGCGTCAAATTAATTAATTAGTAAAAGTAAATGTGTGGATACATACCCAGTCTCACACCGTTTTATGTGAATGTCTGCTGAACAACAGCAGTCATCAGATCACATCCACCTAGTAGTACTAGTAGGTGGACATACTCACACTGCGCCTAACTGGCTGTATGATGGCTATACTATATTGTAGTTCGTATGTTATTGTGTAACTTACCAAAAAACTGCGGATTGAAGAGAGGAGCCCATTTGGGTTGCCAAGATTATTACTATATTACGATTATTTATCACAGGTATACTGTGTTTTAACGTAAAATGCATATCAATATTGTTAAACACTTTTAACTGTCTGTTTCATTTCAAAATTCCAGGAAAGGGTTGCCAATTACAAAAGTCATTCTGAGCTAAAACTGCTATGGAAGTAGCTAAAATTCGGCTGTATTTTAATTGTGAAGTGAATCGTGTAGACCAGAGGTTCCCAAACCACGACCCGCGGGCCACTTGGCCCGCCAGCTGTTAGAAAGTGGCACGCGAGGCATCGTTATTTAAAATAATATATTTTTTTTTTTTGGCCCTCTTCATAAATCCGTATTTCCCGATGCCAAGCTCTGTCAATTACAGCAAAACCTTTAGCACGAAGTAATTGATTTGAAATGCAATTCTGCATTGAGATGTACATTTCTGGAGCTGCCTGCTTCACCTTCAACTGATCAAATGATTTCATTCTGGCGACTATTGCCTGTCGAACAATTTGAACATTTGCGTTCATTCGTCCATCACACTACCGTCTCTAGCCATCACACTACCGCCTCTAGCCATCACACTACCGCTTCTAGCCATCACACTACCGCCTCTACACACCACGCTAGCGCCTCTAGCCATCACACTACCGCCTCTAGCCATCACACTACCGCCTCTAGCCATCACACTACCGCCTCTAGCCATCACACTACCGCCTCTAGCCATCACACTACCGCCTCTAGCCATCACACTACTGCCTCTAGCCATCACACTACCGCCTCTAGCCACCACACTACCGCCTCTAGCCACCACGCTACCGTCTCTAGCCACCACACTACCGCCTCTAGCCATCACACTACCGCCTCTAGCCACCACGCTACCGCCTCTAGCCACCACACTACAGCCTCTAGCCATCACACTACCGTCTCTAGCCACTACACTACCGCCTCTAGCCACCACACTACCGCCTCTAGCCACCACACTACCACCTCTACACACCACGCTACCTCCTCTACACACCACACTACCGCCTCTACACACCACAGTACCACCTCTAGCTACCACAATACTGCCTCTACACACCACGCTACCTCCTCTACACACCACGCTACCTCCTCTACACACCACGCTACCGTCTCTAGCCACCACACTACCGCCTCTACACACCACGCTACCTCCTCTACACACCACACTACAGCCTCTAGCCACCACACTACCGCCTCTAGCCACCACACTACAGCCTCTAGCCACCACACTACCGCCTCTAGCCACCACACTACCGCCTCTAGCCACCACACTACCACCTCTACACACCACGCTACCTCCTCTACACACCACGCTACCTCCTCTACACACCACACTACTGCCTCTACACATCACACTACAGCCTCTAGCCATCACACTACCGCCTCTACACACCACACTACCGCCTCTAGACATCACACTACCGCCTCTAGACATCACACTACAGCCTCTAGCCATCACACTAACGCCTCTACACACCACACTACCGCCTCTAGACATCACACTACCGCCTCTAGACATCACACTACAGCCTCTAGCCATCACACTACCGCCTCTACACACCACACTACCGCCTCTAGCCATCACACTACCGCCTCTACACACCACACTACCGCCTCTACACACCACACTACCGCCTCTACACACCACACTACACCCTCTACACACCACAATACCGCCTCTACACACCACACTACCGCCTCTACACACCACACTACCGCCTCTACACACCACGCTACCGCCTCTACACACCACGCTACCGCCTCTAGCCATCGCGCTACCGCCTCTAGCCACCACACTACCGCCTCTAGCCATCACACTACCGCCTCTACACACCACGCTACCGCCTCTAGCCACCACACTACCGCCTCTACACACCACGCTACCGCCTCTAGCCATCGCGCTACCGCCTCTAGCCACCACACTACCGCCTCTACACACCACGCTACCGCCTCTAGCCATCGCGCTACCGCCTCTACACACCACGCTACCGCCTCTAGCCATCGCGCTACCGCCTCTACACACCACGCTACCGCCTCTAGCCATCGCGCTACCGCCTCTACACACCACGCTACCGACTCTAGCCATCGCGCTACCGCATCTACACACCACACTACCACCTCTACAACCACGCTACCGCCTCTAGCCATCGCGCTACCGCCTCTAGCCACCACACTACCGCCTCTACACACCACGCTACCGCCTCTAGCCATCGCGCTACCGCCTCTACACACCACACTACCGCCTCAAGCCACCACGCTGCCGCCTCTACACACCACACTACCAACTCTACACACCACACTACCGCCTCTACACACCACACTACCGCCTCTACACACCACACTACCGCCTCTACACACCACACTACCGCCTCTAGCCACCACACTACCGCCTCTACACACCACACTACCGCCTCTACACACCACACTACCGCCTCTACACACCACACTACCGCCTCTACACACCACACTACCGCCTCTAGCCACCACACTACCGCCTCTACACACCACACTACCGCCTCTAGCCACCACACTACCGCCTCTACACACCACACTACCGCCTCTACACACCACACTACCGCCTCTACACACCACACTACCGCCTCTACACACCACACTACAGCCTCTACACACCACACTATCGCCTCTACACACCAAACTACCGCCTCTACACACCACACTACCGCCTCTACACACCACACTACCGCCTCTAGCCACCACACTACCACCTCTACACACCACACTACCGCCTCTACACACCACACTACCGCCTCTACACACCACACTACCGCCTCTAGCCACCACACTACCGCCTCTACACACCACACTACCGCCTCTAGCCACCACACTACCGCCTCTACACACCGCGCTGCCGCCTCTACACACCACACTACCGACTCTACACACCACACTACCGCCTCTACACACCACACTACCGCCTCTACACACCACACTACCGCCTCTACACACCACACTACCGCCTCTAGCCACCACACTACCGCCTCTACACACCACACTACCGCCTCTACACACCACACTACCGCCTCTACACACCACACTAACGCCACTAGCCACCACGCTGCCGCCTCTACACACCACACTACCGCCTCTACACACCACGCTACCGCCTCTAGCCACCACACTACCACCTCTACACACCACACTACCGCCTCTAGCCACTACACTACCGCCTCTACACACCACACTACCGCCTCTAGCCACTACACTACCGCCTCTACACACCACACTACCGCCTCTACACACCACACTACCGCCTCTACACACCACACTACCGCCTCTAGCCACTACACTACCGCCTCTACACACCACACTACCGCCTCTAGCCATCGCGCTACCGCCTCTACACACCACACTACCGCCTCTACACACCACGCTACCGCCTCTACACACCACGCTACCGCCTCTAGCCATCGCGCTACCGCCTCTACACACCACACTACCGCCTCTACACACCACGCTACCGCGTCTAGCCACAACGCTGCCGCCTCTACACACCACACTTCCGCCTCTACACACCACACTACCGCCTCTACACACCACACTACCGCCTCTACACACCACACTACCGCCTCTACACACCACACTACAGCCTCTACACACCACACTATCGCCTCTACACACCAAACTACCGCCTCTACACACCACACTACCGCCTCTACACACGACACTACCGCCTCTAGCCACCACACTACCGCCTCTACACACCACACTACCGCCTCTACACACCACACTACCGCCTCTACACACCACACTACCGCCTCTAGCCACCACACTACCGCCTCTACACACCACGCTACCGCTTCTAGCCACCACGCTGCCGCCTCTACACACCACGCTGCCGCCTCTACACACAACACTACCGCCTCTACACACCACACTACCGCCTCTACACACCACACTACCGCCTCTACACACCACGCTACCGCCTCTAGCCACCACGCTGCCGCCTCTACACACCACACTACCGCCTCTACACACCACGCTACCGCCTCTAGCCACCACGCTGCCGCCTCTACACACCACACTACCGCCTCTACACACCACGCTACCGCCTCTACACACCACACTACCGCCTCTACACACCACGCTACCGCCTCTAGCCATCGCGCTACCGCCTCTACACACCACACTACTGCCTCTACACACCACGCTACCGCCTCTACACACCACACTACCGCCTCTACACACCACGCTACCACCTCTAGCCATCGCGCTACCGCCTCTACACACCACACTACCGCCTCTACACACCACGCTACCGCCTCTACACACCACACTACCGCCTCTACACACCACGCTACCACGCTACCGCCTCTACACACCACACTACCGCCTCTACACACCACACTACCGCCTCTACACACCACACTACCGCCTCTACACACCACATTACCGCCTCTACACACCACACTACCGCCTCTACACACCACACTACCGCCTCTACACACCACACTACCGCCTCTACACACCACACTACCGCCTCTACACACCACGCTTCCGCCTCTACACACCACACTACCGCCTCTACACACCACGCTACCGCCTCTACACACCACACTACCGCCTCTACACACCACGCTACCGCCTCTACACACCACACTACCGCCTCTACACACCACACTACCGCCTCTACACACCACACTACCGCCTCTACACACCACACTACCGCCTCTACACACCACGCTACCACGCTACCGCCTCTACACACCACACTACCGCCTCTACACACCACACTACCGCCTCTACACACCACACTACCGCCTCTACACACCACGCTACCACGCTACCGCCTCTACACACCACACTACCGCCTCTACACACCACACTACCGCCTCTACACACCACACTACCGCCTCTACACACCACATTACCGCCTCTACACACCACACTACCGCCTCTACACACCACACTACCGCCTCTACACACCACACTACCGCCTCTACACACCACACTACCGCCTCTACACACCACGCTTCCGCCTCTACACACCACACTACCGCCTCTACACACCACGCTACCGCCTCTACACACCACACTACCGCCTCTACACACCACGCTACCGCCTCTACACACCACACTACCGCCTCTACACACCACACTACCGCCTCTACACACCACACTACCGCCTCTACACACCACACTACCGCCTCTACACACCACGCTACCACGCTACCGCCTCTACACACCACACTACCGCCTCTACACACCACACTACCGCCTCTAGACACCACACTACCACCTCTAGCCACCACACTATCGCCTCTACACACCACGCTACCGCCTCTACACACCATGCTACCGCCTCTAGCCATCGCGCTACCGCCTCTAGCCACCACACTACCGCCTCTAGCCATCACACTACCGCCTCTACAAACCACGCAACCGCCTCTAGCCACCACACTACCGCCTCTACACACCACGCTACCGCCTCTACACACCACACTATCACCTCTACACACCACGCTACCGCCTCTAGCCATCGCGCTACCGCCTCTAGCCACCACACTACCGCCTCTAGCCACCACACTACCACCTCTACACACCACACTACCGCCTCTACACACCACACTACCGCCTCTACACACCACACTACCGCCTCTAGCCACCACACTACCGCCTCTACACACCACACTACCGCCTCTAGCCACCACACTACCGCCTCTACACACCACGCTGCCGCCTCTACACACCACACTACCGACTCTACACACCACACTACCGCCTCTACACACCACACTACCGCCTCTACACACCACACTACCGCCTCTACACACCACACTACCGCCTCTAGCCACCACACTACCGCCTCTACACACCACACTACCGCCTCTACACACCACACTACCGCCTCTACACACCACACTACCGCCACTAGCCACCACGCTGCCGCCTCTACACACCACACTACCGCCTCTACACACCACGCTACCGCCTCTAGCCACCACACTACCACCTCTACACACCACACTACCGCCTCTAGCCACTACACTACCGCCTCTACACACCACACTACCGCCTCTAGCCACTACACTACCGCCTCTACACACCACACTACCGCCTCTACACACCACACTACCGCCTCTACACACCACACTACCGCCTCTAGACACTACACTACCGCCTCTACACACCACACTACCGCCTCTAGCCATCGCGCTACCGCCTCTACACACAACACTACCGCCTCTACACACCACGCTACCGCCTCTAGCCATCGCGCTACCGCCTCTACACACCACACTACCGCCTCTACACACCACGCTACCGCCTCTACACACCACGCTACCGCCTCTAGCCATCGCGCTACCGCCTCTACACACCACACTACCGCCTCTACACACCACGCTACCGCGTCTAGCCACCACGCTGCCGCCTCTACACACCACACTTCTGCCTCTACACACCACACTACCGCCTCTACACACCACACTACCGCCTCTACACACCACACTACCGCCTCTACACACCACACTACAGCCTCTACACACCACACTATCGCCTCTACACACCAAACTACCGCCTCTACACACCACACTACCGCCTCTACACACCACACTACCGCCTCTAGCCACCACACTACCGCCTCTACACACCACACTACCGCCTCTACACACCACACTACCGCCTCTACACACCACACTACCGCCTCTAGCCACCACACTACCGCCTCTACACACCACGCTACCGCTTCTAGCCACCACGCTGCCGCCTCTACACACCACGCTGCCGCCTCTACACACAACACTACCGCCTCTACACACCACACTACCGCCTCTACACACCACACTACCGCCTCTACACACCACGCTACCGCCTCTAGCCACCACGCTGCCGCCTCTACACACCACACTACCGCCTCTACACACCACGCTACCGCCTCTAGCCATCGCGCTACCGCCTCTAGCCATCGCGCTACCGCCTCTACACACCACACTACCGCCTCTACACACCACGCTACCGCCTCTAGCCACCACGCTGCCGCCTCTACACACCACACTACCGCCTCTACACACCACGCTACCGCCTCTACACACCACACTACCGCCTCTACACACCACGCTACCGCCTCTAGCCATCGCGCTACCGCCTCTACACACCACACTACTGCCTCTACACACCACGCTACCGCCTCTACACACCACACTACCGCCTCTACACACCACGCTACCACCTCTAGCCATCGCGCTACCGCCTCTACACACCACACTAACGCCTCTACACACCACGCTACCGCCTCTACACACCACACTACCGCCTCTACACACCACGCTACCGCCTCTAGCCATCGCGCTACCGCCTCTACACACCACACTACCGCCTCTACACACCACACTACCGCCTCTACACACCACACTACCGCCTCTACACACCACATTACCGCCTCTACACACCACACTACCGCCTCTACACACCACACTACCGCCTCTACACACCACACTACCGCCTCTACACACCACACTACCGCCTCTACACACCACGCTTCCGCCTCTACACACCACACTACCGCCTCTACACACCACGCTACCGCCTCTACACACCACGCTACCGCCTCTACACACCACGCTACCGCCTCTACACACCACGCTACCGCCTCTACACACCACACTACCGCCTCTACACACCACACTACCGCCTCTACACACCACACTACCGCCTCTACACACCACACTACCGCCTCTAGACACCACACTACCGCCTCTAGCCACCACACTACCGCCTCTACACACCACGCTACCGCCTCTACACACCACGCTACCGCCTCTAGCCATCGCGCTACCGCCTCTAGCCACCACACTACCGCCTCTAGCCATCACATTACCGCCTCTACACACCACGCAACCGCCTCTAGCCACCACACTACCGCCTCTACACACCACGCTACCGCCTCTACACACCACACTACCACCTCTACACACCACGCTACCGCCTCTAGCCATCGCGCTACCGCCTCTAGCCACCACACTACCGCCTCTACACACCACGCTACCGCCTCTAGCCATCGCGCTACCGCCTCTACACACCACGCTACCGCCTCTAGCCATCGCGCTACCGCATCTACACACCACACTACCGCCTCTACAACCACGCTACCGCCTCTAGCAATCGCGCTACCGCCTCTAGCCACCACACTACCGCCTCTACACACCACACTACCGCCTCTACACACCACACTACACCCTCTACACACCACAATACCGCCTCTACACACCACACTACCGCCTCTACACACCACACTACCGCCTCTACACACCACGCTACCGCCTCTACACACCACGCTACCGCCTCTAGCCATCGCGCTACCGCCTCTAGCCACCACACTACCGCCTCTAGCCATCACACTACCGCCTCTACACACCACGCTACCGCCTCTAGCCACCACACTACCGCCTCTACACACCACGCTACCGCCTCTAAACACCACACTACCACCTCTACACACCACGCTACCGCCTCTAGCCATCGCGCTACCGCCTCTAGCCACCACACTACCGCCTCTACACACCACGCTACCGCCTCTAGCCATCGCGCTACCGCCTCTACACACCACGCTACCGCCTCTACACACCACGCTACCGCCTCTAGCCATCGCGCTACCGCCTCTACACACCACGCTACCGCCTCTAGCCATCGCGCTACCGCATCTACACACCACACTACCGCCTCTACAACCACGCTACCGCCTCTAGCCATCGCGCTACCGCCTCTAGCCACCACACTACCGCCTCTACACACCACGCTACCGCCTCTAGCCATCGCGCTACCGCCTCTACACACCACACTACCGCCTCAAGCCACCACGCTGCCGCCTCTACACACCACACTACCGCCTCTACACACCACACTACCGCCTCTACACACCACACTACCGCCTCTACACACAACACTACCGCCTCTACACACCACACTACCGCCTGTAGCCACCATACTACCGCCTCTACACACCACACTACCGCCTCTACACACCACACTACCGCCTCTACACACCACACTACCGCCTCTACACACCACACTACCGCCTCTAGCCACCACACTATCGCCTCTACACACCACACTACCGCCTCTACACACCACACTACCGCCTCTAGCCACCACACTACCGCCTCTACACACCACACTACCGCCTCTACACACCACACTACCGCCTCTACACACCACACTACCGCCTCTAGCCACCACACTACCGCCTCTACACACCACACTACCGCCTCTAGCCACAACACTACCGCCTCTACACACCACGCTGCCGCCTCTACACACCACACTACCGCCTCTACACACCACACTACCGCCTCTACACACGACACTACCGCCTCTACACACCACACTACCGCCTCTACAGACCACACTACCGCCACTAGCCACCACACTACCGCCTCTACACACCACACTACCGCCTCTACACACCACACTACCGCCTCTACACACCACACTACCGCCTCTAGCCACCACGCTGCCGCCTCTACAAACCACACTACCGCCTCTACACACCACACTACCGCCTCTACACACCACACTACCGCCTCTAGCCATCGCGCTACCGCCTCTACACACAACACTACCGCCTCTACACACCACGCTACCGCCTCTAGCCATCGCGCTACCGCCTCTACACACCACACTACCACCTCTACACACCACGCTACCGCCTCTAGCCACCACGCTGCCGCCTCTACACACCACAGTTCCGCCTCTACACACCACACTACCGCCTCTACACACCACACTACCGCCTCTAGCCATTGCGCTACCGCCTCTACACACCACACTACCGCCTCTACACACCACGCTACCGCTTCTAGCCACCACGCTGCCGCCTCTACACACCACGCTGCCGCCTCTACACACAACACTACCGCCTCTACACACCACACTACCGCCTCTACACACCACACTACCGCCTCTACACACCACGCTACCGCCTCTAGCCACCACGCTGCCGCCTCTACACACCACACTACCGCCTCTACACACCACGCTACCGCCTCTACACACCACACTACCGCCTCTACACACCACGCTACCGCCTCTAGCCATCGCGCTACCGCCTCTAGCCATCGCGCTACCGCCTCTACACACCACACTACCGCCTCTACACACCACGCTACCGCCTCTAGCCACCACGCTGCCGCCTCTACACACCACAATACCGCCTCTACACACCACGCTACCGCCTCTACACACCACACTACCGCCTCTACACACCACGCTACCGCCTCTAGCCATCGCGCTACCGCCTCTACACACCACACTACCGCCTCTACACACCACGCTACCGCCTCTACACACCACACTACCGCCTCTACACACCACGCTACCACCTCTAGCCATCGCGCTACCGCCTCTACACACCACACTACCGCCTCTACACACCACGCTACCGCCTCTACACACCACACTACCGCCTCTACACACCACATTACCGCCTCTACACACCACACTACCGCCTCTACACACCACACTACCGCCTCTACACACCACACTACCGCCTCTACACACCACACTACCGCCTCTACACACCACACTACCGCCTCTACACACCACACTACCGCCTCTACACACCACACTAGCGCCTCTACACACCACACTACCGCCTCTACACACCACGCTACCACGCTACCGCCTCTACACACCACACTACCGCCTCTACACACCACACTACCGCCTCTAGCCACCACACTACCGCCTCTAGCCACCACACTACCGCCTCTAGCCACCACACTACCGCCTCTAGCCACCACACTACCGCCTCTACACACCACACTACCGCCTCTACACACCACACTACCGCCTCTACACACCACACTACCGCCTCTAGCCACCACACTACCGCCTCTAGCCACCACACTACCGCCTCTAGCCACCACACTACCGCCTCTAGCCACCGCGCTACCACCTCTAGCCACCACACTACCGCCTCTACACACCACACTACCACCTCTACACACCACACTACCGCCTCTAGCCACCACACTACCGCCTCTAGCCACCACACTACCGCCTCTAGCCACCACACTACCGCCTCTAGCCACCGCGCTACCACCTCTAGCCACCACACTACCGCCTCTACACACCACACTACCACCTCTACACACCACACTACCACCTCTAGCCACCGCGCTACCACCTCTAGCCACCACACTACCGCCTCTAGCCACCACACTACCGCCTCTAGCCATCGCGCTACCACCTCTAGCCACCACACTACCGCCTCTACACACCACACTACCACCTCTACACACCACACTACCACCTCTAGCCACCGCGCTACCACCTCTAGCCACCACACTACCGCCTCTACACACCACACTACCACCTCTAGCCACCGCGCTACCACCTCTAGCCACCACACTACCGCCTCTACACACCACACTACCGCCTCTAGCCACCGCGCTACCACCTCTAGCCACTACACTACCGCCTCTACACACCACACTACCGCCTCTACACACCACACTAGCGCCTCTACACACCACACTACCGCCTCTACACACCACGCTACAACGCTACCGCCTCTACACACCACACTACCGCCTCTACACACCACACTACCGCCTCTAGCCACCACACTACCGCCTCTAGCCACCACACTACCGCCTCTAGCCACCACACTACCGCCTCTAGCCACCACACTACCGCCTCTACACACGACACTACCGCCTCTACACACCACACTACCGCCTCTACACACCACACTACCGCCTCTACACACCACACTACCGCCTCTACACACCACACTACCGCCTCTAGCCACCACGCTGCCGCCTCTACAAACCACACTACCGCCTCTACACACCACACTACCGCCTCTACACACCACACTACCGCCTCTAGCCATCGCGCTACCGCCTCTACACACAACACTACCGCCTCTACACACCACGCTACCGCCTCTAGCCATCGCGCTACCGCCTCTACACACCACACTACCACCTCTACACACCACGCTACCGCCTCTAGCCACCACGCTGCCGCCTCTACACACCACACTTCCGCCTCTACACACCACACTACCGCCTCTACACACCACACTACCGCCTCTAGCCATTGCGCTACCGCCTCTACACACCACACTACCGCCTCTACACACCACGCTACCGCTTCTAGCCACCACGCTGCCGCCTCTACACACCACGCTGCCGCCTCTACACACAACACTACCGCCTCTACACACCACACTACCGCCTCTACACACCACACTACCGCCTCTACACACCACGCTACCGCCTCTAGCCACCACGCTGCCGCCTCTACACACCACACTACCGCCTCTACACACCACGCTACCGCCTCTACACACCACACTACCGCCTCTACACACCACGCTACCGCCTCTAGCCATCGCGCTACCGCCTCTAGCCATCGCGCTACCGCCTCTACACAACACACTACCGCCTCTACACACCACGCTACCGCCTCTAGCCACCACGCTGCCGCCTCTACACACCACAATACCGCCTCTACACACCACGCTACCGCCTCTACACACCACACTACCGCCTCTACACACCACGCTACCGCCTCTAGCCATCGCGCTACCGCCTCTACACACCACACTACCGCCTCTACACACCACGCTACCGCCTCTACACACCACACTACCGCCTCTACACACCACGCTACCACCTCTAGCCATCGCGCTACCGCCTCTACACACCACACTACCGCCTCTACACACCACGCTACCGCCTCTACACACCACACTACCGCCTCTACACACCACATTACCGCCTCTACACACCACACTACCGCCTCTACACACCACACTACCGCCTCTACACACCACACTACCGCCTCTACACACCACACTACCGCCTCTACACACCACACTACCGCCTCTACACACCACACTACCGCCTCTACACACCACACTAGCGCCTCTACACACCACACTACCGCCTCTACACACCACGCTACCACGCTACCGCCTCTACACACCACACTACCGCCTCTACACACCACACTACCGAATCTAGCCACCACACGAACGCCTCTAGCCACCACACTACCGCCTCTAGCCACCACACTACCGCCTCTAGCCACCACACTACCGCCTCTACACACCACACTACCGCCTCTACACACCACACTACCGCCTCTACACACCACACTACCGCCTCTAGCCACCACACTACCGCCTCTAGCCACCACACTACCGCCTCTAGCCACCACACTACCGCCTCTAGCCACCGCGCTACCACCTCTAGCCACCACACTACCGCCTCTACACACCACACTACCACCTCTACACACCACACTACCGCCTCTAGCCACCACACTACCGCCTCTAGCCACCACACTACCGCCTCTAGCCACCACACTACCGCCTCTAGCCACCGCGCTACCACCTCTAGCCACCACACTACCGCCTCTACACACCACACTACCACCTCTACACACCACACTACCACCTCTAGCCACCGCGCTACCACCTCTAGCCACCACACTACCGCCTCTAGCCACCACACTACCGCCTCTAGCCACCGCGCTACCACCTCTAGCCACCACACTACCGCCTCTACACACCACACTACCACCTCTACACACCACACTACCACCTCTAGCCACCGCGCTACCACCTCTAGCCACCACACTACCGCCTCTACACACCACACTACCACCTCTAGCCACCGCGCTACCACCTCTAGCCACCACACTACCGCCTCTACACACCACACTACCGCCTCTAGCCACCGCGCTACCACCTCTAGCCACTACACTACCGCCTCTACACACCACACTACCGCCTCTACACACCACACTAGCGCCTCTACACACCACACTACCGCCTCTACACACCACGCTACAACGCTACCGCCTCTACACACCACACTACCGCCTCTACACACCACACTACCGCCTCTAGCCACCACACTACCGCCTCTAGCCACCACGCTACCGCCTCTACACACCACACTACCGCCTCTAGCCACCACACTACCGCCTCTACACACGACACTACCGCCTCTACACACCACACTACCGCCTCTACACACCACACTACCGCCTCTAGCCACCACACTACCGCCTCTAGCCACCACACTACCGCCTCTAGCCACCACACTACCGCCTCTAGCCACCGCGCTACCACCTCTAGCCACCACACTACCGCCTCTACACACCACACTACCACCTCTACACACCACACTACCACCTCTAGCCACAGCGCTACCACCTCTAGCCACCACACTACCGCCTCTACACACCACACTACCACCTCTAGCCACCGCGCTACCACCTCTAGCCACCACACTACCGCCTCTACACACCACACTACCGCCTCTAGCCACCGCGCTACCACCTCTAGCCACCACACTACCGCCTCTACACACCACACTACCGCCTCTACACACCACACTACCGCCTCTACACACCACGCTACCGCCTCTAGCCACCACACTACCGCCTCTAGCCACCACACTACCGCCTCTAGCCACCACACTACTGCCTCTAGCCACCACACTACCGACTCTACACACCACGGTACCGCCTCTACACACCACACTACCGCCTCTAGCCACCACACTACCGCCTCTAGCCACCACACTACCGCCTCTAGCCACCACACTACCGCCTCTAGCCACCACACTACCGCCTCTACACACCACGCTGCCGCCTCTACACACCACACTTCCGCCTCTACACACCACACTACCGCCTCTACACACCACACTACCGCCTCTACACACCACACTACCGCCTCTACACACCACACTACCGCCTCTAGCCACCACACTACCGCCTCTACACACCACACTACCGCCTCTACACACCACACTACCGCCTCTACACACCACACTACCGCCTCTAGCCACCACGCTGCCGCCTCTACAAACCACACTACCGCCTCTACACACCACACTACCGCCTCTACACACCACACTACCGCCTCTAGCCATCGCGCTACCGCCTCTACACACAACACTACCGCCTCTACACACCACGCTACCGCCTCTAGCCATCGCGCTACCGCCTCTACACACCACACTTCCGCCTCTACACACCACACTACCGCCTCTACACACCACACTACCGCCTCTAGCCATCGCGCTACCGCCTCTACACACAACACTACCGCCTCTACACACCACGCTACCGCCTCTAGCCACCACGCTGCCGCCTCTACACACCACACTTCCGCCTCTACACACCACACTACCGCCTCTACACACCACACTACCGCCTCTAGCCATTGCGCTACCGCCTCTACACACCACACTACCGCCTCTACACACCACGCTACCGCTTCTAGCCACCACGCTGCCGCCTCTACACACCACGCTGCCGCCTCTACACACAACACTACCGCCTCTACACACCACGCTGCCGCCTCTACACACCACACTACCGCCTCTACACACCACGCTACCGCCTCTACACACCACACTACCGCCTCTACACACCACGCTACCGCCTCTAGCCATCGCGCTACCGCCTCTAGCCATCGCGCTACCGCCTCTACACACCACACTACCGCCTCTACACACCACGCTACCGCCTCTAGCCACCACGCTGCCGCCTCTACACACCACAATACCGCCTCTACACACCACGCTACCGCCTCTACACACCACACTACCGCCTCTACACACCACGCTACCGCCTCTAGCCATCGCGCTACCGCCTCTACACACCACATTACCGCCTCTACACACCACACTACCGCCTCTACACACCACACTACCGCCTCTACACACCACACTACCGCCTCTACACACCACACTACCGCCTCTACACACCACGCTTCCGCCTCTACACACCACACTACCGCCTCTACACACCACGCTACCGCCTCTACACACCAAACTACCGCCTCTACACACCACGCTACCGCCTCTACACACCACACTACCGCCTCTACACACCACACTACCGCCTCTACACACCACACTACCGCCTCTACACACCACACTACCGCCTCTACACACCACACTAGCACCTCTACACACCACGCTACCGCCTCTACACACCACACTACCGCCTCTACACACCACACTACCGCCTCTAGCCACCACACTACCGCCTCTAGCCACCACACTACCGCCTCTAGCCACCACACTACCGCCTCTAGCCACCACACTACCGCCTCTACACACCACACTACCGCCTCTACACACCACACTACCGCCTCTACACACCACACTACCGCCTCTAGCCACCACACTACCGCCTCTAGCCACCACACTACCGCCTCTAGCCACCACACTACCGCCTCTAGCCACCGCGCTACCACCTCTAGCCACCACACTACCGCCTCTACACACCACACTACCACCTCTACACACCACACTACCACCTCTAGCCACCGCGCTACCACCTCTAGCCACCACACTACCGCCTCTACACATCACACTACCACCTCTAGCCACCGCGCTACCACCTCTAGCCACCACACTACCGCCTCTACACACCACACTACCGCCTTTAGCCACCGCGCTACCACCTCTAGCCACCACACTACCGCCTCTACACACCACACTACCGCCTCTACACACCACACTACCGCCTCTACACACCACGCTACCGCCTCTAGCCACCACACTACCGCCTCTAGCCACCACACTACCGCCTCTAGCCACCACACTACTGCCTCTAGCCACCACACTACCGCCTCTAGCCACCACACTACCGCCTCTAGCCACCACGCTACCGCCTCTAGCCGCCACACTACCGCCTCTACACACCACACTACCGCCTCTACACACCACACTACCGCCTCTAGCCACCACACTACCGCCTCTACACACCACACTACCGCCTCTAGCCACCACACTACCGCCTCTAGCCACCACACTACCGCCTCTAGCCACCACACTACCGCCTCTAGCCACCACACTACCGCCTCTAGCCACCACGCTACCGCCTCTAGCCACCACACTACCGCCTCCAGCCACCACACTACCGCCTCTACACACCACACTACCGCCTCTAGCCACCACACTACCGCCTCTACACACCACGCTACCGCCTCTAGCCACCACACTACCGCCTCTAGCCACCACACTACCGCCTCTAGCCACCACACTACCGCCTCTAGCCACCACACTACCGCCTCTAGCCACCACACTACCGCCTCTAGCCACCACGCTACCGCCTCTACACACCACACTACCGCCTCTACACACCACACTACCGCCTCTAGCCACCACACTACCGCCTCTACACACCACACTACCGCCTCTAGCCACCACACTACCGCCTCTAGCCACCACACTACCGCCTCTAGCCACCACACTACCGCCTCTAGCCACCACGCTACCGCCTCTAGCAACCACACTACCGCCTCTAGCCACCGCGCTACCGCCTCTAGCCACCGCACTACCGCCTCTAGCCACCACACTACCGCCTCTACACACCACGCTACCGCCTCTAGCCACCACACTACCGCCTCTAGCCACCACACTACCGCCTCTAGCCACCACACTACCGCCTCTAGCCACCACACTACCACCTCTAGCCACCGCGCTACCGCCTCTAGCCACAACACTACCGCCTCTAGCCACCACACTACCGCCTCTAGCCACCACACTACCGCCTCTAGCCACCACACTACCGCCTCTAGCCACCACACTACCGCCTCTAGCCACCACACTACCGCCTCTAGCCACCACACTACCACCTCAAGCCACCACGCTACCGCCTCAAGCCACCACACTACCGCCTCCAGCCACCACACTACCGCCTCTACACACCACACTACCGCCTCTACACACCACACTACCGCCTCTAGCCACCACGCTAACGACTCTACACACCACGCTACCGCCTCTAGCCACCACACTACCGCCTCTAGCCACCACACTACCGCCTCTAGCCACCACACTACCGCCTCTAGCCACCACACTACCGCCTCTACACACCACACTACCGCCTCTACACACCACGCTACCGCCTCTAGCCACCACGCTGCCGCCTCTACACACCACACTACCGCCTCTAGCCACCACACTACCGCCTCTAGCCACCACACTACCGCCTCTAGCCACCACACTACCACCTCAAGCCACCACGCTACCGCCTCAAGCCACCACACTACCGCCTCCAGCCACCACACTACCGCCTCTACACACCACACTACCGCCTCTACACACCACACTACCGCCTCTAGCCACCACGCTAACGACTCTACACACCACGCTACCGCCTCTAGCCACCACACTACCGCCTCTAGCCACCACACTACCGCCTCTAGCCACCACACTACCGCCTCTACACACCACACTACCGCCTCTACACACCACGCTACCGCCTCTAGCCACCACGCTGCCGCCTCTACACACCACACTACCGCCTCTACACACCACGCTACCGCCTCTACACACCACGTTACCGCCTCTAGCCATCGCGCTACCGCCTCTAGCCATCGCGCTACCGCCTCTACACACCACACTACCGCCTCTACACACCACGCTACCGCCTCTAGCCACCACGCTGCCGCCTCTACACACCACAATACCGCCTCTACACACCACGCTACCGCCTCTACACACCACACTACCGCCTCTACACACCACGCTACCGCCTCTAGCCATCGCGCTACCGCCTCTACACACCACACTACCGCCTCTACACACCACGCTACCGCCTCTACACACCACACTACCGCCTCTACACACCACGCTACCACCTCTAGCCATCGCGCTACCGCCTCTACACACCACACTACCGCCTCTACACACCACGCTACCGCCTCTACACACCACACTACCGCCTCTACACACCACATTACCGCCTCTACACACCACACTACCGCCTCTACACACCACGCTACCGCCTCTAGCCATCGCGCTACCGCCTCTAGCCACCACGCTGCCGCCTCTACACACCACAATACCGCCTCTACACACCACGCTACCGCCTCTACACACCACACTACCGCCTCTACACACCACGCGACCGCCTCTAGCCATCGCGCTACCGCCTCTACACACCACACTACCGCCTCTACACACCACGCTACCGCCTCTACACACCACACTACCGCCTCTACACACCACGCTACCACCTCTAGCCATCGCGCTACCGCCTCTACACACCACACTACCGCCTCTACACACCATGCTACCGCCTCTACACACCACACTACCGCCTCTACACACCACATTACCGCCTCTACACACCACACTACCGCCTCTACACACCACACTACCGCCTCTACACACCACACTACCGCCTCTACACACCACACTACCGCCTCTACACACCACGCTTCCGCCTCTACACACCACACTACCGCCTCTAGCCACCACACTACCGCCTCTAGCCACCACACTACCGCCTCTAGCCACCACACTACCGCCTCTAGCCACCGCGCTACCACCTCTAGCCACCACACTACCGCCTCTACACACCACACTACCACCTGTACACACCACACTACCACCTCTAGCCACCGCGCTACCACCTCTAGCCACCACACTACCGCCTCTACACACCACACTACCACCTCTAGCCACCGCGCTACCACCTCTAGCCACCACACTACCGCCTCTACACACCACACTACCGCCTTTAGCCACCGCGCTACCACCTCTAGCCACCACACTACCGCCTCTACACACCACACTACCGCCTCTACACACCACACTACCGCCTCTACACACCACGCTACCGCCTCTAGCCACCACACTACCGCCTCTAGCCACCACACTACCGCCTCTAGCCACCACACTACTGCCTCTAGCCACCACACTACTGCCTCTAGCCACCACACTACCGCCTCTACACACCACACTACCGCCTCTGCACACCACGCTACCGCCTCTACACACCACACTACCGCCTCTACACACCACGCTACCACCTCTAGCCATCGCGCTACCGCCTCTACACACCACATTACCGCCTCTACACACCACACTACCGCCTCTACACACCACACTACCGCCTCTACACACCACACTACCGCCTCTACACACCACACTACCGCCTATACACACCACGCTTCCGCCTCTACACACCACACTACCGCCTCTACACACCACGCTACCGCCTCTACACACCAAACTACCGCCTCTACACACCACGCTACCGCCTCTACACACCACACTACCGCCTCTACACACCACACTACCGCCTCTACACACCACACTACCGCCTCTACACACCACACTACCGCCTCTACACACCACACTAGCACCTCTACACACCACGCTACCGCCTCTACACACCACACTACCGGCTCTACACACCACACTACCGCCTCTAGCCACCACACTACCGCCTCTAGCCACCACACTACCGCCTCTAGCCACCACACTACCGCCTCTAGCCACCACACTACCGCCTCTACACACCACACTACCGCCTCTACACACCACACTACCGCCTCTACACACCACACTACCGCCTCTAGCCACCACACTACCGCCTCTAGCCACCACACTACCGCCTCTAGCCACCACACTACCGCCTCTAGCCACCGCGCTACCACCTCTAGCCACCACACTACCGCCTCTACACACCACACTACCACCTCTACACACCACACTACCACCTCTAGCCACCGCGCTACCACCTCTAGCCACCACACTACCGCCTCTACACATCACACTACCACCTCTAGCCACCGCGCTACCACCTCTAGCCACCACACTACCGCCTCTACACACCACACTACCGCCTTTAGCCACCGCGCTACCACCTCTAGCCACCACACTACCGCCTCTACACACCACACTACCGCCTCTACACACCACACTACCGCCTCTACACACCACGCTACCGCCTCTAGCCACCACACTACCGCCTCTAGCCACCACACTACCGCCTCTAGCCACCACACTACTGCCTCTAGCCACCACACTACCGCCTCTAGCCACCACACTACCGCCTCTAGCCACCACGCTACCGCCTCTAGCCGCCACACTACCGCCTCTACACACCACACTACCGCCTCTACACACCACACTACCGCCTCTAGCCACCACACTACCGCCTCTACACACCACACTACCGCCTCTAGCCACCACACTACCGCCTCTAGCCACCACACTACCGCCTCTAGCCACCACACTACCGCCTCTAGCCACCACACTACCGCCTCTAGCCACCACGCTACCGCCTCTAGCCACCACACTACCGCCTCCAGCCACCACACTACCGCCTCTACACACCACACTACCGCCTCTAGCCACCACACTACCGCCTCTACACACCACGCTACCGCCTCTAGCCACCACACTACCGCCTCTAGCCACCACACTACCGCCTCTAGCCACCACACTACCGCCTCTAGCCACCACACTACCGCCTCTAGCCACCACACTACCGCCTCTAGCCACCACGCTACCGCCTCTACACACCACACTACCGCCTCTACACACCACACTACCGCCTCTAGCCACCACACTACCGCCTCTACACACCACACTACCGCCTCTAGCCACCACACTACCGCCTCTAGCCACCACACTACCGCCTCTAGCCACCACACTACCGCCTCTAGCCACCACGCTACCGCCTCTAGCAACCACACTACCGCCTCTAGCCACCGCGCTACCGCCTCTAGCCACCGCACTACCGCCTCTAGCCACCACACTACCGCCTCTACACACCACGCTACCGCCTCTAGCCACCACACTACCGCCTCTAGCCACCACACTACCGCCTCTAGCCACCACACTACCGCCTCTAGCCACCACACTACCACCTCTAGCCACCGCGCTACCGCCTCTAGCCACAACACTACCGCCTCTAGTCACCACACTACCGCCTCTAGCCATCACACTACCGCCTCTAGCCACCACACTACCGCCTCTAGCCACCACACTACCGCCTCTAGCCACCACACTACCGCCTCTAGCCACCACACTACCACCTCAAGCCACCACGCTACCGCCTCAAGCCACCACACTACCGCCTCCAGCCACCACACTACCGCCTCTACACACCACACTACCGCCTCTACACACCACACTACCGCCTCTAGCCACCACGCTAACGACTCTACACACCACGCTACCGCCTCTAGCCACCACACTACCGCCTCTAGCCACCACACTACCGCCTCTAGCCACCACACTACCGCCTCTAGCCACCACACTACCGCCTCTACACACCACACTACCGCCTCTACACACCACGCTACCGCCTCTAGCCACCACGCTGCCGCCTCTACACACCACACTACCGCCTCTAGCCACCACACTACCGCCTCTAGCCACCACACTACCGCCTCTAGCCACCACACTACCACCTCAAGCCACCACGCTACCGTCTCAAGCCACCACACTACCGCCTCCAGCCACCACACTACCGCCTCTACACACCACACTACCGCCTCTACACACCACACTACCGCCTCTAGCCACCACGCTAACGACTCTACACACCACGCTACCGCCTCTAGCCACCACACTACCGCCTCTAGCCACCACACTACCGCCTCTAGCCACCACACTACCGCCTCTACACACCACACTACCGCCTCTACACACCACGCTACCGCCTCTAGCCACCACGCTGCCGCCTCTACACACCACACTACCGCCTCTACACACCACGCTACCGCCTCTACACACCACACTACCGCCTCTACACACCACGTTACCGCCTCTAGCCATCGCGCTACCGCCTCTAGCCATCGCGCTACCGCCTCTACACACCACACTACCGCCTCTACACACCACGCTACCGCCTCTAGCCACCACGCTGCCGCCTCTACACACCACAATACCGCCTCTACACACCACGCTACCGCCTCTACACACCACACTACCGCCTCTACACACCACGCTACCGCCTCTAGCCATCGCGCTACCGCCTCTACACACCACACTACCGCCTCTACACACCACGCTACCGCCTCTACACACCACACTACCGCCTCTACACACCACGCTACCACCTCTAGCCATCGCGCTACCGCCTCTACACACCACACTACCGCCTCTACACACCACGCTACCGCCTCTACACACCACACTACCGCCTCTACACACCACATTACCGCCTCTACACACCACACTACCGCCTCTACACACCACGCTACCGCCTCTAGCCATCGCGCTACCGCCTCTAGCCACCACGCTGCCGCCTCTACACACCACAATACCGCCTCTACACACCACGCTACCGCCTCTACACACCACACTACCGCCTCTACACACCACGCGACCGCCTCTAGCCATCGCGCTACCGCCTCTACACACCACACTACCGCCTCTACACACCACGCTACCGCCTCTACACACCACACTACCGCCTCTACACACCACGCTACCACCTCTAGCCATCGCGCTACCGCCTCTACACACCACACTACCGCCTCTACACACCATGCTACCGCCTCTACACACCACACTACCGCCTCTGCACACCACATTACCGCCTCTACACACCACACTACCGCCTCTACACACCACACTACCGCCTCTACACACCACACTACCGCCTCTACACACCACACTACCGCCTCTACACACCACGCTTCCGCCTCTACACACCACACTACCGCCTCTAGCCACCACACTACCGCCTCTAGCCACCACACTACCGCCTCTAGCCACCACACTACCGCCTCTAGCCACCGCGCTACCACCTCTAGCCACCACACTACCGCCTCTACACACCACACTACCACCTCTACACACCACACTACCACCTCTAGCCACCGCGCTACCACCTCTAGCCACCACACTACCGCCTCTACACACCACACTACCACCTCTAGCCACCGCGCTACCACCTCTAGCCACCACACTACCGCCTCTACACACCACACTACCGCCTTTAGCCACCGCGCTACCACCTCTAGCCACCACACTACCGCCTCTACACACCACACTACCGCCTCTACACACCACACTACCGCCTCTACACACCACGCTACCGCCTCTAGCCACCACACTACCGCCTCTAGCCACCACACTACCGCCTCTAGCCACCACACTACTGCCTCTAGCCACCACACTACCGCCTCTAGCCACCACACTACCGCCTCTAGCCACCACGCTACCGCCTCTAGCCGCCACACTACCGCCTCTACACACCACACTACCGCCTCTACACACCACACTACCGCCTCTAGCCACCACACTACCGCCTCTACACACCACACTACCGCCTCTAGCCACCACACTACCGCCTCTAGCCACCACACTACCGCCTCTAGCCACCACACTACCGCCTCTAGCCACCACACTACCGCCTCTAGCCACCACGCTACCGCCTCTAGCCACCACACTACCGCCTCTAGCCACCACACTACCGCCTCTACACACCACACTACCGCCTCCAGCCACCACACTACCGCCTATACACACCACGCTACCGCCTCTAGCCACCACACTACCGCCTCTAGCCACCACACTACCGCCTCTAGCCACCACACTACCGCCTCTAGCCACCACACTACCGCCTCTAGCCACCACGCTACCGCCTCTACACACCACACTACCGCCTCTACACACCACACTACCGCCTCTAGCCACCACACTACCGCCTCTACACACCACACTACCGCCTCTAGCCACCACACTACCGCCTCTAGCCACCACACTACCGCCTCTAGCCACCACACTACCGCCTCTAGCCACCACGCTACCGCCTCTAGCCACCACACTACCGCCTCTAGCCACCGCGCTACCGCCTCTAGCCACCGCACTACCGCCTCTAGCCACCACACTACCGCCTCTACACACCACGCTACCGCCTCTAGCCACCACACTACCGCCTCTAGCCACCACACTACCGCCTCTAGCCACCACACTACCGCCTCTAGCCACCACACTACCGCCTCTAGCCACCGCGCTACCGCCTCTAGCCACAACACTACCGCCTCTAGCCACCACACTACCGCCTCTAGCCACCACACTACCGCCTCTAGCCACCACACTACCGCCTCTAGCCACCACACTACCGCCTCTAGCCACCACACTACCGCCTCTAGCCACCACACTACCACCTCAAGCCACCACGCTACCGCCTCAAGCCACCACACTACCGCCTCCAGCCACCACACTACCGCCTCTACACACCACACTACCGCCTATACACACCACACTACCGCCTCTAGCCACCACGCTAACGACTCTACACACCACGCTACCGCCTCTAGCCACCACACTACCGCCTCTAGCCACCACACTACCGCCTCTAGCCACCACACTACCGCCTCTAGCCACCACACTACCGCCTCTACACACCACACTACCGCCTCTACACACCACGCTACCGCCTCTAGCCACCACGCTGCCGCCTCTACACACCACACTACCGCCTCTAGCCACCACACTACCGCCTCTAGCCACCACACTACCGCCTCTAGCCACCACACTACCACCTCAAGCCACCACGCTACCGCCTCAAGCCACCACACTACCGCCTCCAGCCACCACACTACCGCCTCTACACACCACACTACCGCCTCTACACACCACACTACCGCCTCTAGCCACCACGCTAAAGACTCTACACACCACGCTACCGCCTCTAGCCACCACACTACCGCCTCTAGCCACCACACTACCGCCTCTAGCCACCACACTACCGCCTCTAGCCACCACACTACCGCCTCTACACACCACACTACCGCCTCTACACACCACGCTACCGCCTCTAGCCACCACGCTGCCGCCTCTACACACCACACTACCGCCTCTACACACCACGCTACCGCCTCTACACACCACGCTACCGCCTCTAGCCATCGCGCTACCGCCTCTAGCCATCGCGCTACCGCCTCTACACACCACACTACCGCCTCTACACACCACGCTACCGCCTCTAGCCACCACGCTGCCGCCTCTACACACCACAATACCGCCTCTACACACCACGCTACCGCCTCTACACACCACACTACCGCCTCTACACACCACGCTACCGCCTCTAGCCATCGCGCTACCGCCTCTACACACCACACTACCGCCTCTACACACCACGCTACCGCCTCTACACACCACACTACCGCCTCTACACACCACGCTACCACCTCTAGCCATCGCGCTACCGCCTCTACACACCACACTACCGCCTCTACACACCACACTACCGCCTCTACACACCACATTACCGCCTCTACACACCACACTACCGCCTCTACACACCACGCTACCGCCTCTAGCCATCGCGCTACCGCCTCTAGCCATCGCGCTACCGCCTCTACACACCACACTACCGCCTCTACACACCACGCTACCGCCTCTAGCCACCACGCTGCCGCCTCTACACACCACAATACCGCCTCTACACACCACGCTACCGCCTCTACACATCACACTACCGCCTCTACACACCACGCTACCGCCTCTAGCCATCGCGCTACCGCCTCTACACACCACACTACCGCCTCTACACACCACGCTACCGCCTCTACACACCACACTACCGCCTCTACACACCACGCTACCACCTCTAGCCATCGCGCTACCGCCTCTACACACCACACTACCGCCTCTACACACCACGCTACCGCCTCTACACACCACACTACCGCCTCTACACACCACACTACCGCCTCTACACACCACACTACCGCCTCTACACACCACACTAACGCCTCTACACACCACACTACCGCCTCTACACACCACGCTTCTGCCTCTACACACCACACTACCGCCTCTACACACCACGCTACCGCCTCTACACACCACACTACCGCCTCTACACACCACGCTACCGCCTCTACACACCACACTACCGCCTCTACACACCACACTAACGCCTCTACACACCACACTAGCGCCTCTACACACCACACTACCGCCTCTACACACCACGCTACCACGCTACCGCCTCTACACACCACACTACCGCCTCTAGCCACCACACTACCGCCTCTAGCCACCACACTACCGCCTCTAGCCACCACACTACCGCCTCTAGCCACCACACTACCGCCTCTACACACCACACTACCGCCTCTACACACCACACTACCGCCTCTACACACCACACTACCGCCTCTAGCCACCACACTACCGCCTCTAGCCACCACACTACCGCCTCTAGCCACCGCGCTACCACCTCTAGCCACCACACTACCGCCTCTACACACCACACTACCACGTCTACACACCACACTACCACCTCTAGCCACCGCGCTACCACCTCTAGCCACCACACTACCGCCTCTACACACCACACTACCACCTCTAGCCACCGCGCTACCACCTCTAGCCACCACACTACCGCCTCTACACACCACACTACCGCCTCTAGCCACCGCGCTACCACCTCTAGCCACCACACTACCGCCTCTACACACCACACTACCACCTCTACACACCACACTACCGCCTCTACACACCACGCTACCGCCTCTAGCCACCACGCTGCCGCCTCTACACACCACAATACCGCCTCTACACACCACGCTACCGCCTCTACACACCACACTACCGCCTCTACACACCACGCTACCGCCTCTAGCCATCGCGCTACCGCCTCTACACACCACACTACCGCCTCTACACACCACGCTACCGCCTCTACACACCACACTACCGCCTCTACACACCACGCTACCACCTCTAGCCATCGCGCTACCGCCTCTACACACCACACTACCGCCTCTACACACCACGCTACCGCCTCTACACACCACACTACCGCCTCTACACACCACATTACCGCCTCTACACACCACACTACCGCCTCTACACACCACGCTACCGCCTCTAGCCATCGCGCTACCGCCTCTAGCCACCACGCTGCCGCCTCTACACACCACAATACCGCCTCTACACACCACGCTACCGCCTCTACACACCACACTACCGCCTCTACACACCACGCTACCGCCTCTAGCCATCACGCTACCGCCTCTACACACCACACTACCGCCTCTACACACCACGCTACCGCCTCTACACACCACACTACCGCCTCTACACACCACGCTACCACCTCTAGCCATCGCGCTACCGCCTCTACACACCACACTACCGCCTCTACACACCATGCTACCGCCTCTACACACCACACTACCGCCTCTACACACCACATTACCGCCTCTACACACCACACTACCGCCTCTACACACCACACTACCGCCTCTACACACCACACTACCGCCTCTACACACCACACTACCGCCTCTACACACCACGCTTCCGCCTCTACACACCACACTACCGCCTCTAGCCACCACACTACCGCCTCTAGCCACCACACTACCGCCTCTAGCCACCACACTACCGCCTCTAGCCACCGCGCTACCACCTCTAGCCACCACACTACCGCCTCTACACACCACACTACCACCTCTACACACCACACTACCACCTCTAGCCACCGCGCTACCACCTCTAGCCACCACACTACCGCCTCTACACACCACACTACCACCTCTAGCCACCGCGCTACCACCTCTAGCCACCACACTACCGCCTCTACACACCACACTACCGCCTTTAGCCACCGCGCTACCACCTCTAGCCACCACACTACCGCCTCTACAGACCACACTACCGCCTCTACACACCACACTACCGCCTCTACACACCACGCTACCGCCTCTAGCCACCACACTACCGCCTCTAGCCACCACACTACCGCCTCTAGCCACCACACTACTGCCTCTAGCCACCACACTACCGCCTCTAGCCACCACACTACCGCCTCTAGCCACCACGCTACCGCCTCTAGCCGCCACACTACCGCCTCTACACACCACACTACCGCCTCTACACACCACACTACCGCCTCTAGCCACCACACTACCGCCTCTACACACCACACTACCGCCTCTAGCCACCACACTACCGCCTCTAGCCACCACACTACCGCCTCTAGCCACCACACTACTGCCTCTAGCCACCACACTACCGCCTCTAGCCACCACGCTACCGCCTCTAGCCACCACACTACCGCCTCTAGCCACCACACTACCGCCTCTACACACCACACTACCGCCTCCAGCCACCACACTACCGCCTATACACACCACGCTACCGCCTCTAGCCACCACACTACCGCCTCTAGCCACCACACTACCGCCTCTAGCCACCACACTACCGCCTCTAGCCACCACACTACCGCCTCTAGCCACCACACTACCGCCTCTAGCCACCACGCTACCGCCTCTACACACCACACTACCGCCTCTACACACCACACTACCGCCTCTAGCCACCACACTACCGCCTCTACACACCACACTACCGCCTCTAGCCACCACACTACCGCCTCTAGCCACCACACTACCGCCTCTAGCCACCACACTACCGCCTCTAGCCACCACGCTACCGCCTCTAGCCACCACACTACCGCCTCTAGCCACCGCGCTACCGCCTCTAGCCACCGCACTACCGCCTCTAGCCACCACACTACCGCCTCTACACACCACGCTACCGCCTCTAGCCACCACACTACCGCCTCTAGCCACCACACTACCGCCTCTAGCCACCACACTACCGCCTCTAGCCACCACACTACCGCCTCTAGCCACCACACTACCACCTCAAGCCACCACGCTACCGCCTCAAGCCACCACACTACCGCCTCCAGCCACCACACTACCGCCTCTACACACCACACTACCGCCTATACACACCACACTACCGCCTCTAGCCACCACGCTAACGACTCTACACACCACGCTACCGCCTCTAGCCACCACACTACCGCCTCTAGCCACCACACTACCGCCTCTAGCCACCACACTACCGCCTCTAGCCACCGCGCTACCGCCTCTAGCCACAACACTACCGCCTCTAGCCACCACACTACCGCCTCTAGCCACCACACTACCGCCTCTAGCCACCACACTACCGCCTCTAGCCACCACACTACCGCCTCTAGCCACCACACTACCGCCTCTAGCCACCACACTACCACCTCAAGCCACCACGCTACCGCCTCAAGCCACCACACTACCGCCTCCAGCCACCACACTACCGCCTCTACACACCACACTACCGCCTATACACACCACACTACCGCCTCTAGCCACCACGCTAACGACTCTACACACCACGCTACCGCCTCTAGCCACCACACTACCGCCTCTAGCCACCACACTACCGCCTCTAGCCACCACACTACCGCCTCTAGCCACCACACTACCGCCTCTACACACCACACTACCGCCTCTACACACCACGCTACCGCCTCTAGCCACCACGCTGCCGCCTCTACACACCACACTACCGCCTCTAGCCACCACACTACCGCCTCTAGCCACCACACTACCGCCTCTAGCCACCACACTACCACCTCAAGCCACCACGCTACCGCCTCAAGCCACCACACTACCGCCTCCAGCCACCACACTACCGCCTCTACACACCACACTACCGCCTCTACACACCACACTACCGCCTCTAGCCACCACGCTAACGACTCTACACACCACGCTACCGCCTCTAGCCACCACACTACCGCCTCTAGCCACCACACTACCGCCTCTAGCCACCACACTACCGCCTCTAGCCACCACACTACCGCCTCTACACACCACACTACCGCCTCTACACACCACGCTACCGCCTCTAGCCACCACGCTGCCGCCTCTACACACCACACTACCGCCTCTACACACCACGCTACCGCCTCTACACACCACGCTACCGCCTCTAGCCATCGCGCTACCGCCTCTAGCCATCGCGCTACCGCCTCTACACACCACACTACCGCCTCTACACACCACGCTACCGCCTCTAGCCACCACGCTGCCGCCTCTACACACCACAATACCGCCTCTACACACCACGCTACCGCCTCTACACACCACACTACCGCCTCTACACACCACGCTACCGCCTCTAGCCATCGCGCTACCGCCTCTACACACCACACTACCGCCTCTACACACCACGCTACCGCCTCTACACACCACACTACCGCCTCTACACACCACGCTACCACCTCTAGCCATCGCGCTACCGCCTCTACACACCACACTACCGCCTCTACACACCACGCTACCGCCTCTACACACCACACTACCGCCTCTACACACCACATTACCGCCTCTACACATCACACTACCGCCTCTACACACCACGCTACCGCCTCTAGCCATCGCGCTACCGCCTCTAGCCATCGCGCTACCGCCTCTACACACCACACTACCGCCTCTACACACCACGCTACCGCCTCTAGCCACCACGCTGCCGCCTCTACACACCACAATACCGCCTCTACACACCACGCTACCGCCTCTACACATCACACTACCGCCTCTACACACCACGCTACCGCCTCTAGCCATCGCGCTACCGCCTCTACACACCACACTACCGCCTCTACACACCACGCTACCGCCTCTACACACCACACTACCGCCTCTACACACCACGCTACCACCTCTAGCCATCGCGCTACCGCCTCTACACACCACACTACCGCCTCTACACACCACGCTACCGCCTCTACACACCACACTACCGCCTCTACACACCACATTACCGCCTCTACACACCACACTACCGCCTCTACACACCACACTACCGCCTCTACACACCACACTACCGCCTCTACACACCACACTACCGCCTCTACACACCACGCTTCCGCCTCTACACACCACACTACCGCCTCTACACACCACGCTACCGCCTCTAGCCACCACACTACCGCCTCTAGCCACCACACTACCGCCTCTAGCCACCACACTACCGCCTCTAGCCACCACACTACCGCCTCTAGCCACCACACTACCACCTCAAGCCACCACGCTACCGCCTCAAGCCACCACACTACCGCCTCCAGCCACCACACTACCGCCTCTACACACCACACTACCGCCTATACACACCACACTACCGCCTCTAGCCACCACGCTAACGACTCTACACACCACGCTACCGCCTCTAGCCACCACACTACCGCCTCTAGCCACCACACTACCGCCTCTAGCCACCACACTACCGCCTCTAGCCACCGCGCTACCGCCTCTAGCCACAACACTACCGCCTCTAGCCACCACACTACCGCCTCTAGCCACCACACTACCGCCTCTAGCCACCACACTACCGCCTCTAGCCACCACACTACCGCCTCTAGCCACCACACTACCGCCTCTAGCCACCACACTACCACCTCAAGCCACCACGCTACCGCCTCAAGCCACCACACTACCGCCTCCAGCCACCACACTACCGCCTCTACACACCACACTACCGCCTATACACACCACACTACCGCCTCTAGCCACCACGCTAACGACTCTACACACCACGCTACCGCCTCTAGCCACCACACTACCGCCTCTAGCCACCACACTACCGCCTCTAGCCACCACACTACCGCCTCTAGCCACCACACTACCGCCTCTACACACCACACTACCGCCTCTACACACCACGCTACCGCCTCTAGCCACCACGCTGCCGCCTCTACACACCACACTACCGCCTCTAGCCACCACACTACCGCCTCTAGCCACCACACTACCGCCTCTAGCCACCACACTACCACCTCAAGCCACCACGCTACCGCCTCAAGCCACCACACTACCGCCTCCAGCCACCACACTACCGCCTCTACACACCACACTACCGCCTCTACACACCACACTACCGCCTCTAGCCACCACGCTAACGACTCTACACACCACGCTACCGCCTCTAGCCACCACACTACCGCCTCTAGCCACCACACTACCGCCTCTAGCCACCACACTACCGCCTCTAGCCACCACACTACCGCCTCTACACACCACACTACCGCCTCTACACACCACGCTACCGCCTCTAGCCACCACGCTGCCGCCTCTACACACCACACTACCGCCTCTACACACCACGCTACCGCCTCTACACACCACGCTACCGCCTCTAGCCATCGCGCTACCGCCTCTAGCCATCGCGCTACCGCCTCTACACACCACACTACCGCCTCTACACACCACGCTACCGCCTCTAGCCACCACGCTGCCGCCTCTACACACCACAATACCGCCTCTACACACCACGCTACCGCCTCTACACACCACACTACCGCCTCTACACACCACGCTACCGCCTCTAGCCATCGCGCTACCGCCTCTACACACCACACTACCGCCTCTACACACCACGCTACCGCCTCTACACACCACACTACCGCCTCTACACACCACGCTACCACCTCTAGCCATCGCGCTACCGCCTCTACACACCACACTACCGCCTCTACACACCACGCTACCGCCTCTACACACCACACTACCGCCTCTACACACCACATTACCGCCTCTACACATCACACTACCGCCTCTACACACCACGCTACCGCCTCTAGCCATCGCGCTACCGCCTCTAGCCATCGCGCTACCGCCTCTACACACCACACTACCGCCTCTACACACCACGCTACCGCCTCTAGCCACCACGCTGCCGCCTCTACACACCACAATACCGCCTCTACACACCACGCTACCGCCTCTACACATCACACTACCGCCTCTACACACCACGCTACCGCCTCTAGCCATCGCGCTACCGCCTCTACACACCACACTACCGCCTCTACACACCACGCTACCGCCTCTACACACCACACTACCGCCTCTACACACCACGCTACCACCTCTAGCCATCGCGCTACCGCCTCTACACACCACACTACCGCCTCTACACACCACGCTACCGCCTCTACACACCACACTACCGCCTCTACACACCACATTACCGCCTCTACACACCACACTACCGCCTCTACACACCACACTACCGCCTCTACACACCACACTACCGCCTCTACACACCACACTACCGCCTCTACACACCACGCTTCCGCCTCTACACACCACACTACCGCCTCTACACACCACGCTACCGCCTCTACACACCACACTACCGCCTCTACACACCACGCTACCGCCTCTACACACCACACTACCGCCTCTACACACCACACTAACGCCTCTACACACCACACTAGCGCCTCTACACACCACACTACCGCCTCTACACACCACGCTACCACGCTACCGCCTCTACACACCACACTACCGCCTCTAGCCACCACACTACCGCCTCTAGCCACCACACTACCGCCTCTAGCCACCACACTACCGCCTCTAGCCACCACACTACCGCCTCTACACACCACACTACCGCCTCTACACACCACACTACCGCCTCTACACACCACACTACCGCCTCTAGCCACCACACTACCGCCTCTAGCCACCACACTACCGCCTCTAGCCACCACACTACCGCCTCTAGCCACCGCGCTACCACCTCTAGCCACCACACTACCGCCTCTACACACCACACTACCACCTCTACACACCACACTACCACCTCTAGCCACCGCGCTACCACCTCTAGCCACCACACTACCGCCTCTACACACCACACTACCACCTCTAGCCACCGCGCTACCACCTCTAGCCACCACACTACCGCCTCTACACACCACACTACCGCCTCTAGCCACCGCGCTACCACCTCTAGCCACCACACTACCGCCTCTACACACCACACTACCGCCTCTACACACCACACTACCTCCTCTACACACCACGCTACCGCCTCTAGCCACCACACTACCGCCTCTAGCCACCACACTACCGCCTCTAGCCACCACACTACTGCCTCTAGCCACCACACTACCGCCTCTAGCCACCACACTACCGCCTCTAGCCACCACGCTACCGCCTCTAGCCGCCACACTACCGCCTCTTGACACCACACTACCGCCTCTACACACCACACTACCGCCTCTAGCCACCACACTACCGCCTCTATACACCACACTACCGCCTCTAGCCACCACACTACCGCCTCTAGCCACCACACTACCGCCTCTAGCCACCACACTACCGCCTCTAGCCACCACACTACCGCCTCTAGCCACCACGCTACCGCCTCTAGCCACCACACTACCGCCTCCAGCCACCACACTACCGCCTCTACACACCACACTACCACCTCTAGCCACCGCGCTACCACCTCTAGCCACCACACTACCGCCTCTACACACCACACTACCGCCTCTAGCCACCACACTACCGCCTCTACACACCACACTACCGCCTCTACACACCACACTACCGCCTCTACACACCACGCTACCGCCTCTAGCCGCCACACTACCGCCTCTAGCCACCACACTACCGCCTCTAGCCACCACACTACTGCCTCTAGCCACCACACTACCGCCTCTACACACCACGCTACCGCCTCTAGCCACCACACTACCGCCTCTAGCCACCACACTACCGCCTCTAGCCACCACACTACCGCCTCTAGCCACCACACTACCGCCTCTACACACCACGCTGCCGCCTCTACACACCACACTACCGCCTCTACACACCACACTACCGCCTCTACACACCACACTACCGCCTCTAGCCACCACGCTGCTGCCTCTACAAACCACACTACCGCCTCTACACACCACACTACCGCCTCTACACACCACACTACCGCCTCTAGCCATCGCGCTACCGCCTCTACACACAACACTACCGCCTCTACACACCACGCTACCGCCTCTAGCCATCGCGCTACCGCCTCTACACACCACACTACCGCCTCTACACACCACGCTACCGCCTCTAGCCACCACGCTGCCGCCTCTACACACCACACTTCCGCCTCTACACACCACACTACCGCCTCTACACACCACACTACCGCCTCTAGCCATTGCGCTACCGCCTCTACACACCACACTACCGCCTATACACACCACGCTACCGCTTCTAGCCACCACGCTGCCGCCTCTACACACCACGCTGCCGCCTCTACACACAACACTACCGCCTCTACACACCACACTACCGCCTCTACACACCACACTACCGCCTCTACACACCACGCTACCGCCTCTAGCCACCACGCTGCCGCCTCTACACACCACATTACCGCCTCTACACACCACGCTACCGCCTCTACACACCACACTACCGCCTCTACACACCACGCTACCGCCTCTAGCCATCGCGCTACCGCCTCTAGCCATCGCGCTACCGCCTCTACACACCACACTACCGCCTCTACACACCACGCTACCGCCTCTAGCCACCACGCTGCCGCCTCTACACACCACAATACCGCCTCTACACACCACGCTACCGCCTCTACACACCACACTACCGCCTCTACACACCACGCTACCGCCTCTAGCCATCGCGCTACCGCCTCTACACACCACACTACCGCCTCTACACACCACGCTACCGCCTCTACACACCACACTACCGCCTCTACACACCACGCTACCACCTCTAGCCATCGCGCTACCGCCTCTACACACCACACTACCGCCTCTACACACCACGCTACCGCCTCTACACACCACACTACCGCCTCTACTTACCACATTACCGCCTCTACACACCACACTACCGCATCTACACACCACACTACCGCCTCTACACACCACACTACCGCCTCTACACACCACACTACCGCCTCTACACACCACGCTTCCGCCTCTACACACCACACTACCGCCTCTTCACACCACGCTACCGCCTCTACACACCAAACTACCGCCTCTACACACCACGCTACCGCCTCTACACACCACACTACCGCCTCTACACACCACACTACCGCCTCTACACACCACACTACCGCCTCTACACACCACACTAGCGCCTCTACACACCACGCTACCGCCTCTACACACCACACTACCGCCTCTACACACCACACTACCGCCTCTAGCCAACACACTACCGCCTCTAGCCACCACACTACCGCCTCTAGCCACCACACTACCGCCTCTAGCCACCACACTACCGCCTCTACACACCACACTACCGCCTCTACACACCACACTACCGCCTCTACACACCACACTACCGCCTCTAGCCACCACACTACCGCCTCTAGCCACCACACTACCGCCTCTAGCCACCACACTACCGCCTCTAGCCACCGCGCTACCACCTCTAGCCACCACACTACCGCCTCTACACACCACACTACCACCTCTACACACCACACTACCACCTCTAGCCACCGCGCTACCACCTCTAGCCACCACACTACCGCCTCTACACACCACACTACCACCTCTAGCCACCGCGCTACCACCTCTAGCCACCACACTACCGCCTCTACACACCACACTACCGCCTCTAGCCACCGCGCTACCACCTCTAGCCACCACACTACCGCCTCTACACACCACACTACCGCCTCTACACACCACACTACCGCCTCTACACACCACGCTACCGCCTCTAGCCACCACACTACCGCCTCTAGCCACCACACTACCGCCTCTAGCCACCACACTACTGCCTCTAGCCACCACACTACCGCCTCTAGCCACCACACTACCGCCTCTAGCCACCACGCTACCGCCTCTAGCCGCCACACTACCGCCTCTACACACCACACTACCGCCTCTACACACCACACTACCGCCTCTAGCCACCACACTACCGCCTCTACACACCACACTACCGCCTCTAGCCACCACACTACCGCCTCTAGCCACCACACTACCGCCTCTAGCCACCACACTACCGCCTCTAGCCAGCACACTACCGCCTCTAGCCACCACGCTACCGCCTCTAGCCACCACACTACCGCCTCCAGCCACCACACTACCGCCTCTACACACCACACTACCGCCTCTAGCCACCACACTACCGCCTCTACACACCACGCTACCGCCTCTAGCCACCACACTACCGCCTCTAGCCACCACACTACCGCCTCTAGCCACCACACTACCGCCTCTAGCCACCACACTACCGCCTCTAGCCACCACACTACCGCCTCTAGCCACCACGCTACCGCCTCTAAACACCACACTACCGCCTCTACACACCACACTACCGCCTCTAGCCACCACACTACCGCCTCTACACACCACACTACCGCCTCTAGCCACCACATTACCGCCTCTAGCCACCACACTACCGCCTCTAGCCAAAACACTACCGCCTCTAGCCACCACGCTACCGCCTCTAGCCACCACACTACCGCCTCTAGCCACCGCGCTACCGCCTCTAGCCACCGCACTACCGCCTCTAGCCACCACACTACCGCCTCTACACACCACGCTACCGCCTCTAGCCACCACACTACCGCCTCTAGCCACCACACTACCGCCTCTAGCCACCACACTACCGCCTCTAGCCTCCACACTACCACCTCTAGCCACCGCGCTACCGCCTCTAGCCACAACACTACCGCCTCTAGCCACCACACTACCGCCTCTAGCCACCACACTACCGCCTCTAGCCACCACACTACCGCCTCTAGCCACCACACTACCGCCTCTAGCCACCACACTACCACCTCAAGCCACCACGCTACCGCCTCAAGCCACCACACTACCGCCTCCAGCCACCACACTACCGCCTCTACACACCACACTACCGCCTCTACACACCACACTACCGCCTCTAGCCACCACGCTAACGACTCTACACACCACGCTACCGCCTCTAGCCACCACACTACCGCCTCTAGCCACCACACAACCGCCACTAGCCACCACACTACCGCCTCTAGCCACCACACTACCGCCTCTACACACCACACTACCGCCTCTACACACCACGCTACCGCCTCTAGCCACCACGCTGCCGCCTCTACACACCACACTACCGCCTCTAGCCACCACACTACCGCCTCTAGCCACCACACTACCGCCTCTAGCCACCACACTACCACCTCAAGCCACCACGCTACCGCCTCAAGCCACCACACTACCGACTCTAGCCACCACACTACCGCCTCTACACACCACACTACCGCCTCTACACACCACACTACCGCCTCTAGCCACCACGCTAACGACTCTACACACCACGCTACCGCCTCTAGCCACCACACTACCGCCTCTAGCCACAACACTACCGCCTCTAGCCACCACACTACCGCCTCTAGCCACCACACTACCGCCTCTACACACCACACTACCGCCTCTACACACCACGCTACCGCCTCTAGCCACCACGCTGCCGCCTCTACACACCACACTACCGCCTCTACACACCACGCTACCGCCTCTACACACCACACTACCGCCTCTACACACCACGCTACCGCCTCTACACACCACACTACCGCCTCTACACACCACGCTACCGCCTCTAGCCATCGCGCTACCGCCTCTACACACCACACTACCGCCTCTACACACCACGCTACCGCCTCTACACACCACACTACCGCCTCTACACACCACGCTACCACCTCTAGCCATCGCGCTACCGCCTCTACACACCACACTACCGCCTCTACACACCACGCTACCGCCTCTACACACCACACTACCGCCTCTACACACCACATTACCGCCTCTACACACCACACTACCGCCTCTACACACCACGCTACCGCCTCTAGCCATCGCGCTACCGCCTCTAGCCATCGCGCTACCGCCTCTACACACCACACTACCGCCTCTACACACCACGCTACCGCCTCTAGCCACCACGCTGCCGCCTCTACACACCACAATACCGAATCTACACACCACGCTACCGCCTCTACACACCACACTACCGCCTCTACACACCACGCTACCGCCTCTAGCCATCGCGCTACCGCCTCTACACACCACACTACCGCCTCTACACACCACGCTACCGCCTCTACACACCACACTACCGCCTCTACACACCACGCTACCACCTCTAGCCATCGCGCTACCGCCTCTACACACCACACTACCGCCTCTACACACCACGCTACCGCCTCTACACACCACACTACCGCCTCTACACACCACATTACCGCCTCTACACACCACACTACCGCCTCTACACACCACACTACCGCCTCTACACACCACACTACCTCCTCTACACACCACACTACCGCCTCTACACACCACGCTTCCGCCTCTACACACCACACTACCGCCTCTACACACCACGCTACCGCCTCTACACACCACACTACCGCCTCTACACACCACGCTACCTCCTCTACACACCACACTACCGCCTCTACACACCACACTACCGCCTCTACACACCACACTAGCGCCTCTACACACCACACTACCGCCTCTACACACCACGCTACCACGCTACCGCCTCTACACACCACACTACCGCCTCTACACACCACACTACCGCCTCTAGCCACCACACTACCGCCTCTAGCCACCACACTACCGCCTCTAGCCACCACACTACCGCCTCTAGCCACCACACTACCGCCTCTACACACCACACTACCGCCTCTACACACCACACTACCGCCTCTACACACCACACTACCGCCTCTAGCCACCACACTACCGCCTCTAGCCACCACACTACCGCCTCTAGCCACCACACTACCGCCTCTAGCCACCACGCTACCACCTCTAGCCACCACACTACCGCCTCTACACACCACACTACCACCTCTACACACCACACTACCACATCTAGCCACCGCGATACCACCTCTAGCCACCACACTACCGCCTCTACACACCACACTACCACCTCTAGCCACCGCGCTACCACCTCTAGCCACCACACTACCGCCTCTACACACCACACTACCGCCTCTAGCCACCGCGCTACCACCTCTAGCCACCACACTACCGCCTCTACACACCACACTACCGCCTCTACACACCACACTACCGCCTCTACACACCACGCTACCGCCTCTAGCCACCACACTACCGCCTCTAGCCACCACACTACCGCCTCTAGCCATCACACTACTGCCTCTAGCCACCACACTACCGCCTCTAGCCACCACACTACCGCCTCTAGCCACCACGCTACCGCCTCTAGCCGCCACACTACCGCCTCTTGACACCACACTACCGCCTCTACACACCACACTACCGCCTCTAGCCACCACACTACCGCCTCTACACACCACACTACCGCCTCTACACACCACACTACCGCCTCTACACACCACGCTACCGCCTCTAGCCACCACACTACCGCCTCTAGCCACCACACTACCGCCTCTAGCCACCACACTACCGCCTCTAGCCACCGCGCTACCACCTCTAGCCACCACACTACCGCCTCTACACACCACACTACCACCTCTACACACCACACTACCACCTCTAGCCACCTCGCTACCACCTCTAGCCACCACACTACCGCCTCTACACACCACACTACCACCTCTAGCCACCGCGATACCACCTCTAGCCACCACACTACCGCCTCTACACACCACACTACCGCCTCTAGCCACCGCGCTACCACCTCTAGCCACCACACTACCGCCTCTACACACCACACTACCGCCTCTACACACCACACTACCGCCTCTACACACCACGCTACCGCCTCTAGCCACCACACTACCGCCTCTAGCCACCACACTACCGCCTCTAGCCACCACACTACTGCCTCTAGCCACCACACTACCGCCTCTAGCCACCACACTACCGCCTCTAGCCACCACGCTACCGCCTCTAGCCGCCACACTACCGCCTCTACACACCACACTACCGCCTCTACACACCACACTACCGCCTCTAGCCACCACACTACCGCCTCTACACACCACACTACCGCCTCTAGCCACCACACTACCGCCTCTAGCCACCACACTACCGCCTCTAGCCACCACACTACCGCCTCTAGCCAGCACACTACCGCCTCTAGCCACCACGCTACCGCCTCTAGCCACCACACTACCGCCTCCAGCCACCACACTACCGCCTCTACACACCACACTACCGCCTCTAGCCACCACACTACCGCCTCTACACACCACGCTACCGCCTCTAGCCACCACACTACCGCCTCTAGCCACCACACTACCGCCTCTAGCCACCACACTACCGCCTCTAGCCACCACACTACCGCCTCTAGCCACCACACTACCGCCTCTAGCCACCACGCTACCGCCTCTACACACCACACTACCGCCTCTACACACCACACTACCGCCTCTAGCCACCACACTACCGCCTCTACACACCACACTACCGCCTCTAGCCACCACACTACCGCCTCTAGCCACCACACTACCGCCTCTAGCCAAAACACTACCGCCTCTATCCACCACGCTACCGCCTCTAGCCACCACACTACCGCCTCTAGCCACCGCGCTACCGCCTCTAGCCACCGCACTACCGCCTCTAGCCACCACACTACCGCCTCTACACACCACGCTACCGCCTCTAGCCACCACACTACCGCCTCTAGCCACCACACTACCGCCTCTAGCCACCACACTACCGCCTCTAGCCACCACACTACCACCTCTAGCCACCGCGCTACCGCCTCTAGCCACAACACTACCGCCTCTAGCCACCACACTACCGCCTCTAGCCACCACACTACCGCCTCTAGCCACCACACTACCGCCTCTAGCCACCACACTACCGCCTCTAGCCACCACACTACCGCCTCTAGCCACCACACTACCACCTCAAGCCACCACGCTACCGCCTCAAGCCACCACACTACCGCCTCTACACACCACACTACCGCCTCTACACACCACACTACCGCCTCTAGCCACCACGCTAACGACTCTACACACCACGCTACCGCCTCTAGCCACCACACTACCGCCTCTAGCCACCACACAACCGCCACTAGCCACCACACTACCGCCTCTAGCCACCACACTACCGCCTCTACACACCACACTACCGCCTCTACACACCACGCTACCGCCTCTAGCCACCACGCTGCCGCCTCTACACACCACACTACCGCCTCTAGCCACCACACTACCGCCTCTAGCCACCACACTACCGCCTCTAGCCACCACACTACCACCTCAAGCCACCACGCTACCGCCTCAAGCCACCACACTACCGAATCTAGCCACCACACTACCGCCTCTACACACCACACTACCGCCTCTACACACCACACTACCGCCTCTAGCCACCACGCTAACGACTCTACACACCACGCTACCGCCTCTAGCCACCACACTACCGCCTCTAGCCACCACACTACCGCCTCTAACCACCAAACTACCGCCTCTAGCCACCACACTACCGCCTCTACACACCACACTACCGCCTCTACACACCACGCTACCGCCTCTAGCCACCACGCTGCCGCCTCTACACACCACACTACCGCCTCTACACACCACGCTACCGCCTCTACACACCACACTACCGCCTCTACACACCACGCTACCGCCTCTACACACCACACTACCGCCTCTACACACCACGCTACCGCCTCTAGCCATCGCGCTACCGCCTCTACACACCACACTACCGCCTCTACACACCACGCTACCGCCTCTACACACCACACTACCGCCTCTACACACCACGCTACCACCTCTAGCCATCGCGCTACCGCCTCTACACACCACACTACCGCCTCTACACACCACGCTACCGCCTCTACACACCACACTACCGCCTCTACACACCACATTACCGCCTCTACACACCACACTACCGCCTCTACACACCACGCTACCGCCTCTAGCCATCGCGCTACCGCCTCTAGCCATCGCGCTACCGCCTCTACACACCACACTTCCGCCTCTACACACCACGCTACCGCCTCTAGCCACCACGCTGCCGCCTCTACACACCACAATACCGAATCTACACACCACGCTACCGCCTCTACACACCACACTACCGCCTCTACACACCACGCTACCGCCTCTAGCCATCGCGCTACCGCCTCTACACACCACACTACCGCCTCTACACACCACGCTACCGCCTCTACACACCACACTACCGCCTCTACACACCACGCTACCACCTCTAGCCATCGCGCTACCGCCTCTACACACCACACTACCGCCTCTACACACCACGCTACCGCCTCTACACACCACACTACCGCCTCTACACACCACATTACCGCCTCTACACACCACACTACCGCCTCTACACACCACACTACCGCCTCTACACACCACACTACCTCCTCTACACACCACACTACCGCCTCTACACACCACGCTTCCGCCTCTACACACCACACTACCGCCTCTACACACCACGCTACCGCCTCTACACACCAAACTACCGCCTCTACACACCACGCTACCGCCTCTACACACCACACTACCGCCTCTACACACCACACTACCGCCTCTACACACCACACTAGCGCCTCTACACACCACACTACCGCCTCTACACACCACGCTACCACGCTACCGCCTCTACACACCACACTACCGCCTCTACACACCACACTACCGCCTCTAGCCACCACACTACCGCCTCTAGCCACCACACTACCGCCTCTAGCCACCACACTACCGCCTCTAGCCACCACACTACCGCCTCTACACACCACACTACCGCCTCTACACACCACACTACCGCCTCTACACACCACACTACCGCCTCTAGCCACCACACTACCGCCTCTAGCCACCACACTACCGCCTCTAGCCACCACACTACCGCCTCTAGCCACCACGCTACCACCTCTAGCCACCACACTACCGCCTCTACACACCACACTACCACCTCTACACACCACACTACCACATCTAGCCACCGCGATACCACCTCTAGCCACCACACTACCGCCTCTAAACACCACACTACCACCTCTAGCCACCGCGCTACCACCTCTAGCCACCACACTACCGCCTCTACACACCACACTACCGCCTCTAGCCACCGCGCTACCACCTCTAGCCACCACACTACCGCCTCTACACACCACACTACCGCCTCTACACACCACACTACCGCCTCTACACACCACGCTACCGCCTCTAGCCACCACACTACCGCCTCTAGCCACCACACTACCGCCTCTAGCCATCACACTACTGCCTCTAGCCACCACACTACCGCCTCTAGCCACCACACTACCGCCTCTAGCCACCACGCTACCGCCTCTAGCCGCCACACTACCGCCTCTTGACACCACACTACCGCCTCTACACACCACACTACCGCCTCTAGCCACCACACTACCGCCTCTACACACCACACTACCGCCTCTACACACCACACTACCGCCTCTACACACCACGCTACCGCCTCTAGCCACCACACTACCGCCTCTAGCCACCACACTACCGCCTCTAGCCACCACACTACCGCCTCTAGCCACCGCGCTACCACCTCTAGCCACCACACTACCGCCTCTACACACCACACTACCACCTCTACACACCACACTACCACCTCTAGCCACCTCGCTACCACCTCTAGCCACCACACTACCGCCTCTACACACCACACTACCACCTCTAGCCACCGCGATACCACCTCTAGCCACCACACTACCGCCTCTACACACCACACTACCGCCTCTAGCCACCGCGCTACCACCTCTAGCCACCACACTACCGCCTCTACACACCACACTACCGCCTCTACACACCACACTACCGCCTCTACACACCACGCTACCGCCTCTAGCCACCACACTACCGCCTCTAGCCACCACACTACCGCCTCTAGCCACCACACTACTGCCTCTAGCCACCACACTACCGCCTCTAGCCACCACACTACCGCCTCTAGCCACCACGCTACCGCCTCTAGCCGCCACACTACCGCCTCTACACACCACACTACCGCCTCTACACACCACACTACCGCCTCTAGCCACCACACTACCGCCTCTACACACCACACTACCGCCTCTAGCCACCACACTACCGCCTCTAGCCACCACACTACCGCCTCTAGCCACCACACTACCGCCTCTAGCCAGCACACTACCGCCTCTAGCCACCACGCTACCGCCTCTAGCCACCACACTACCGCCTCCAGCCACCACACTACCGCCTCTACACACCACACTACCGCCTCTAGCCACCACACTACCGCCTCTAGCCACCACACTACCGCCTCTAGCCAAAACACTACCGCCTCTAGCCACCACGCTACCGCCTCTAGCCACCACACTACCGCCTCTAGCCACCGCGCTACCGCCTCTAGCCACCGCACTACCGCCTCTAGCCACCACACTACCGCCTCTACACACCACGCTACCGCCTCTAGCCACCACACTACCGCCTCTAGCCACCACACTACCGCCTCTAGCCACCACACTACCGCCTCTAGCCACCACACTACCACCTCTAGCCACCGCGCTACCGCCTCTAGCCACAACACTACCGCCTCTAGCCACCACACTACCGCCTCTAGCCACCACACTACCGCCTCTAGCCACCACACTACCGCCTCTAGCCACCACACTACCGCCTCTAGCCACCACACTACCGCCTCTAGCCACCACACTACCACCTCAAGCCACCACGCTACCGCCTCAAGCCACCACACTACCGCCTCCAGCCACCACACTACCGCCTCTACACACCACACTACCGCCTCTACACACCACACTACCGCCTCTAGCCACCACGCTAACGACTCTACACACCACGCTACCGCCTCTAGCCACCACACTACCGCCTCTAGCCACCACACAACCGCCACTAGCCACCACACTACCGCCTCTAGCCACCACACTACCGCCTCTACACACCACACTACCGCCTCTACACACCACGCTACCGCCTCTAGCCACCACGCTGCCGCCTCTACACACCACACTACCGCCTCTAGCCACCACACTACCGCCTCTAGCCACCACACTACCGCCTCTAGCCACCACACTACCACCTCAAGCCACCACGCTACCGCCTCAAGCCACCACACTACCGAATCTAGCCACCACACTACCGCCTCTACACACCACACTACCACCTCTACACACCACACTACCGCCTCTAGCCACCACGCTAACGACTCTACACACCACGCTACCGCCTCTAGCCACCACACTACCGCCTCTAGCCACCACACTACCGCCTCTAACCACCACACTACCGCCTCTAGCCACCACACTACCGCCTCTACACACCACACTACCGCCTCTACACACCACGCTACCGCCTCTAGCCACCACGCTGCCGCCTCTACACACCACACTACCGCCTCTACACACCACGCTACCGCCTCTACACACCACACTACCGCCTCTACACACCACGCTACCGCCTCTACACACCACACTACCGCCTCTACACACCACGCTACCGCCTCTAGCCATCGCGCTACCGCCTCTACACACCACACTACCGCCTCTACACACCACGCTACCGCCTCTACACACCACACTACCGCCTCTACACACCACGCTACCACCTCTAGCCATCGCGCTACCGCCTCTACACACCACACTACCGCCTCTACACACCACGCTACCGCCTCTACACACCACACTACCGCCTCTACACACCACATTACAGCCTCTACACACCACACTACCGCCTCTACACACCACGCTACCGCCTCTAGCCATCGCGCTACCGCCTCTAGCCATCGCGCTACCGCCTCTACACACCACACTTCCGCCTCTACACACCACGCTACCGCCTCTAGCCACCACGCTGCCGCCTCTACACACCACAATACCGAATCTACACACCACGCTACCGCCTCTACACACCACACTACCGCCTCTACACACCACGCTACCGCCTCTAGCCATCGCGCTACCGCCTCTACACACCACACTACCGCCTCTACACACCACGCTACCGCCTCTACACACCACACTACCGCCTCTACACACCACGCTACCACCTCTAGCCATCGCGCTACCGCCTCTACACACCACACTACCGCCTCTACACACCACGCTACCGCCTCTACACACCACACTACCGCCTCTACACACCACATTACCGCCTCTACACACCACACTACCGCCTCTACACACCACACTACCGCCTCTACACACCACACTACCTCCTCTACACACCACACTACCGCCTCTACACACCACGCTTCCGCCTCTACACACCACACTACCGCCTCTACACACCACGCTACCGCCTCTACACACCACACTACCGCCTCTACACACCACGCTACCGCCTCTACACACCACACTACCGCCTCTACACACCACACTAGCGCCTCTACACACCACACTACCGCCTCTACACACCACGCTACCACGCTACCGCCTCTACACACCACACTACCGCCTCTACACACCACACTACCGCCTCTAGCCACCACACTACCGCCTCTAGCCACCACACTACCGCCTCTAGCCACCACACTACCGCCTCTAGCCACCACACTACCGCCTCTACACACCACACTACCGCCTCTACACACCACACTACCGCCTCTACACACCACACTACCGCCTCTAGCCACCACACTACCGCCTCTAGCCACCACACTACCGCCTCTAGCCACCACACTACCGCCTCTACACACCACACTACCACCTCTACACACCACACTACCACCTCTAGCCACCACACTACCGCCTCTACACACCACACTACCACCTCTAGCCACCGCGCTACCACCTCTAGCCACCACACTACCGCCTCTACACACCACACTACCGCCTCTAGCCACCGCGCTACCACCTCTAGCCACCACACTACCGCCTCTACACACCACACTACCGCCTCTACACACCACACTACCGCCTCTACACACCACGCTACCGCCTCTAGCCACCACACTACCGCCTCTAGCCACCACACTACCGCCTCTAGCCACCACACTACTGCCTCTAGCCACCACACTACCGCCTCTAGCCACCACACTACCGCCTCTAGCCACCACGCTACCGCCTCTAGCCGCCACACTACCGCCTCTTGACACCACACTACCGCCTCTACACACCACACTACCGCCTCTAGCCACCACACTACCGCCTCTACACACCACACTACCGCCTCTAGCCACCACACTACCGCCTCTAGCCACCACACTACCGCCTCTAGCCACCACACTACCGCCTCTAGCCACCACACTACCGCCTCTAGCCACCACGCTACCGCCTCTAGCCACCACACTACCGCCTCCAGCCACCACACTACCGCCTCTAGCCACCACACTACCGCCTCTACACACCACGCTACCGCCTCTAGCCACCACACTACCGCCTCTAGCCACCACACTACCGCCTCTAGCCACCACACTACCGCCTCTAGCCACCACACTACCGCCTCTAGCCACCACACTACCGCCTCTAGCCACCACGCTACCGCCTCTACACACCACACTACCGCCTCTACACACCACACTACCGCCTCTAGCCACCACACTACCGCCTCTACACACCACACTACCGCCTCTAGCCACCACACTACCGCCTCTAGCCACCACACTACCGCCTCTAGCCACCACACTACCGCCTCTAGCCACCACGCTACCGCCTCTAGCCACCACACTACCGCATCTAGCCACCGCGCTACCGCCTCTAGCCACCGCACTACCGCCTCTAGCCACCGCACTACCGCCTCTAGCCACCACACTACCGCCTCTACACACCACGCTACCGCCTCTAGCCACCACACTACCGCCTCTAGCCACCACACTACCGCCTCTAGCCACCACACTACCGCCTCTAGCCACCGCACTACCACCTCTAGCCACCGCGCTACCGCCTCTAGCCACAACACTACCGCCTCTAGCCACCACACTACCGCCTCTAGCCACCACACTACCGCCTCTAGCCACCACACTACCGCCTCTAGCCACCACACTACCGCCTCTAGCCACCACACTACCGCCTCTAGTCACCACACTACCGCCTCTAGCCACCACACTACCACCTCAAGCCACCACGCTACCGCCTCAAGCCACCACACTACCGCCTCCAGCCACCACACTACCGCCTCTACACACCACACTACCGCCTCTACACACCACACTACCGCCTCTAACCACCACGCTACCGACTCTACACACCACGCTACCGCCTCTAGCCACCACGCTACCGCCTCTAGCCACCACACTACCGCCTCTAGCCACCACACTACCGCCTCTAGCCACCACGCTACCGCCTCTAGCCACCACGCTACCGCCTCTACACACCACACTACCGCCTCTACACACCACACTACCGCCTCTAGCCACCACACTACCGCCTCTACACACCACACTACCGCCTCTAGCCACCACACTACCGCCTCTAGCCACCACACTACCGCCTCTAGCCACCACACTACCGCCTCTAGCCACCACGCTACCGCCTCTAGCCACCACACTACCGCCTCTAACCACCGCGCTACCGCCTCTAGCCACCGCACTACCGCCTCTAGCCACCACACTACCGCCTCTACACACCACGCTACCGCCTCTAGCCACCACACTACCGCCTCTAGCCACCACACTACCGCCTCTAGCCACCGCGCTACCGCCTCTAGCCACCACACTACCGCCTCTAGCCACCACACTACCGCCTCTAGCCACCACACTACCGCCTCTAGCCACCACACTACCGCCTCTAGCCAGGTCTGTCTATTCTCCTTTGCTTCAAGTTGTCCATAGACTCATGTGACGCGTGTGTGAGCATGTGTCCTATATCTGTAATTACTGCAACAACTGTCATGAAGTGAGTAGTTATAAATGTGGGATTCGGTTATTATTTGGAGGATTGCGGAGGTTTGACCTTGACCTCGGTTGATTTTCACTCCCCCTCGGTCATATAGTTGGGTGGGTATGTAGGGTGGTATCTAGGTCATATCTAAGGGCGATAATTCTAAGATTTTATGTTTCTAAGGGCAGATAACTATTGAGTGGGTGTATAAAAATTTTAATTAATTATTAAAAAATAAAATAAATAAAAATAAAAATAAATAACGAAGGGGTGCGGGGTGGTGGCGAGGGGGTGGGCGCGTGGGGTGAGACTAGGCGGTTCGGGTTTAAACACTATCAGGTATATAATAATTTTTATTAAATCACTAGCCGACACGGCCCGGCTTCGCCCAGACTCTGGTGGGGAGCATCTCATTTAATTCATATAAGTAGTCATATAAGCTCCCGTTCCCGACTGTCTGTCTGTCTGTCTGTCTATCTATCTGTCTGTCTGTCTGTCTGTCTGTCTGACCCGGCCCAGCCCATGGTGGAGAGCATCTCATTTAAATCATATAAGTAGTCATATAAGATCCCGTTCCCGACTATCTGTATGTCTGTCTGTCTTGGGTAAATGGAGGAGGGAGGAGGAAGAGGGAGGTGGAGGAGGGAAGAGGAGGGAGGAGGAGGGAGGAGGAGACAGGAGGAATAGGAGGGAGGAGGAGGGATTAGGAAGAGGAGGGAGGAGTAGGGTGGAGGAGGAGGGGGAGGAGGAGGGAGGAGGAAGAGGGAGAAGGAGGGAGGAGGAGATCGCAGGAGGAGGAGGAGGAGGAGAGGGAGGAGGAGGAGGGAGAGGGAGGAGGCGGAGGGAGCAGGAAGAGGGAGGAAGAGGGAGGAGGAGGAGGGAGGAGAAGGAGGAGGGAGGAGAAGGAGGAGGGAGGAGTAGAGAGTGGGAGGAGGGGGGAGGCGGAGGGAGGAAGAGGGAGGAGGAAGAGGGAGAAGGAGGAGGGAGGAGAAGGAGGGAAGAGGATGAGAGGGAGGAGGAGGAAGAGGGAGGAGGAGGAATGTGAAGGGAGGAGGAGGGAGGAGGTAGAGAGAGGAGGAGGAGGGAGGAGGAGAATGGAGGAGGAGGGAGGAGGCGGAGGGAGCAGGAAGAGGGAGAAGGAGGGAGGAGAAGGAGGAGGAAGGAGGAGTAGAGAGTGGGAGGAGGGAGGAGGCGGAGGGAGGAAGAGGGAGAAGGGAGGAGGAGGGAGGAGGTAGTAGGATGATTGATTGCCATCCCACCAGGTTAATATGTTATCGCGGACCTCAGAGAGAAGTGTCTATGTAGAAGACCATTTCCTGGACGTACGTATTTTGGGAGGGGGAGGAGGGAGGAGGGAGGAGGAGGAAGAAGAAAAAAAAACTACGACAGTTGGCATCTCTGGAATGAAAGGAAGGCGTGTAGAAAATTTCATCTCAATCGGATGGGCCGTTCGCGAGCGTATAAAGGACATACATACATACAGAGATACGCACATCCTAATTTATATATAAGATGTATAAAGAATACAATGCATATTAAATAAGAAGCGGCATAGTGGAAAATTCTGGAAGGTAGTACCGGGGAGTTATACGTCGGCAAGTGTGGGAACATCTCCAGCGGGTGTGACGGTGGTCGGTTCATAACAGACGTGGAGGGGTGCATATGGCAAAGTCATTAAGTAACGGGTTGTAAAAACGGGGGTGAGTGATATGTTAAAATATTTTGAACTGTTAGCACATTGGCAGTGTACATTAGTACGAATAAAAGGTGCGGTGGGGATAGTAGTGGGTATGGGTTAGTGAAATTAGTTGATAAGGGTGGTTATTAGTGCTATGTAGATGTTCATAGTAGCTTATTCACTAACAGCACACGTGTTACAAATGAAAACTTGAAAGCTAAAGATCGTTGATTGCAATGGATATGGTGTAGTGTCATTCGGTGGTAAGGGGTGGGTACCAGGTATTAGTGGTCAAGCAGTGGTCAGGCAGTGGTCAAGTGGGGAAATTTTAGGGAAAAGTAGTTGTAATGATATGGTGATGATTAAAGGGTGGTAAATTAGTGGTCAAGCAGTGGTCAGACAGTGGTCAAGTGGTGGTCAAGTGAGGAAATTTTAGGGAAAAGTAGTTGTAATGATATGGTTATGATTAAAGTATGGTAAATTAGTGGTCAAGCAGTGGTCAACCAATGGTCAAGTAGTGTTCAAGTGAGGAAATTTTAGGGAAAAGTGGTTATAATGATATGGTGATGATTAAAAGGTGGTAAATTAGTGGTCAAGTAGTGGTCAACCAATGGTCAAGTAGTGGTCAAGTGAGGAAATTTTAGGGAAAAGTTGTTATAATGATATGCTGATGATTAAAGGGTGGTAAATTAGTGGTTAAGTAGTGGTCAACCAATGGTCAAGTAGTGGTCAAGTGGTCGAGTGACCACTTAAATTGTAGAGGACGATGTCCCTAAGATTATGGTAGTGGTTAAAGTGATCGATGACATGGTCAAGTAGCGGTCAACCAGTGGTCAAGTGGTCGAATAAACACTTAAAAGGTAGAGAAAAGTACGTATATTGAAACGGTTATGGTAAAATGGTCGACAACGTGGTCAAGCAGTGGTCAAGTAGTGCTCAACCAGTGGTCAACCGCTCAAGTGAGAAAATTGTAGGGTATGGTACGTGTAGTGAAACAGAGATGGATAAATTAAGTAGTGACGTTGTCAAGTAGTTATCAAGTAGCGGGCAAATACTGCTCAAAGGGTCGAGTGACCACTTAAATTGTAAGGAAAAGTACGTGTAGTGAACCTGTGTTGGTTAAAGTGATCGATGACGTGCTCAAGTAGTGGCCAAGTAGTGGTAAATGGTCGAGTAACTACTTAAATTGTCGGTGAAAGTAGGTATAGTGACATGGTGATGATCAAGAGTTGGTCAAGTGGTGTTCAAATAGTGGTCAAGTAGTGATCAAGTAGTCGAATGACCACTTAAATTGTAGGGTATGGTACGTGTAGTGAAACGGTGATGGTAAAATAAGTAAGGACATGGTCAAATAGTGGTCAAGTACTGGTGAAGTAGTGATCAAGTGGTCGAATGATCACTTAAATTGTAGGGTATGATATGTGTAGTGAACCGGTGTTTGTTAAAGTGATCGATGACGTGGTCAAGTAGTGGGCAAGTAATGGTAAATGACCAAGTGACTACTTAAATTGTCTGTGAAAGTAGGTATAGTGACAGGGTGATGATCAAGAGGTGGTCAAGTGGTGTTCAAATAGTGGTCAAGTAGTGGTCAAGTAGTCGAATGACCACTTAAATTGTAGGGTATGGTACGCGTAGTGAAACGGTGATGGTAAAATAAGTAATGACATGGTCAAATAGTGGTCAAGTAGTGGTCAAATGGTCGAGTGATCACTTAAAATGTAGAGGAAAGTACGTGTACTGAAACGGTGTTGGTTAAAGTGATCGATGAGGTGGTCAAGTAATGGTCAAGTAGTGGTCAAGTAGTGGTATAGTGGTCGAATGATCACTTAAATTGTAGGGTATGGTACGTGTAGTGACATGGTGATGGTTAAAGTGATCGATGACATGATCAAGACGTTATTCCGGCTGCTAAGTTCAGAAAGTAGTGTCCTTAGTATTGGTAATTTCCCTGACAGTACCGCCTCGAGCACTGATTTTGTATTGATCAATAGCACCTAGTGGTACAGTCGACACACATGGACAATAGCTACATCCGGTCAAAGATGGCGTCGCACCCTATCACACATGGGTAATTGCTATAACCAGACTACGTCTTATAGGCCAAGACTGGTCAAATATGGCGTCACATCCGGTCACATGTGTAATGGTACATCCGAGACACAGGCTCACTAACTAAAACCAGTCAAAGAATTCCCTGCTTCCGATCACATGTATAAGGGTACAGCCACTAACGGGGTTAATGACTAAACCGGTCAAAGATGGTGATGGATCCAGTGACACGCATAACGATACACGTGGAACACGTGGCTAATAACCGAAACGTTCAATGACGGTGGTGCACGTAACGTAAAACAAGGAAAGTGGTGCTGATTATGTATTGTGAAATGTCTTTTCAGATAAAACTTCAAGACACATTTGACTACTGAAGTTACATTTTTCTTTTCTTAGTTTTGTGGACTTAGTTTTTTCCATAGCTATTTCTGTACTTGACCAAAAATTGGCCTTTTCGCCTTTGGTTAACTCGTACATTTTATAAGTTCGGATGCGATATTACATTACTTGGCCAATATTTTTCACCTTTACCTAACAAATTTTCATATATGTTATAAGTTTAAACGAGACATCTATAAGTTTGACCGATACTTTTTCGTATTTGACCAACAATTTTATTACTTTGGTTCACGTAATTTCCTACTTCAGTCGACATGTTTCTTAGTTTGAGTAATATTTACCCCAGTTGGTTAAGACAATTTTCTACCTTTCATAAGTTTGGACGAGATATTTCAGTATTTGACCTACATTTGTCGCATTTGGGTACCAAGGTTTCGTACTTTTCATAAATTTGGAGGAGTTATTTCTTTACTTGATCAATATTTGTTTTGTTTGTTCACATTTGGTTAACAAAGTTTCCTATTTGGCCAAGATATTTTCCATTTGGTTAACATATGTTCCTACTTTTTTTTATAAGTTTGGGTGATATATTTCTCTGTTTGGTCGATACATTTTCATACTTGCTTAACAAAGTTTCGTACTTTTCATAAGTTTGGTGGGGTATTTCGTTACTTGGTCAATCTTTTTTTTTCTCATTTGACTAACAAATTTCCCTACTTTTCATAAGTATTCATATATCGTTACGTGGTCAATATTTTTTCTATTTGACTAACAAACTTTCCTACTTGATTGATATTTTTCCCAATAGGTTAACAAAGGTTCGTACTTTTTATAAGTTTGGACGAGATATTTCTGTATTTGACCAATAATTTTAATATTTTGTCTAACATATATTCTTATTTGACGGATGAAGTGGTACATAGAAGGTGTACTTTGTCTGGTTGTGAAGTGTGGCACTGAGCAGGTACACTGAAAAAAAAAACATATATTGGTCTTGGAAATGGCTTTCTGGAGAAAGATGTAAAGATACTATGGCCACATAGAAAGGAAATGAAAGTGTGGGTGTCTAATTTGATACGTGATAACGTCGCTGGTTATGACGGCGGACATGTGACCTGTCATGTTACGTGCATTGCTTAAGGCTGAATCGGGGCAGTTTGTTGTGTTGATGCCCGGATGTCCTTTGGTGTAACCGGATAACACTAGGACTACACGGTTATAGAAAAGAGAGAGAGAAGGGGTGACCATTTTACCCTTCGGATTCACTCCTATACACAGTGATCATCATAAGTTAGGTTCCCTGACTCGACAACCGATAGGCTACCCTTTTTCTATAGTTTCCCTCTTAACCACGTGTCTCAGATGTCCCATTACCCCTGTTACCGGATGCACCACCGTCATTGAACGTTTCGGTTATTAGCCACGTGTTCCACGTGTATCGTTATGCGTGTCACTGGATCCATCACCATCTTTGACCGGTTTAGTCATTAACCCCGTTAGTGGCTGTACCCTTATACATGTGATCGGAAGCAGGGAATTCTTTGACTGGTTTTAGTTAGTGAGCCTGTGTCTCGGCTGTACCATTACACATGTGACCGGATGTGACGCCATATTTGACCAGTCTTGGTCTATAAGACGTAGTCTGGTTATAGCAATTACCCATGTGTGATAGGGTGCGACGCCATCTTTGACCGGATGTAGCTATTGTCCATGTGTGTCGACTGTACCACTAGGTGCTATTGATCAATACAAAATCAGTGCTCGAGGCGGTCCTGTCAGGGAAATTACCAATACTAAGGACACTACTTTCTGAACTTAGCAGCCGGCATAACGTCTTGATCATGTCATCGATCACTTTAACCATCACCATGTCACTACACGTACCATACCCTACAATTTAAGTGATCATTCGACCACTATACCACTACTTGACCACTACTTGACCATTACTTGACCACCTCATCGATCACTTTAACCGACACCGTTTCAGTACACGTACTTTCCTCTACATTTTAAGTGATCACTCGACCATTTGACCACTACTTGACCACTATTTGACCATGTCATTACTTATTTTACCATCACCGTTTCACTACGCGTACCATACCCTACAATTTAAGTGGTCATTCGACTACTTGACCACTACTTGACCACTATTTGAACACCACTTGACCACCTCTTGATCATCACCCTGTCACTATACCTACTTTCACAGACAATTTAAGTAGTCACTTGGTCATTTACCACTACTTGCCCACTACTTGACCACGTCATCGATCACTTTAACAAACACCGGTTCACTACACATATCATACCCTACAATTTAAGTGATCATTCGACCACTTGATCACTACTTCACCAGTACTTGACCACTATTTGACCATGTCCTTACTTATTTTACCATCACGGTTTCACTACACGTACCATACCCTACAATTTAAGTGGTCATTCGACTACTTGATCACTACTTGACCACTATTTGAAGACCACTTGACCAACTCTTGATCATCACCATGTCACTATACCTACTTTCACCGACAATTTAAGTAGTTACTCGACCATTTACCACTACTTGGCCACAACTTGAGCACATCATCGACCACTTTAACCAACACAGGTTCACTACACGTACTTTTCCTTACAATTTAAGCGGTCACTCGACCCTTTGAGCAGTACTTGCCCGCTACTTGATAACTACTTGACAACGTCACTACTTAATTTATCCATCTCTGTTTCACTACACGTACCATACCCTACAATTTTCTCACTTGAGCGGTTGACCACTGGTTGAGCACTGCTTGACCACGTTGTCGACCATTTTACCATCACCGTTTCAATATACGTACTTTTCTCTACCTTTTAAGTGTTTATTCGACCACTTGACCACTGGTTGACCGCTACTTGACCATGTCATCGATCACTTTAACCACTACCATAATCTTAGGGACATCGTCCTCTACAATTTAAGTGGTCACTCGACCACTTGACCACTACTTGACCATTGGTTGACCACTACTTAACCACTAATTTATCACCCTTTAATCATCAGCATATCATTATAACATCTTTTCCCTAAAATTTCCTCACTTGACCACTACTTGACCATTGGTTGACCACTACTTGACCACTAATTTACCACCTTTTAATCATCACCATATCATTATAACCACTTTTCCTTAAAATTTCCTCACTTGAACACTACTTGACCATTGGTTGACCACTGCTTGACCACTAATTTACCATCCTTTAATCATCACCATATCATTTCAACTACTTTTCCCTAAAATGTCCTCACTTGACCACCACTTGACCACTGCCTGACCACTGCTTGACCACTAATTTACCACCCTTTAATCATCACCATATCATTACAACTACTTTTCCCTAAAATTTCCCCACTTGACCACTGCCTGACCACTGCTTGACCACTAATACCTGGTACCCACCCCTTACCACCGAATGACACTACACCATATCCATTGCAATCAACGATCTTTAGCTTTCAAGTTTTCATTTGTAACACGTGTGCTGTTAGTGAATAAGCTACTATGAACATCTACATAGCACTAATAACCACCCTTATCAACTAATTTCACTAACCCATACCCACTACTATCCCCACCGCACCTTTTATTCGTACTAATGTACAGTGCCAATGTGCTAACAGTTCAAAATATTTTAACATACCACTCACCCCCGTTTTTACAACCCGTTACTTAATGACTTTGTCATATGCACCCCTCCACGTCTGTTATGAACCGACCACCGTCACACCCGCTGGAGATGTTCCCACACTTGCCGACGTATAACTCCCCGGTACTACCTTCCAGAATTTTCCACTATGCCGCTTCTTATTTAATATGCATTGTATTCTTTATACATGATTTAATAAAAATTATTATATACCTGATAGTGTTTAAACCCGAACCGCCTAGTCTCACCCCACGCGCCCACCCCCTCGCCACCACCCCGCACCCCTTCGTTATTTATTTTTATTTTTATTTATTTTACTTTTTACTAATTAATTAAAATTTTTATACACCCACTCAATAGTTATCTGCCCTTAGAAACATAAAATCTTAGAATTATCGCCCTTAGATATGACCTAGATACCACCCTACATACCCACCCAACTATATGACCGAGGGGGAGTGAAAATCAACCGAGGTCAAGGTCAAACCTCCGCAATCCTCCAAATAATAACCGAATCCCACATTTATAACTACTGAAGTGTACCATCTTATCTGGAATTACTGCAACAACTGTCATTCAGTATATCTTACATGTTCACCGTTGTGTATTATCTAAACCAGTTGAGCTCAACTCAGCTGGTTTAGATAATGTAACAGACATGTATATGCGTATGTATACACATACGTACGTACGTACATGCATGCGTGTACATGCGTACATAATACATATGTATAGAGAGAGAGAGAGATAAGAATTTTTCTGGAATAGATTTAGACATGCCCTCTCAACCACTTTCTCTACTCTCTGAATACTCCCTCTATGGCTGTACCACCAATAACATCTTCATCTCTTTCTTCTCCAACGTTTCCATTGAAATCGCCCAGTACTGCAAGTAATGCCATATACATCTTGAGAACATTAACAGAAAGAACGATTTAAAGGAACATATTTGTAGTTGTGTTTTATTGGCTACACTGCAGCATTTGATAGTGTGAAACGTGAAAAAGTAATTAGCATTTCAAAATATTTAATCATTCATGGTAACGATTTGAGAATATTTTAAAAAAATACAAAAATCAATGTTTTGGCAACAAAAAGCAACCAAATGAATTTATAACCAATCGGGGACTTTTCAAACCATCACACATAGTGTTAGACAGGGTTGTGGGCTATTACCCGATCTGTTCAAAATTTACAGGAGATAATAATGAGGCCTATACAAGACATACCAGGAACATCGTTTGATGGGCATAATGTAACCACCTGTGACATAATAATGACATGGTTTTGGTCGCTGAAAATGAAATAGTTACAAGAAATCATAGATGCAGCAGAAAGTCAAAACATAGCACTTATAGTCTGAACAGCACAAATACAGAAATAATGGTTATGAACAAGAAAAAAAAATGTCTTCCAAAATGCATGACCAGCGTGAATGGAACCAATCTGAAACAAGTCATCGTATTTAAGTATTTGGTTTTATATATATATATATATATATATATATATATATATATATATATATATATATATATATATATATATGTATATATATATATATATATATATATATATATATATATATATATATATATATATATATATATATTGTATCTATTTTGAGATGTATCTATTTTTCACAGTCACCCTGTATTGTCATGGAATTTCTTTATCTACTTTCGGAACCTCTTTATTAAGTTTCACGTTCTTAACCACCACCACCCCCCCTCCCCCTCTTTAATCTTACGTTTATTTGTACACATAGTGGAACATGATCACTATTACAGTCAGAACTAGGCATTGTCTTTACATTAATTAAACAATTTCTAAATCTGTTATTAATAAGTATGTAGTCAATTTGGTTGCGTATTTTCTTAGCAGGACTTTTACATGTGTATAATCGTCTTTTATGGTGTTTAAACCAAGTGTTTCCAATGATCATATCATTGGCATTTGCCTATTCTATTAGTATTAGTTTCTTTCCTCTTTCATTTCTTGTACCTAAACCATAATTCCCCACTACATCCTCCATTTTTCCCATTCGTTCTTTTGCATTAAAATCTCCCAGTATTATTTCTATTTCTTGAGATCCAATTTGAGCCATTGTCATTTCTACTTCAACGTAAAATTATTGTATTTCTCCATCACTACTGCTTGATGTTGGTGCATATGCTAGTATATTATTTATATCTATTGTTTTGCCTTTGATTTTGACCATAATAACTCTATCTGAAATAAACCAGTATCCATTAATTGACTTGGCCGTTTTTTCGCAAAATATTATTCCTACACTTTTTTCGTGTGTATCCCCTCCAGAATAAATTATTGTATGCTTGTCAGCTACAATTTTGCCACACCCCTTCCATCTCATCTTACTAATCCCTAGTATATTCATTTTCATGGTATCCATCTCTCTTAGAACATTGGTCAACTTTCCTAGCTCATTTAATGTCCTAACATTCCATGTTCCTACTCTAAATTTATTTATTTTAGTTATGATTTTGCCATCAGTAGCTGGATGACGGTCTGGTGTCACCTGTGGCACATGACTGTCCCTACCGGACGAGGATGCCCTAAGACAGCCATTGACGTCGTTCACTACCTCTGAATTGTGGTTTTGCCACGAAGTCTTGGGAAGATAATGTGGTGGTTTCCCCTTGGCTTCCACATCCACATGGTCGTCTTTTACCTCTACCGTTGACAGAAATTTTCCGACTGTCAGGACAAGTGATAGCCATACTCTGCTCAGCTGTAGAGTTGTTCACTTATTACGTAAATACACAATAATAATCAAGGTTAAAACAATTCATAAAACTAAAACAACAACAACAACGACTGTTATTGCAACAAAGTAAAATATTATTTATCTGTGTTCACGAGCAAAAGAAGATGTCGGATCACACAGCAGACAAATACAAACTGCAACAAGAAGATGGTGTTGTATGAAACATTGTACAACCCCGTTAGACGCTATTCCGGATTATTGTAGACCTGGTGTTAGAGTCACAACGTTTGTGATTCAATATTCAACTAGAAAGTTCTTGTTCTGGATCTGACAGCAAATGGAATAGAGGGAGACCTAACCACACAAGGAGAAGAGAATAAGAGACAGAGCGGAATAGTGTGGGGGTGAGGGACATGGGGGGAGCTGCAGGAGAAAGTAGACCGGTTGGACAATTAATGGCCTCTTGCCAACATGACCGTCTTCACCACATTTACACTGCAAACTGTATAAAGCGGTCGCTGCCAGGCTGATCTTCCTCTTCTTCTTTTGTCATACTGCTTTTGCCGTGAAGGGTCACAAAGAGGAGGCAGATGTCATGCTCTGTGTCCGCTTGTCTTGTTGCGTCATATTTGATTCCTACAACGTCTCTTGTACCCCATCTAGCCAACTCTTCCTGTGTCGTCCTCTCGCCTTGTACCCCGATGTTCTCACGTAGAGCGCTCTAGCCGCTGGTTGATCTTGTTCTGTTCTAGCTAAATGTCCGAACCATTTAATTCTGTGGTGTTCTGTAATGTCAGTACTAGGTGTTATCTCTACACTTGTTCTTATTGTCCCATTTGTCTCTCTATCTCTTTTCTTGTTTTTACAGCTGCATTTCTTATGCATCTAATCTCACATGATGTGATTTTATGCCTGTGTGTTTCTAGGACTTTCAATGTTTGGCATTGGTAACACAGCGTTGGGATGAATGAAGCATCTGTCAAATTCCTGTTTGTATGCTTGTTGATATTTAGATGTTGTAGTGCAGTTTGATATTTGGTGTTGTTTGTTTTCTGTATTCTAGATGTCTATTTCTCTAGCTAGTCTTCCATCCTTTATGAACACACTGCACGGACACTTGTACTCTCTAACATCTGTTAATTATGCTCCATTTAACTTTACTTTATATTGCACTCGCGTTCATCGAGTTGTCATAAAGTATGTATTTTTTATGTTAATCTTCATATCAACATTCTGACAATTGTCAAGGCAATTTAAATGGAGCAGGAGATCCGCAATCTTCTCATACAGTAAAATCTTGTCGTCTGCAAACAGCTGCTAAATTAAACTCCACAGCTGTGGATTTGCTTCTTTAGTAATTTTATATATGCTACCCTCAACACAGGCAGACCAAGAGAAATGATGCTTGATGGATTGAGACGGTGGCATGAAGGAATAGCATCAGCAGATTTGATCCAGAACCCCAGAGACCGAGATATGTGTAGAGCCATGAACGCCTACGCCAGCCGGCAGTGCACTTGATGATGATGATGATGGTGATGATGATGATGATGATGATGATGATGACCCTCAACACAGTAAGTAATTACTGTTCAATTGTCGTGCTAAATGGTGTACATGCAACATACAACCATAATACTTTCTCATCTATTTCAACCGTTTCGGAACGGTCTTCAATGGCACACAATCAATGACATTACATCAAATGAATATTCTTAACATTAGCCCAAGCAAAACTACTATGCATCAATAAGAACACAAGAAAATAAACAGTCAGTGTCAAACAGTCAATGTTGTAAATGAGAATGAACTTCCAACTGCCACTACCATTAATAATGTAATTGCAGAAATCGGACAGCTGAATGATTTCCCAGCGATTAATCAATCCACGTCAAGACTTTCATATCATGACAATCATGCCTACACCTGACTCTTCCATGACAATCATGTCTACATCTGACTCTTCCATGACAATCATGTCTACACCTGACTCTTCAAATGATAATCATGTCTACACCTGACTCGTCCATGACAATCATGTCTACACCTGACACTTCTATGACAATAATGTCTACACCTGACTTAAAATGCCTAAATTACAAGTTTTGCAATGTGTTTCACCTTAACTTAATATGTTTGGCAATCTTAACAAGATAATTTTTTTTTAGATATACATACAGTATGAATGAATGACTGAAAAGTGTATAAAAGACGGAACGAATGTGTTAAATGAGGGGATGTAAATAATTGTGCATATTTTGCACATATGCCTCATCGTGATATTCTGTGCGCGTCTCTTGCATCACATGTGATGTGTCCATATTTTATGTCTGTAAATATTACGTATACATTACATTATTATAATCTATTCAAGAATCACAGCTCGGGGACTCATTTCAATCATGTCTACACCTGACTCTTCTATGACAATCATGTCTTCACCTGACTCTTCTATGACAATCATGTCTACACCTGATTCTTCAAAGACAATCACGTCTACACCTGACTCTTCTATGACAATCATGTCTACACCTGATTCTTCAAAGACAATCATGTCTACACTTGACTCTTCAATGACAATCGTGTCTACACCTGACGCTTCTATGACAATCATGTCTACACCTGACTCTTCAATGACAATCATGTCTACACCTGACTCTTCCATGACAATCATGTCTACATCTGACTCTTCTATAACAATAATGTCTACACCTGACTCTTCTATGACAATCATTTATACACCTGACTCTTCTATGACAATCACGTCTACAGCTGACTCTTCAATGACAATCACGTCTACAGCTGACTCTTCTATGACAATCATGTCTACATGTGACTCTTCTATGACAATTATGTCTACACCTGACTCTTCCATAACACACCTGACTCTTCTATGACAATCATTTCTACACCTAACTCTTCTATGACAATCATGTCTACAGCTGACTATTCTATGACAATCATGTCTACACCTGACTCTTCCATGACAGTAATGTCTACACCTGACTCTTCTATGACAATTATGTCTACACCTGACTTTTCTATGACAATCATGTTTACATCTGACTCTTCCATGACAATCATGTCTACACCTGACTCTTCTATGACAATCATGTCTACACCTGACTCTTCTATGACAATCATGTCTACACCTGACTCTTCAAATGATAATCATGTCTACACCTGACTCGTCTATGACAATCATGTCTACACCTGACACTTCTATGACAATAATGTCTACACCTGACTCTTCTATGACAATCATGTCTACACCTGACTCTTCTATGACAATCTTCTTCTTCTTCGTTCATCCGTTTTTTTTTTCGTTTTTTTTTCCCGGATGTGATTGCGTTGTGCCTGTTTACAGCAGAGCTGCGTTCTTGCGCCGTTAGGCCGACACATCCGACTTCTGCGGGCATTTGTTGACCGGGTTAACCTTCCCGGGGCTATGACAATCATGTCTACACCTGTCTCTTCCATGACAATCATGTCTACATCTGACTCCTCCATGACAATCATGTCTACACCTGACTCTTCTATGACAATCATGTCTACACCTGATTCTTCAAAGACAATCATGTCTACACTTGACCCTTCAATGACAATCATGTCTACACCTGACTGTTCTATGACAATCATGTCTACACCTGACTCTTCTATGAACATTATGTCTACACCTGACTCTTCTATGACAATCATGTCTTCACCTGACTCTTCTATGACAATCATGTCTACACCTTATTCTTCAAGGACAATCATGTCTACACTTGACTCTTCAATGACAATCATGTCTACAGCTGACTCTTCTATTACAATCATGTTTACATCTGACTCTTCTATAACAATCATGTCTACACCTGACTCTTCTATGACAATCATGTCTACACCTGACTCCTCCATGACAATCATGTCTACACCTGATTCTTCAATGACAATCATGCCTACATCTGATTCTTCTATGAAAATCATGTCTACATCTGACTCTTCCATGACAATCATGTCTTCACCTGACTCTTCCGTGACAATCATGCCTACATCTGATTCTTCTATGAAAATCATGTCTACATCTGACTCTTCCATGACAATCATGTCTTCACCTGACTCTTCTATGACAATCATGTCTACATCTGACTCTTCCATTACAATCATGTCTACACTTGACTCTTGTATGACAATCATGTGTACATCTGACTCCTCCTTGACAATCATGTTTACATTTACTTATCCATGACAATCATGTTTACATCTGGCTCTTCCATGACAATAAATATTACAAGAGTGAAATTGTAAGGGAAATTATGGTCATCTTCAAGAATAAAGACATGCCACATTATAACTCCAAGTAAATAGGACAATTATTAAACAGATGAATCATTACAAAATTTGACTCTTATATGAAAATCATGTCTATATCTGACTCATATGACAATCATGTCTACACCTGACTCCTCCATGACAATCATGTCTACACCTGACTCCTCCATGACAATCATGTCTACACCTGACTCCTCCATGACAATCATGTCTTCACCTGACAAAATAACCACCATTTTAGTCATGAATGCACAAAGAGACTACACTTCCTTCCCTGCCATGGAAGACACGGACACCATCCCATCGTGCGTGAACCATGCAGACAGAGATTCATCATACCTTTGCTTGTTGCTGATAATGCAGAGAATCTATTCTAATTGTATGCATACATTTGCAGTTAGTTTATCAAATGTAACCATACTGCTGGTAATGCAGATAATATATTCTAATTGTAAGCACGCATTTGCAGTTAGTTCATCATATATACTCATTCAGCTACTGGCGTGGAAGTTGCTAGACCACCTCCACATTACGACTTCAAGACCTTCTGGTTTGTATTTGGCAACTACCAGCAACTGTAAGAACAAACTGTGTGCACGTTAGTTAGCGTGCATTTTATGATCTCAAACAATATCATAGTTCAGACGGTAGTTACATTACCAGATGCTTCCCACAGCAATAAAAGAACTATCAGTTGTACTGCTGGCAATATCAACATCATATGCATATTCATAACCGGGTCAGGGGATAGCCAGTGGAGTTGTCGATCTTCATTATACACGTACTTTCATTACCTCAAACCCTGTTCCCATAAGTAATACTACAGGACCGGTGGACATGTGCTTGTCCTCGACCTTATATAAACAACATTCCTGTTTACTCAATCTCTGCCAGGCATTTCTCCCATAATCTCCTTCCCATCCCAATCGCTGGCAATATAATTCTTGATACAATCTGATTCTCTAAGTAATTTTATGTCTTCTTAGTTCACAACTAGTTCACCAACTACACATATACTCATTGCCATCCTCATATTATTTACCCAAATGTCGACGGAATAAAACTTACAACATACACAACAATGAAACAATGCTATCTCATATAAGCTAATGTTGGTCCCCTGGTATTATAACACGCACCCGACTTAAAAAGAAAATGACAAAATTCCAAGTATTCCAGTTAAAATCCCATTGACAGTGCAACCCCAACAGAAGAATAAAAACATTATATTACTCGGGTATCCATGTCATAATCTGGCTGGAGTCATGACCCAGAATCCAGCAGGAGAGAATGTGCCATACTTTACATCCACATATCCCAACCCACATTCCCAGTGCAGCCTTAACCATTCCCCAGCATCAGATAGTTTGCAATAATTGATATACATACATGACCACCCTGTGATCAGATTACCTGCCCACTGATGTCAGTACCGATACCTGGTGGGGAAACCAATGTGCCCCGTTCCTGGCAATAACTGCCTTTGTCATGTGACAGTAGTCGTTTGTCTACTCTCTACATCAAATCTCTTAATCTTATATCACTTATATCTTGGACTTCTGGTTCTGTGGTTCTTTCTTCTCTCACGTTCTAGTCTGTTGAATCATGCTATGTTTATCTGTGCATATGCATTTTTTCATCCTTATAATTTTAATATAGAGGTCTTTCCGCAAGCATGCTCTTCACCAAAATCATCACCAGTATTGTCTGCTGCAACATCCCCTTTCGCCCAGTCTATCAATCTGTACAAAAACTTAATTGGAAATGTTAATACAGAAACATCTGGAAACTTGTTAAATACAACAAATAGTAAACAAGTTTATTGCAGAACAATAAGAAACAAATTAATAGCAATAAAATTAAACTGTGAACTTTGTGACACAACAATGAGCCAATTAAAGAAACAAAAAGATGAGGGGGTCGACTTCTTTGCACCTGGTTTTATCCCATATGCCTCGATCTCTTTCTTCAGGGCGGTGTGTCGGAAGAATACCTCACAGAGCATGAACTCCGTAGCTCCAGCGATGACCTCCAGGAGTTTCCGAGAACACTGCACCCGTGAACCGAGTGACGGAGTCCAGAATCGAACCCACAACCTTCCGAGCGGAAGGCAGATGGTGCAATCAGTACGTCACTGCGACCCCCTCTCCCAGTTCCACCCAACGGTTGAAGAATACACATGTGTAGATGCATTATTATAACACAATAATGTAGAAGTCAAGTATTCAACCGCCAATTTGACGACCTTCTCACATCTCTTCTTCGCAAAAATGATGTCCTGAGTGTTATCTTCCCTGTCAGGACACCTAATCACTCCTCCGGCTCAATAATCAAGATCTGGTCAATGGAACAACGACGTCCACCATGCGGATTATTCATGCTTGAAGAGAGGAAGAAGTGATTTGGTGCCAAATCTGGCGACTGTGGTGGCTGGAGCATGATGCTAAACCTGCACTTATGAGCCAGGTTGATAGAGCCATGAGCTGCATCAGCCGGCACATTGTCCTGCAGCAGACAAACAACCCTGGGCAGCATCCCGCGCCTCGTGCACTGAAATCCTCGTAACTTCTGGAGAAGGCTTTGGTAGAACTTGGAGATTATAGCACGACCCACAGGAAGATAGTCCGTGCGTCTTGGAGATGGACTTTTCTCGCAGATGGCGCTGTTTTTGCCTTCTTTAAGCACCCAACATTCGTTCACAGCAACAGTCAGTCAGTGAAGGAAAAATCATCCTCGTCAGCAGTGCAAATTTCCAACATCCACTGCTTCGGCTCAATGCTCCTTTTAGAATTGCGTGAGAAGGCAAAAATACCAAAACTTAGACACGTAAAGCTGTTCAATTAAAATGGTCGATTATGATAACATTAAGTAGTCCCAACTCATCCATGATTTCCTCGGTGTGATGACATGATCGTAGTCCCAACTCATCAATGATTTCCTCGGTGTGATGACATGAAGTAGTCCCAACTCATCCTTGATTTCCTCGGTGTGATGACATGACGTAGTCCCAACTCATCCATGATTTCCTCGGTGTGATGACATGAAGTAGTCCCAACTCATCAATGATTTCCTCGGTGTGATGACATGACGTAGTCCCATCTCAGCCATGATTTCCTCGGTGCGATGACATGACGCAGTCCCATCTCAGGCAAGATTTCTTCGGTGTGATGACATGACGTAGTCCCAACTCATCAATGATTTCCTTGGTGTGATGATATGACGTAGTCCCAACTCAGCCATGATTTCCCCGAGGCTTGTGTGTTTGCCTGAGACAGCTAGGGCCTCTACTCTTGCAATGTTGCTGGCTCATCCACGGAGTACGGCTTGTTACTTCTTTGTTCATCTTGAAATCTCTCGTATCTAATTTGAAAGTTATATTTACAACACTTTACAGGGTCATACGAAGGGTAGACATCCATATAAATAGCGAACATCTCAGTGTTAATGTCATTTGCCTTGCAGGTGTAGGAATGTGATTACGCAAGCAGCCGCCATTAAGTCCATCATGATGCTTTGTAAACACCTGCACCAGTCTTTCATCAATTTCTCATTGACACAGCATCTTCCGGGACATCATGTATGTACAAGACATGTAAACCAACAGCGTGTTTTTACACTGATACACAACACCACCACATGCCTTCATGAATTCTCAGTAAAGTGCTCACCTTCTGGAGAATTCTCTGTATGTGTACTATACATCTTTGCTACTTTCCCAGTAAAATTAATCTGTTCGGGACACACTCAACAAGTTACACTTATTTAACCAGCATTGCCATTTATACTTCTATAACCATTTATACTTCTGTAATCATTTATACATCTGTAACCATTTATACTTCGGTAACCATTTATACTTATAACAATTTATACTTCTGTAGCCAATTATACTTCTGTAACCAGTTATACTTGTGTAACCAGTTATACTTCTGTAACCATTTATACTTCTGTAGCCAATTATACTTCTGTAGCCAATTATATTTCTGTAACCATTTATACTATGTAACCATTTATACTTCTGTAACCATTTTTACTTCTGTAGTCTATTACATTTCTATAACCATATATACTCTGTAACCATTTATACTTCTGTAACCAGCATTGTTGACGGAATAGTCAGGGGGTAACATTTTCTTTCTGTATTTACATGCATAAAATGAATGTTAAAGACACCCTGTATTGGAACATCCGTTGTGACGACTGGAGGTTTACAATTAATTAAATCTGCAAATATCACCAGTGTGTCATCACGAATGACAGCACCAATAATATTACAACTGCCATTCCAAATCTGGTAACCCACCAGCTGAAGACACCGATATGTTACAAGGTTATTACGCACTCTATTAGGATTAACGTATAATGTCGCATCCCATAGAGAACCATCCTTTGTTAACACATACAGCAGATTGTTGTGGATAAATGTAACTATGTTATGCAGATTGCAATCGGCCATGAGTGTCCAGACTTTATGTGATGTTGTGTTAAAGCAATATAGTGTTTTCTCACACAGGTCAGGATCATAAAAGATTACATTGTCCTTAAAAACATTAAAAAACACAAAATTGACTTTCTTTTTGTACTGAATGATTTGACACCAGTCCCAACCTTCAGTATCACATTGCTTCATGTACAAACCGTAATCTTTAATTGTACAACAGAAGCCACTCACAATGGCAGAGCAAGATCCAACATCTTTAATGACTGTGGCATTGTTTTGTGAAAATGGAAATGTGTAAACAGTCATGTCCATATTTGTTTCACTGCAGGATTCTGTAGTAATGAAAATACAATTGTTCAATGTATAACAGTTCACAACAGACATGTCAGACATGAAATGGAAGTACTTGTTTCTGTCTAAAGAGTACGCATACATTTTATCCCATTTCTGAAAAACAACGACAGCTTCTGTAGCGGGAGCCACAGAATTATTGGGCAAGACTTGGTTCTTGACAGATTCCTGGGCTTTACTGTGAGCCTCTAAAGCCTGCCTGACGATATCTCTGGTTTCTTTGACACCCATGATCGTGTCCATGTCTGCAAACATTTCCAGACAGTCCTTGCTGGCTTCACTGAGTCGACACAGTTTGAGCAGGCTCCCTAAAGATGCTTTCCTGGCAGCAGGTGTCTCTGTGAGAAATTGTGCAACAATCTGAAGACAAGAATCCTGACTAGATGCAGGAGGCTTCTGAAGTATGACCTCAACACTTCCTTTATGCCCATTGTTGACATCAGTAGAATTATCTAACATCCGATCACTAACAATATTTGTATTTCGGACTTCCAGAGTATCTCCCACAATAGATTCTCCTACATTATGTCCACAAGGTTCATGGCTAACCCACTTTAGAATGGACTCTGGGAGATGATCTTGTTTGTCCACCTTCACGTTTTTATTACTGAGAATCTCATGTAAAGTTTTGGATGATAACAGAAAAAAAACCTGGCATTCGCTGAAGTATTTAAAGTTCTCTGCCATGAATTCATGAACCCTCTTTACAATCTTTTCTGACTTTAGCACAAGTGCACTAGTGTAAATTCCGAGAACATTCTCTCGGGTCATGTGACTGCTGACAAATGTTTCACATTTTGATACCGAAACTGGAATCTGTAATTCACGGACAGCATGCCAGAACTCTATCATATTTTCTGTATTTAGTCCATTCTCACCTTTATAAATAGCATTGAGAACCAGCTGAAAGATTCCCGGAGATATACCTTTGATATTTACTTTTCTAACATGATGTGCAGCTTCTCCTTTGATCTCAGATTGCAATAACACGTAAAATAATTCAGAACAGGCGCATAGAATGAACCGATTGCAGTAGAACTCACAGTCATCAATGTTTATCTGCAAATCTATGAATTGTTCTTTAAGCCAAAGTTGGCCAATGTTTCCCACAACTCCACAAGCGATTTCAGGATCAACCTCCATGATGACCTAGTTAGTCAAACTGCTGCAGACGTGCCTCAAAGTGACCTGTGGTCCAGTGGCTGATGGTTCCTGTCACGACAGGGGTCACTTCTAGTCTGAATACAGCTTGCTGAGGTCTAGGCTACAAATGATACAGTCATCAATATTTATTTTTATATTTTATTTTCATACTCATTTTAGAATAAATATAAGTTTACAAATGTGTAAACAAATTTTAAGAACTAACTCTAATTAGAATTATCACTTCAAGTAGGACCAAGTTTTGTGCAAGAGAAAAGAAAAAGAGAAAAATTAGAACTTGTATCATTCAGTCATTCATGAAGCAGAATCTTTGCACACCATCACACTCATCACAGCCTCCTGCACACGACTCTAGATCTGTTTCCAGTTCCCCTGCCTCAATATTGTTTATGCACATGATGTCTGTTATGTCCTGTGACCACCTGTACATTGTTCTCATCTCCCAGGATGTCTGTAATGTCCTGTGCCACCTGTACGTTTCTCCCACCCATCTCCCTGGATGTCTGTAATGTACTTTGGCCACCTGTTCCACCCATCTCCCAGGATGTCTGCAATGTCCTGTGGCCAGCTGTACGTTGATCCACCCATCTCCCAGGATGTCTGTAATGTCCCTTGGCCACCTGTACATTGTTCCACCCATCTCCCAGAATGTCTGTAATGTCCTGTGGCCACCTTATGTTATTCGTTATTCCACCCATCTCCTAGGATGCCTGTAATGTCTTGTGACCATCTTACATTGTTCGACCCATCTCCCAGGATGTCTGTAATGTCCTGTGGCCACCTGTATGTTGTTCCACCCATCTCCCAGGATGTCAGTAATGTCCTGTGGCCACCAGTACGTTGTGCCACCCATCTCCCATGATGTCTGTAATGTCCTGTAGCAACCAGTATGTTGTTCCACCCATCTCCCAAGAAGTGTGTAATGTCTTGTGACCACCATACATTGTTCCACCCATCTCCCAGGATGTCTGTAATGTCCTGTGGCCACCAGTACGTTGTGCCACCCATCTCCCATGATGTCTGTAATGTCCTGTAGCAACCAGTATGTTGTTCCACCCATCTCCCAAGAAGTGTGTAATGTCTTGTGACCACCATACATTGTTCCACCCATCTCCCAGGATGTCAGTAATGTCCTGTGGCCACCAGTACGTTGTGCCACCCACCTCCCATGATGTCTGTAATGTCCTGTAGCAACCAGTATGTTGTTCCACCCATATCCCAGGATGTCTGTAATGTCCTGTGGCCACCTGTACGTTGTTCCACCCATCTCCCAGGATGTCTATGTCTTGTGGCCACCTGTACATTGTTCCACTCGACTTGCAGGATGTATGTAATGTCCTGTGGCCACCTGTACATTGTTCCACTCATCTCCCAGGATGTCTGTAATATCCTGTGGCCACCTGTACGTTGTTCCACCCATCTCCCAGGATGTGCAATGTCCTTCACTGGTGACCACATGACATTACAAACATCCTGTGAGTTGGGGGAACAATGTACTGGTGGCCACAGTCCATTTTAGACATCATGGGATATGAGAGGACCAACATACAGATGGAAATAGGACATTACAGACATCCTAGGAGATGGTTGAGACAACGTACAGGTGGCCACAGGACTTACAGACATCCAAGGAGATGGGTACAAAAACATACAGGTGGCAGCAGGACGTTACAGACATTCGTTGAGACGGGTAGAGCAAAGTACAGATGGCAACATGACATAACAGACATCCTGGGAGATGGATGTAACAACGTACAGGTGGCCACAGGATTTGCAGACATCCAGGGAGACGGGTGGAACAATGTACAGATGGCCACTAGACATTACAGGCATCCTGGGAGATGGATGGCTAACGTACAGGTAGCCACAGAACATTACAGAATCCTGGAAGATGGGTGAAACAACGTACAGATGGCCACAGGACATTACAGACATCCGGTGAGATGGGTGGAACAACATACAGGTGGCCACAGAACATTGCAGACATCCTGGGAGATGGTGGAACAACATACAGGTGGCCACGGGACTTTACAGACATCCTGTGAGATGGGTGGACTAACGTACAGGTGGTCATATGACATTGCAGACATCCTGAGAGATGGGTGGACTAACGTACAGGTGGTCATATGACATTACAGACATCCTGGGAGATGGGTGGAACAACATACAGGTGGCCACGGGACATTACAGACATCCTGGGAGATGGGTGGAACAACGTACAGGTGGCCACAGGACATTACAGACATCCTGGGAGATGGGTGGAACAACGTACCGGTCTCCACAGAACATTACAGACATTCTGGGAGAGTGGTGGAACAATGTTCATGTGTCCACAGGACATTAAAGACATCCTGTGAGATGGGTGGAACAACATACAGGTGGCCACAGGACATTACAGACATCCTGTGAGATGGGTGGAACAACGTACAGGTGGCCACAAGACGTTACCTACATCCTGGCAGATGGGTGGAACAAAGTAAAGGTGGCCACAAGACATTACAGACATCCTGGGAGATGAGAGGACCAACTTACAGGTGGCCACAGGACATTATACACATTTTGGGAGATGGGTGGAACAAAGTACAGCTGGCCACAAGACATTACAGACATCCTGGCATATGGGTAGAGCAAAGTCAAAGTACAGATGGCCACAGGACATTGCAGACATCATGGGAGATGGGTGGAACAATGTAAGGTGGTCACAAGATATTACAGACATCCTGGGAGATGGGTGGAACAATGAACAGGTGGCCACAGGACATTACAGACATCCTGGGAGATGGGTGGAACAATGAACAGGTGGCCACAGGACATTACAGACATCCTGGGAGGTGGGTGGAACAACATACAGGTGGCCACAGGACATTACAGACATCCTGGGAGATGGGTGGAACAACATACAGGTGGCCAAGGGACATTACAGACATCCTGGGAGATGGGTGGAACAATGAACAGGTGGCCACAGGACATTACAGACATCCTGTGATATGGGTGTTACAACGTAGAGGTGGCCACAGGACATTACAGACATCCTGGGAGATGGGTGGCACAATGTACAGGTGGCCACAGGACATTACAGACATCCTGGGAGATGGATGGAACAGCATACAGGTGGCTACAGGACATTACAGACATCCTGGGAGATGGATGGAACAGCATACATGTGGCTAGAGGACATTACAGACATCCTGGGAGATGGGCGGAACAATGTACAGGTGGCCACAGGACATTACAGACATCCTGGGAGATGTGTGCAACAACATACAGGTGGCCACAGGACATTACAGACATCCTGGGAGATGGGTGGAACAACGTACAGGTGACCACAAGACATTACAGACATCCTGGGAGATGGGTGGAACAACGTACAGGTGACCACAAGACATTACAGACATCCTGGGAGATGGGTGGAACAATGTACAGGTGACCACAAGACATTACAGACATCCTGGGAGATGGGTGGAACAATGTACAGGTGACCACAAGACATTACAGACATCCTGGGAGATGGGTGGAACAATGTACAGGTGGCCACAGGACATTACAGACATCCTGGGAGATGGGTGGAACAATGTACAGGTGGCCACAGGACATTACAGACATCCTGGGAGATGGGTGGAACAATGTACAGGTGACCACAAGACATTACAGACATCCTGGGAGATGGGTGGAACAATGTACAGGTGACCACAGGACATTACAGACATCCTGGGAGATGGGTGGAACAATGTACAGGTGACCACAAGACATTACAGATATCCTGGGAGATGGGTGGAACAATGTACAGGTGACCACAAGACATTACAGACATCCTGGGAGATGGGTGAAACACCATACAGGTGGCCACAGGACATTACAGACATCCTGGGAGATGGGTGGAACAATGTACAGGTGACCACAAGACATTACAGACATCCTGGGAGATGGGTGGAACAATGTACAGGTGGCCACAGGACATTACAGACATCCTGGGAGGTGGGTGGAACAATGTACAGGTGGCCACAAGACATTACAGACATCCTGGGAGATGGGTGGAACAACGTACAGGTGGCCACAGGACATTACAGACATCCTGGGAGATGGGTGGAACAACGTACAGGTGGCCACAGGACATTACAGACATCCTGGGAGATGGGTGGAACAACATACAGGTGGCTACTGGACATTACAGACATCCTGGGAGATGGGTGGAACACTGTACATGTGACCACAAGACATTACAGACATCCTGGGAGATGGGTGTACCAATGTACAGGTGGCCACAGGACATTACAGACATCCTGGGAGATGGGTGGAACAATGTACAGGTGGCCACAGGACATTACAGACATCCTGGGAGATGGGTGGAACACCATACAGGTGGCCACAGGACATTACAGACATCAGGGAGATGGGTGGAACAATGTACAGGTGGCCACAAGACATTACAGACATCCCATCTCCCAGGAATCAAGCCTTCCGTCGTTCTCTCTAAGCCACTTTGACATTTAATGTCATCGTTATGTGCTATGTCAACAAGTGTGTATGGTCATGGTTTACAACCTGACACAATCACCAGAGTCTAGGATCAGGTTTCTGTTTGTGTCCCAGTTATACCATGTGGTCCAGCCGGCCGGGTATCCATCCCTTTATATGTCCCTAGCTCTTTTTTCCCATCAAGTTTGCCAAGGTTTCCAGCTGAGTTTTTCTTATTCCATGACTAAAAAATATTTATGGCCTCATGTCTAATTTCTCAAATGAATTTATTGTTTTCATTTGTTTCTATTCCATTTGTTTTTCTGTCCAGCCAGAGTATTTTTGACATTTCCCTCAGAAACCTCATTCACACTGCCATTAGATGTTTCCCAACTTGTCTGCTTATTGTCCAGGTTTCACACGAATACAGCATAGATTCTTTATAGCACTTTACCACTAATTTCTCACTGCAAATGAAAGCTTTTTATTTGTACGTTTTTGAGGCGAGTATGGCTGAAAGGATAAGAATGCGCGATCTGAAACATCCGATGTGCTGATGCCGAGGTAAGGGTGTCAACAACTCAAATTGTATCCAGGCACTCGCTCCACTTCATTCACACCTCAACGACACTTCATGTGTGAATGGACATCATCTATTTTATTTCAGGCGAACCTGCTATATTTACATACACAAGATCAGGCGGTAATGGACTGCCTAAATATACATGTCGCCTTTCCTCACAACAACCCGTACATACTCAAATACAATCTCACACTCGCGATCTATAACATGCGCTCTTGTAAACTACACAGTGGCTTTCGAAAAAAACAATCACACATGTCCTGTCTGGAAGACTGTCGGGTCCTGTCTGAATAACCTCAGTCCAGTCGCTGCCCTTGTCGTGCTAAACTCCGTGCGGTCAGCAAACCCTCGTGCTGTCCCACTCGTCATGTAGTACAGTAGTCCTGTCCGTGTCAACCTTGGGTTGTCCTACTGCTAACTCTGTTTACGGGTGTTGTCCCGTGAAACTAGCGTCCCCCGCCCTATCCTCGGGGTTGGTCCAGCTGATGTCCTAGATATGACACGTCCGTGTCCTCATCTAAGTCCTGTCTTATAACTGTCCTAAGATATCCCATGCGGTCTGTCTCTATTCTATCTACTCCCTAGTGGAGGTCCTTATCTACGTCCTATCTGTCCTTACCCCTTATTCTGTCTCTATTCTATCTACTCCCTTGTAGAGGTCCTTATCTACGTCCTATCTGTCCTTACCCCTTATTCTGTCTCTATTCTATCTACTCCCTAGTAGAGGTCCTTATCTACGTCCTATCTGTCCTTACCCCTTATTCTGTCTCTATTCTATCTACTCCCTAGTAGAGGTCCTTATCTACGTCCTATCTGTCCTTACCCCTTATTCTGTCTCCTGTCCTATCTATGTCCTATCTAACACGTTGACAATGGGGTTCAACCCCTACACTCGACAGTTGGATTAAAATGCTGACTTCTCACCCCTGTCTTGGGGACGTAATTACAAGTACCTCTGAAGTTGGAGTGGGTTCGCCTGATAGCGTGGGACTTTGGTAATAGGGAAAGCTAATCCACACGCAAAATTCAGTTCAGTGAAACTAGAAATAGTGTGTATAGACTACGCTTGAGTTAAAGCCAGCGAACGCCAAAAAAAAAAAAAAAAAATTGATGTTTTCTGCCTTATCATAACGATGTTTGTTCCAATTGTTACAAGTATGAATACAATTAAACCATATAAAATAACACAAAGTAATGCAGCTTTACCGAACAGAATTACGGAAACAAAAGTATCACATCCAAATGAAGTGTAAGAGAGAGAGAGAGAGAGAGAGAGAGAGAGAGAGAGAGAGAGAGAGAGAGAGAGAGAGAGAGAGAGAGAGAGAGAGAGAAGAAGAAGAAGAGAGAGAGAGACAGAGAGAGAACGAACGAACGAACGAACGAACAGACTTTATTTTCAAAGGGTAACAAATTGGGTACGAAGGCCCGTATTACATTCGGCCCTTCCAATCACTCATCTTTCGTTCATCAATAGTGCATAGGAAAAAATATTGTCAAATGAATTTTGTAAACATAAACAATGCATATTACCGAGACACATCCACCACTCACCCACACATCCCCCATTCACCCCACATCCAACTACACACACACACACACCAAGACACATATACATTCCCCCACCCATCTACCACATCCCCACACCTTCACATCTCCCCACCCACACACACCTCCCACCCACCATACATCCTATCTACCCACACCCCAAGCACACATACATTCCCCACCCACACATATCCACCCACCTACACACATCTCCCCACCCACTCACATATCCTCCACTCGTCCCATTACCCACAAACAATCACCCACCCACATATCCTCCTCCACCCACACACCTCCAACCACCCAGCCAAACACATATCCCTCAACAACACATCCCACACCCAACTACACACACACACACACACCAAGACACATATACATTCCCCCACCCATCTACCACATCCCCACACCTTCACATCTCCCCACCCACACACACCTCCCACCCACCATACATCCTATCTACCCACACCCCAAGCACACATACATTCCCCACCCACACATATCCACCCACCTACACACATCTCCCCACCCACTCACATATCCTCCACTCGTCCCATTACCCACAAACAATCACCCACCCACATATCCTCCTCCACCCACACACCTCCAACCACCTAGCCAAACACATATCCCTCAACAACACATCCCCGCACCCACACACACACACGCACATAATCTCAGATCTCTCCCAGCCAACTCACAGATCCTGAACCCACCCATACAAACATCCCCCAGCATCTCCTAACCTACACACACTCACCCACCAACATATCCTCTACCCACCCACACATCCTCCACCCACCCATCCCCCAACCAAACATCCCTTAACCACACATCCCTTAACAACACACCCTTACCCATATACAATCACCCACCCACACATCCTCTACCCACCCATCCCCCAGCCACACATGCTTTAACCACACACCCCTACCCATATACAGACATCCCCACCCACACACACACATCTCCCCACCCATACACACATCCCTCACACACATCCACACCCACCAACACATCCCCTATTCACAAACACACACCTCCCATCGACGCACACACAACCCACACACACATCTCCCGCCCATACACTCACCCCCCTCATACATCTCTCCACACACGTATTTATCCCTCAACCACTAACACCCACACATCCCTCACCTACTCATCGACACATACATCTCCCATTTACCCACCCACACACCCCAACCACCCATCCCCCAAACTCAAACACACCCTTCACCCACCCACACCCCATACATACATCCTTTATCCACACCCATCTTCCCTCCCACACAACACCATACCCATACACATCCTCAAGACACATCCTCACCCACATCTCCCACAGATCTCCTACCCAGCTGCACATCCCCCACCTTCAGTCACCCTCACCACCCACAAATACATCCTCCATCCAGCCATACACACCCCACCCACACAGACATATCCCCCACCCACACACACACATCCCCACACTCATCACGCACCCATCTTTCAACCCACACAAATACCCCACACACACATTCCACCACACATCCCTCATCCACACAACCACCCACCCACACACACAAATTCCCCACCCATCCATCCAAACATCTCCACCCTCATCCCCACACCGACAACCACCCCCCCCCTGCACACATCTCCCACCCACCATATATCTCCCACACCCACATCTCCCTACCCACATATATACCCCCACCCATCCCATAACCCACCAACAATCATCCACCCACATATCCTCATCCACCCACACACCCACAACCGCCTAGCCAAACACACATCCCCACCAACACACACATCTTCCCGCCAACCCATACATCCTTTCCGTACCCACACACAAATCCCGCACCCACCCACACAATACCACCCGCCCACACACACATCCTGAGCCCACCCACACACACCACGAATCCACCCCCCCCCCCCCCCACACACACATACAGTGACGATTGTCGTGAGCATTCTCGCAAAATTGTAAAATAAAAATGGAGAAAGTGTACACATACATGTTGTAACGTAAAAATTAGTGATGTTGTTCAACTCTCTCTCTCTCTCTCTCTATCGCTCTCTATCTCTCTCTCCCTCTCTTCACACACACACACACAAGAGAGAGAGAAAGAGAGAGAGAGAGAGAGAGAGAGAGAGAGAGAGAGAGAGAGAGAGAAAGAAAGAACAGACTTTATTTTCAAAGGGTAACAAATTGGGCACGCAGGCCCGTCTTACATTCGGACCTTCCAATCACTCATCTTTCTTTCATCAACAGTGCATAGGAAAAATCATTGTGAAATGAATTTTGTAAACATAAACAATGCATATTACTATGTTATGAGACACATCCGCCACCCACCCACACATCCCCCATTCACTCCAACTCCCCCACCCAACCACACACATAACCCACACACACTTACATTCCCCCACCCATCCACCACCTCCCTACACCTACACATCTCCCCACCCACACACACCTCACCCACCACACATCCCATCCACTCACACCCCAAGCACACCTACTTTCCTCAACCCAGACATCCCCCACCCACACACATCCACCCAACTACACACATCTCCCCACCCACTCACATATCCTCTACCCATCCCATTACCCACCAACAATCACTCACCCACATATCCTCCTCCACCCACACACCTCCAACCACCCAGCCAAACACACATTCCTCAGACACACAACCCCCACGCACACACACATTTCCCCGCAAACTCACATATCTCGCACCTACCCACACATATTCCGCACCCCGTTTATGGGCTTCATGTATCGAGATTCCCATGGACTCTGTTATTCTCTCTATCCATCGTGCAATACTGATTAATCTGTTTAATCATTGTCCTATTTACTTGGATGTTATATTGTGGTATGTCGTTATTCTTGAAGATGACCATAGTTTCCCTTACAATTTCATTATAACCCTCGTTACTCACTGTGTACAATAAATGCATCTACGAAATGCTGCAGATACTGTTCATTGTCTGGAGTAAATACTATATCATCTGCGTATTAATGTCCTCCAATGGCGATTCCTCTTGCATATTTTAAATCTCTGATAGTATCTTCACCACACAGGAGAAAAAGTTTAGAGACATTACACTTCCCTATCACATCCCTCTCTTGACTGGCTGATATTGACTTAATTCGTGAATTGTTGTGGTAGCTTGTTGTTTCCAATATATATTCTGTACAAGTCCAAGGTTGGGGTTTCACTGATGAAATGCTAAAGCCGCAGACCTCACTATGGAGTTCATGGTTTGTGAAATGCTCTCAGCCGACAGCTTGCCATGCTAGAGAGAGAGAGAGAGAGAGAGAGAGAGAGAGAGAGAGAGAGAGGGAGAGAGAGACAGAGAGAGAGAGAGAGAGAGAGAGAGAGAGAGAGAGAGAGAGAGAGAGAGAGAGACTGAACCAGGTAGCGTAAACCTGTTGTAATTAAGTTTATCCTCTAATTTATAACCGATATAATCTATACAAGTCTAGGGTTTCTACCTTCAATTTGTGGATCTGCAAGCATTTGATCCTCTCATCTATAATCTATATAATCTACACAAGTCTAAGGTCTATCCCTTCAATTTGTGGATCTGCAAGCATTTGATCTTCTCATCTATAACTGATATCATATATACAGGTCTAAGTTATCTCTCTTCAATTTGTGGATCTGCAAGCATCTGTATCATGACATGCCTTACTCTATGGAAAGCCTTTATGTAGCCACTCCATTCATGTTCTCAGCAGGCACACATTTGCTGTACCATTTCATTCTACAAACCCACGTTGTTCTTTCTCTATTTCCGATTATATTTTCTTCCAAATCCTTTGCGTGGTGATGTTTTAGCAACATCTTTCTGACTTGGCTCAGTACGCTAATTGTTCTATGTTGATCACTGTGACGAAACGGCGCGTTATCTGTCTGATGTCGTCGGGATTCCGCACTATTTTGGCGTGTCATCGGGGACTTTCCCAGTTATAAATAGACTGAGGGAAGCCGATGGGAATTTTCCGTCTAGAATTGTCTCGAAACACCTGGATTTGACTGTACCCGGTTGCCGGGCGTTTCACCAAATTCCCGTGCAGAAAGATCAAGAAATTCTAGTGCAGGGAATGAATGTCGTCCGAGAAGTTGACTTTTCTCAAGGAGCTCTCATTTGTCATGCGCATGAGTTTGCACGTTGGGGAAATGCGGCTAGAATAGTCATTCATTTTCTGACTCTCACGGAGAGAAGACGCGTGGCTGTGTGAAGCCATTTGTATAGCGTCTCACCTCAACCAAGTTGCAGCTGACTGTTATCACATACGGCATGTTTGGCCAATGAACAGTTCTGGTAGCTGACTGGTTCAAGTCATTCAGGTATCTACTTGGTTAATTAATTTAACTTTGTAATTGTTCACAAAACGCAATCGTTCTAAGCTCATTAAATATGCGGTTGTCTTTGCATTGCCAATGAGGAACCGATCGATACAGCGGTTGAGAAACTAGGACGTGTGTCGCGTTTTTTTACAAGCGTGTGTAGTTGAGTTACCGGCTTGAAATGTAGGCCTGTGATATTGGCGATTTGTGTTCAACTTGTATTTACCATGTGTGGCAAATCGTTGCATATACTATGTTGCTGTTTTAGAATAGGACATAGTTAATAGTGTATGATATGAACCTAAAACTTATGTCAGTCAGTAGCTGAAGCTAGAAGAACTGTTGGATAGCAAGGTAAGTTGTTACGTAGAGATTCAGACAGTAATGTGCTTAGCTACTAAGTAAGGAGAGAACTTAGTGCTTAACCACAGGGAATGATGTAACTATTGTGTGATAACGTAATAGTGAATTCATTGTGTGGAACTGTAGAATTCTGTGAGAAGGTAAGTCTTCCTTGATAATATATATATATATATATATATATATATATATATATATATATATATATATATATATATATATATAGGATGTGTCATGATGTATATATATTAAGTCATGTTAGGTGATACTTATTGGAGCGATACCGAACGCCGAGTGGTTCGACGCGGGATAACAAGGCATCCCGTCGCAATGTCAACATGCGTTCTTAATTCTGGTCTTTACTGTCCTGTTCTTTCATGCGTGCACAAGTGCGAGTCAGTGCTGGTGTGATAGACGTATGGAGGGACGAAAGGAGGTTGCAAGAGAACCGGGGATATATGGGATATGGGGATTGAGAGCAAGTTATGAAAGTATGGAGCTGGCAGACCAGGCCAGCCAGTAAGTTCGGTCCAGGCCAAGGCTAATCCACTTGGAAGGGCAGAACTGGAACATAACCCTTGAAACATGTGGGGAACATGTTTTACCAAGAAGGCTTCTTGACTCTAGGGAAGATTCTGATAAGAAGAGTTGTGCTATAGGGTGGGCAGGATGTCCCACCAGCAAAACGGTGTGTGTAAATACTTAATGTGATCATGTATTGTTCCTATATCCCGAGGGATGGTACAGTGATCAGTATTATGTTAAATATTGAACATGTCCATTGTAAGGAACGAGTCCAGGGACTCTTCACCTTAATGTTTAGTTCTGTTAATTTTAGAACTATGATAACTGATTACTATAACTAGTGACGTTAGCGACAACTGGTAGATGAATAGGGATAGGTGAGACATACGATCAGACTCGTCATTCTGATTACTTACTCTGTTTGACGGGCTTTTCTTTGAGGCCAGCTGACATTGACGGAAACCCATGCTTTACTACTCTCAATATAGAGATAATATTTTAGTTATCTGAATAACTATTGAGCCTGGCTGAAGGTTGAGTAGTCAGGGATAGGATGCATGTGGACCAATGTTTGGGCCAAATACTCTCACCGATTGCTCTTCCTTTCAGGAGTTGCCTGTTGAGGAACCAGTCTACTACAAGTGTTGTTTGCCTGAAACCACTTCGTGTACCACAGCGAAGGGTAAAATAACTTACTTACCACGCCTGACTAAACCACACCATGTGAAAGGGTGAATCATCATGACTGAATGTTATCCAGTGATTCCAGTGCCCTGAAATTGCACATGTGGGACGTGATGGTTTGTGTCGTTTTTCTGACTTAGAAGATGCTCTATTTCAGCAATGAGATGTTCAGTAACCGGAGCTATCATGCTCAATGATAAGAGACACTAGACTGTTTGGGAGTGATGTGGCTAGATTAACCCAGTGAGGAGTATCAAGTAGGGGTACTCTCAGCTCTGGGAGCTCATCCAGTCCAAGTCTATTGTGGTTCCGCCTAAACGTCGGAAATTTAAAGCAAGATTGACATATAAACTTGTGCGGTTCCTACGGCAGCTTTAGTGGCAGGTCATGATGGGACCTACACCAGCTTACGTATAGAAACTATTTCAAGTGTTATCAGGTATAGCGGACAACTAATTCTTGTCCAGACTGAACAGTGTTGCCACCGTACGAAATACGTGCATGATCCAAATGGTGTACTTATAGAGTCTAGAAACTGATCTGTTTTTCTCGTAGGACTCTAGTGAAGTATCATCAGAACCATCTGATTACCCAACCAGGGGTATGTATGTATTACTACATAGGGACCATTAGATTGGTCACTGGCTCATTACCCGACCAGGGGTACTTGTTACGACTTAAGGACCATTAGATTGGTCATTGGCTACCGACATTTAATACAGTCAAGAGTAACTGGGGTCACCTCAAGGAGGAGGGTCTCCCAGCCAGGCTGTCTACCGAAAACTGTTTATTAACTTTAGCAGTGACTCATTAGTAAGTGATGAAGTTGCAGTTAGTCCAGTTGAGTGAGGTCCAGGAGTAACACTCTTGTTGTTGATCCAAGCTCTGGGGACGAAGTGGTCTCCAAGGTTCTAGTCATCTCACTGGAAGGAAGCCGGGTGAGTGTCGGACCGACTGGACGGGACATCTGCATCCAATCTACTTCTCAGCCTTATGATGAAGGAACCAGATCTCTGATTCTGTCTCTACCCTATCCTCTACTTGTGTAAATAGATTATTCTATCAGGGTGTTCATTTCAGTTCTATATTCTCAAGGGTAGAATAAACTTTGTGTATGTTGACTTACTCTTTGTACAATTATTGAGTGTGGTCTCGGACGATGCCTCAGTGTTCATTGTTCCAAGGGAGTAGGTAGTTAGTGGGGGTCTAGAATCTGGAGGGGCTTGTAGACATAATTAACTAATACGAGTTCAACCGCAGAGGAAACAGTGTATCTACCTGTCCAACCCCTGGGGTTAGAATACACGGGAGTGCTAGAGACACCTCGGGTGTGGTTAACTCTCACTACCCTAGGCGATCTTGTCACAATCACATTCTATGTCTTCCAATTTCTCCAGGACTGCAATAAATGCAGATTTACACAAGTCAGGAGGCATACCTCCAGGACTGCATTAAATATAGGTTTACACAAGTCAGGCATATCTCTATTACTTTAGTTTAAGTTGTGTGATTTCTGCAGTATGTACCCTACGAGATGCGACAAAATATGTCAGGCAATAAATCATGCAATCTATTGTTTGTGTCTTTGTTATTCAAATTCACTACAAGAAAACATGGTTATTTTTGTTGTTTCTTCTTGTTTCAATTAGTTTTATGATGTCTTTAGCTTTGCAGCCTGAGTTCTTCAATATTTACCCCTGGTCATTAACATCTTGAAATACATTATAGAATGTCTAGATCAAACAATTCATCAAATTTGTTCTTTATTTCTCTGTTGAATTTGTTTCATATGTTGGCCAATGTGTTTTCAGTGTCCGAGACATGATACTGACAGCGGATTTGACCATGCCACAACTCGAAATGAAACCAGAAGTGATATACCATGCCACCCCGGAACGATCTATTGTGTCCCCAAAAAGGAATCTGTAAAGACCATTGATGCTTTCGACGTCATTCATTCATTAAAATATTACGTGACAATAACAGACGCCATCTTAGGTTCTGCAGAAAAATTTAGTCTAATATTCCGCGCATAGCGATTGGTTGACTTGTCAGGTCTTAGTCAGATATGACTGAGCTACCGTATAACAGTAGACGGTACTACCTGGTTTCTGTCAGCGCTGAACGTTGGGCCAAACCCGACACCCCACATTGTGCCAACGGCTTCGGGCGGAAGAGCGCAATTTGGAGGGTACAAGCTTTACCCTGGTGTGAGGAAATGCAAGCTAAAGACAAAATGTCATGGCAGGGCAGACCAGGCCCTAAGCCTTGGTTGGCGACTGGTCTAGGATCGAAGCTCCAACAGGCGGACAGTTAGAGCATTGCTTTGCTGATCCGGCAGCTTCTGCAGCTTGTCTTGTTCCAGATGTAGGGGTGTTACCTTTCCTCTGGAGTAAACTAGGCAGGCCAAGAGAGGGATCATGCTGCATGGGCAACACATGATCTCTATATTTTAGCCCAGGCTTTGTGCTATGGAGAGGCAATAACTCCATCCCTGGTCTTAAATGGTCTCGGAATCAAAGCGAGAGGCAACTGTTACGGGTTATAAGTCCTTGTCAGTTGGCGTAGACATGGGGCGCCACGCGTTGCCTCTGACGGTGGGAGACACTTATAGGTGTCACTGATCAGCTACCGCCCGCCTCAAGCTGGGCATCCCCCAGCCAATTGGATGCTGATCCGCCACAGCCTGCCTGCTTCAATGGGTGCTTGGGGCTAGGACAAAATCTGAATCGCAGGCTGTAAAACCAATGCACCAGTTACAAACAAAAATAAAAATAGAAACCTCAAGCTACGGCTTGCAACCTGGAACGTGAGAACCATGTGTCCAGGATTTTCCACTGACTTGACCAATATTGACGATGTGAGAAAAACGGCTGTGATTGATGCCGAACTCAATCGTCTAAACATTGATATTGCTGGCCTGCAGGAGACTCGCCTCGCTGAGGAAGGGTCACTCAGGGAAAACAACTACACCTTTTTCTGGAAGGGTAGAGGGCAGGCAGAAAAAAGGCAACACGGTGTGGGCTTTGCAGTGAAGAATTCGCTACTGGGAATGATTGAAATTCCAGCAGGAGGAAATGAAAGACTATTATCCCTGCGCTTGGCAACCTCTTGTGGGTTTGCCACCATTATTACTGCATATGCACCGACACTCGTTTCCTCTGATGATGTGAAGGATTCGTTCTATGAGGAGTTAGACTCCGTGATCAAGGCAGTTCCAAAATCTGACTACATTGATATGCTCGGTGATTTCAATGCTCGTGTGGGCAAGGACTCGAGTTCATGGCCAGTGTGCCTTGGAAAATACAACATCGGTCGCATGAATGAAAATGGGCAAAGGCTGCTGGAGCATTGCACCAGTAATGACCTATGTATTACAAACTTTTTTTTTTAAACAAAAGAGATGCATAAGGTCACATGGAAACATCCAAGATCTGGCCATTGGCACCAGCTGGACTTCATCATCACACGGAGACAACATCTGAACCATATATCATTGACTCGTAGTTACCACAGTGCTGACTGTGATACAGATCATTCTTTGGTTGTTGCAAGGGTTAGACTGAGACCAAAGAGAATCTACACAGCTAAACACAAATCTAGCCTCAGGATTAATATTATTAACACTCATGATCCTGAAAAGTGCTTTCAGTTTCAACAGCAACTTGAAGACGCTTTCAGTGATACACCAGAAAATTGTACAGTAAATGAAAAGTGGGGTCAAATTAAGGAAACTCTTTATAAAACTGCCGTACGGGTTTACGGCACTGTGGATCATAAGAGGCAGGACTGGTTTGCGGCCAACAGCGAGACTCTGCAGCCCTTGATTGATAAGAAGAAGAAAGCTCTCTTAAGAAACAAGGAAAGACCAACGCGTAACACTCTGAGTGAGCTTAGGCAAGCTAGGAAGGATGTGCAAAAGGCTGCCAGGCAGTGTGCAAATGATTATTGGATCAAGTTATGTGAGTCCATTCAAATCGCAAGTGATAAGGGAGACATAAGAAGCATGTATGAAGGAATAAAGAAAGCCTGTGGTCCAGTGATCAAAAGAAGTGCACCATTGAAAACCTTGACTGGAGAAATCATCACTGATAAGAAACAGCAGATGGACAGATGGGTAGACCACTATTTGGAGCTTTACTCAAGTGAGACCAAACTAGCGGATGATGCCCTCAACGCCATAGAGGCTCTACCAACTCTTGACCACCTGGACACACTTCCCACCATAACAGAAGTTAAGTGTGCTATAAATTAACTTGCATCTGGCAAGGCTCCAGGTAAGGATGGGATTCCAATAGAGGTTATCAGGAGTGGGCAAGACACACTCACTATACAGATCCACCAGCTAATATAGCTATGCTGGCGTGAAGGACAAGTCCCACAGGATTTCAAAGATTCAAGCATCATAACACTGTACAAGAACAAGGGCGATCGGAGCGACTGCAACAACTATAGGGGTATCTCACTTCTGTGTATTGTTGGAAAAGTATTTGCCAGAATTGTTCTGCGCAGACTTCAAGTCCTAGGAGATCAAGTCTACCCCGAATCACAGTGTGGCTTTCGACAGAACCGGTCTACCACTGATATGATATTCTCATTGCGACAAATGTAAGAAAAATGCCGTAACAGAATCAACCACTATTTATTGCCTTCATCGACCTCACAAAGGCATTTGATTTGGTCAGTCGTGAGGGTCTGTTCTGTGCACTAAAGAAGATTGGCTGCCCACCAACTCTTCTGTCCATTGTGGAATCGTTCCACACAGGCATGAAGGGTATAATCAAGTTTGATGGTGCAACTTCTGAAGAATTTGAAATCAAGAGTGGAGTTAAGCAAGGTTGTGTACTAGCTCCCACCCTCTTTGGAATATACTTTTCACTTCTACTGAAATATGCATTTCGTGATCAGGATGGTGGTATATACATTCACTCACGCTCAGATGGCGGCCTCTACAATGCTCAGAGATTGAAGGCTAAGACCAAAATTAGGAGGGTACTGATCAGAGAGTTGCTTTTTGCAGATGATGCTGCAGTTACGATTCACTCTGAGGAAGAATTGCAATGTCTACTATCTGCATTCTCCAATGCTTGTTCTGAATTTGGTTTAACAATTAGCAAAAAGAAGACACAGATTATGTCACAAGGTGCACATGGGGTACCATCAATCTTTATTGACGACGCCGAACTAGAGATAGTAGACCATTTTACATATCTAGGATCAGTGGTAAATAGCAAATTATCCCTAGATCAGGAAATCAACATCCGGATTGGTAAGGCAGCAACAACAATGAACAGGTTAAGAAAGAGAGTCTGGGAGAACAGGAAGCTTACTGCCAAAACAAAAGTCCTTGTCTATCAAGCCTGTGTCCTTAGTACTCTTCTCTATGGCAGTGAAACCTGGACAACTTACTCACACCAAGAGAACAACTTAAACAGCTTTCATATGCGGTGTCTGCGAAGAATTCTTGGTATTAAGTGGCAAGACAAAATCACAAATACTGAAGTATTGGAAAGATCAGGTTGTGTGACAGTTTATTCCATGCTCAGTCTTCGTAGACTTAGATGGATAGGACATCTTAGGAGGATGGATGATGGTAGAATACCAAAGGATATCTTTTTTGGTGAATTACAGATGGCTAAGAGATCTCAGGGTCGGCCTCTACTACGATACAAAGATGTGTGTAAGCGGGACATGATTGATACAGGCATTGATAATGCACATTGGGAGCAAGTCACCGCTGAACGTGTTGCATGGAGGGCAAATATCAGAAATGGAATAAAGTCAAAGGAGAAAATTATTGCAGAAAAGTCACACACCAAGCGTTTGAGACGTAAGATGGTGCATGATGGTGGAAATGACCATGTGTTCACATGCACCCACTGTGAACGGACATTTACAGCGCAAATTGGCCTTATCAGTCACACTCGCTACCGCCATAGTTAAAAGTTATTATGCCTTTTTAAAGCACAAACTATCGTCTGTCAAGACGGCAAGGTGCCAATGAGCGATTGGTTGAAATTATCATGGATTTTAAATAAATACCTTTGGCGAACGAAAGAAGAAGAAGAAGAAATATATACCTTTATTTGAGACACGGAAAATAATTTTATTTTCTAGAGCTTGTATAAATTAATCTGTATCTATTTTTAGATGGATTTTCGATTTCTGCACCCACTTTTACATATATTTGGGGAATTTCATCGCGAACCGTCTTCCACCTGTGGTACCAAAAAAAAAAATGTTTCTGCGGGGATGTGTCAACTTTGTGAATGGAAAGCCAAGATGGCGGCCGACGCGAATTATCGACCAGAGAGGCTCAAAACGTGCAATTTGAACTACTAAAGTTATAGAGAATACAAGTTTAAAGATTATTAATAATATATTTGTAAACTTGTACTAATTTTATATCATTTAACATGACGGAACATATATTTGAGGTCAGTTTTCATATAAGTCTATGACCCGTTTGAGACAACCTTGCAAGGACTGGTAGCGTGGAGGTAATAGCCACACTGAAGAGTTCCAAAGTCAAAGCAATTATATAAATTAAATATTTTATCCCGGGACACCTTCACAAAAATGTGAATATCCACTTAGAATTGACATGCAGGCATAATTGAGGTGTCATTAGATTTGGTTTTTTAAGGCCAATCGATCTGTGGTGGTCTAATTAGTAAATACTCAATTTTAAAATCATGATCGTACATGCCAGTTCTCTTCCATGTTCATATCTTGTAGCATGTCTGTATTGTTCTTTTTTTTTCAAAATGTAACCCCATAGTTAGTTTATCTTATTAGATGCCACCAATATTTATTCCTCCCCGCCCAACGTTGTCTTACTTGTCCCACAACTACACTGACCATAAATAGTGTGAACACGTCTCCTAGTTTCAGCGTCAAAGTAATGAATTAGTAAAAGTAAAACTTCAAAAGTGTGGATACAAACCCAGTTCCGTAGTGTGGTATGGGAATATCTGCTGAACAATATCATATCAGATCACAGCCACTGACTTACTTACACTCACTGTGCCTAACTTGGTAATTTATTGTGTAATTTAACACCAGAAACTGAAGTTTAAAGAGAAAAACCCATTTGGGTTGCCTACAATCCCACGTTATTGCTATTTTACGATTATTTTTCAAAGATACACTGCGTTTTAACTTAACATGCACAACTAATCGTTGACCACTTTTATTTGCTTCATTTTGAAATTCCGGGAACCGGTTGCCAATTACAAATGTCACCCTGAGCTAAAACTGCTATGAAAGTAGCTAAAATTCGGCTGGATGTTCATTGATTATGTGGTTGTTTCGGGAATTGAAATTTAAATATTGAGCACAACCCACTACTGGCAACGCCGATCGCATTCTGGTATGAACCTAAGGCCTATCCACGTCAATATGGAAGCACTATACTCGAGTTTCGCCCTCATTTGAGCTCATCAGTAGTGCATATCCCTGACCGGATCCGGAAACAGTCCCGGATCACGCGTGTGAAGCGGGTGTGTAACCACGCGTCACACACTGGACACACCAAATTATCACAACAGAACATCACAACGCTACCCATCGCAGGCTATGCTCAAGATTGCCCAATCGCCGCGACCGATGTCCGTCAATCGATGGGACCCGAACGATCTTTAAACGGTGTGGTGTACGGTGTCTTTAAACGTTGTGGTGTACAGTGTCTTTAAACGTTGTGGTGTAAGGTGTCTTTAAACGGTGTGGTGTACAGTGTCTTTAAACGGTGTGGTGTACGGTGTCTTTAAACGGTGTTGTGTAAGGTGTCTTTAAACGGTGTGGTGTACAGTGTCTTTAAACGGTTTGGTGTAAGGTGTCTTTAAACGGTGTGGTTTAAGGTGTCTTTAAATGGTGTGGTGTAAAGTGTCTTTAAACGGTGTGGTGTACGGTGTCTTTAAACGTTGTGGTGTACGGTGTCTTTAAACGTTGTGGTGTACGGTGTCTTTAAACGTTGTTGTGTAAGGTGTCTTTAAATGGTGTGGTGTACAGTGTCTTTAAACGTTGTGGTGTACGGTGTCTTTAAACGTTGTGGTGTACGGTGTCTTTAAACGGTGTGGTGTACAGTGTCTTTAAACGGTGTGGTGTACGGTGTCTTTAACCGTTGTGGTGTACGGTGTCTTTAAACATTGTGGTGTAAGGTATCTTTAAACAGTGTGGTTTCGGTGTCTTTAAACGGTGTGGTGTAAGATGTCTTTAAACGGTGTGGTGTACAGTGTCTTTAAACGGTGTGGTGTACGGTGTCTTTAAACGGTGTGGTTGCGGTGTCTTTAAACGGCGTGGTTTCGGTGTCTTTAAACGGTGTGGTGTAAGATGTCTTTAAACGTTGTGGTGTACGGTGTCTTTAAACAGTGTGGTGTACAGTGTCTTTAAATGGTGTGGTGTATGGTGTCTTTAAATGTTGTGGTGTACGGTGTCTTTAAACGTTGTGGTGTAAGGTGTCTTTAAATGGTGTGGTGTACGGTGTCTTTAAACGGTGTGGTTGCGGTGTCTTTAAACGGTGTGGTTTTGGTGTCTTTAAACGGTGTGGTGTAAGATGTCTTTAAACGGTGTGGTGTACAGTGTCTTTAAACGGTGTGGTGTACAGTGTCTTTAAATGGTGTGGTGTACGGTGTCTTTAAATGGTGTGGTGTACAGTGTCTTTAAACGGTGTGGTGTACAGTGTCTTTAAACGGTGTGGTGTATGGTGTCTTTAAACGGTGTGGTGTTCAGTGTCTTTAAACGGTGTGGTGTACAGTGTCTTTAAACGGTGTGGTGTGCGATGTCTTTAAACGGTGTGGTGTATGGTGTCTTTAAACGGTGTGGTGTACGATGTCTTTAAACGGTGTGGTGTACGGTGTCTTTAAACGGTGTGGTGTACAGTGTCTTTTTAACGGTGTGGCGTACAGTGTCTTTAAACGGTGTGGTGTACAGTGTCTTTAAACAGTGTGGTGTACAGTGTCTTTAAACTGTGTGGTGTGCGATGTCTTTAAACGGTGTGGTGTACGGTGTCTTTAAACGGTGTGGTGTACAGTGTCTGTTTTAACGGTATGGTGTACAGTGTCTTTAAATGGTGTGGTGTACGATGTCTTTAAACGGTGTGGTGTACAGTGTCTTTAAACGGTGTGGTGTACGGTGTCTTTAAACGGTGTGGTGTACAGTGTCTTTAAACGGTGTGATGTACAGTGTCATTTTTAACGGTGTGGTGTAAAGTGTCTTTAAACGGTGTGGTGTACGATGTTTTAAACGGTGTGATGTACGGTGTCTTTAAACGGTGTGGTGTACAGTGTCTTTAAACGGTGTGGTGTGCGATGTCTTTAAACGGTGTGGTGTACTGTGTCTTTAAACGGTGTGGTGTATGATGTCTTTGAACGGTGTGGTGTATGATGTCTTTAAACGGTGTGGTGTACGGTGTCTTTAAACGGTGTGGTGTGCTGTGTCTTTAAACGGTGTGGTGTACAGTGTCTTTAAACGGTGTGGTGTGCGATGTCTTTAAACGTTGTGGTGTGCGATGTCTTTAAACGGTGTGGTGTACGGTGTCTTTAAACAGTGTGGTGTGCGATGTCTTTAAACGGTCTGGTGTGCGATGTCTTTAAACGGTGTGGTGTACGGTGTCTTTAAATGGTGTGGTGTACGGTGTCTTTAAACGGTGTGGTGTACAGTGTCTTTAAATGGTGTGGTGTGCGATGTCTTTAAACGGTGTGGTGTACAGTGTCTTTAAATGGTGTGGTGTGCGATGTCTTTAAATGGTGTGGTGTACGGTGTCTTTAAACGTTGTGGTGTATGGTGTCTTTAAATGTTGTGGTGTACGGTGTCTTTAAACGGTGTGGTGTATGGTGTCTTTAAACGGTGTAGTCTACGGTGTCTTTAAACGGTGTGGTGTATGATGTCTTTAAACGGTGTGGTGTATGATGTCTTTAAACGGTGTGGTGTATGATGTCTTTAAACGGTGTGGTGTACGGTGTCTTTAAACGGTGTGGTGTGCTGTGTCTTTAAACGGTGTGGTGTGCTGTGTCTTTAAACGGTGTGGTGTGCTGTGTCTTTAAACGGTGTGGTGTACAGTGTCTTTAAACGGTGTGGTGTGCGATGTCTTTAAACGTTGTGGTGTGCGATGTCTTTAAACGGTGTGGTGTACGGTGTCTTTAAACGGTGTGGTGTGCGATGTCTTTAAACGGTCTGGTGTACGGTGTCTTTAAATGGTGTGGTGTACGGTGTCTTTAAATGGTGTGGTGTACAGTGTCTTTAAACAGTGTGATGTACAGTGTCATTTTTAACGGTGTGGTGTAAAGTGTCTTTAAACAGTGTGGTGTACGATGTCTTTAAACGGTGTGATGTACGGTGTCTTTAAACGGTGTGGTGTACAGTGTCTTTAAACGGTGTGGTGTATGATGTCTTTAAACGGAGTGGTGTATGATGTCTTTAAACGGTGTGGTGTACGGTGTCTTTAAACGGTGTGGTGTACGGTGTCTTTAAACGGTGTGGTGTGCTGTGTCTTTAAACGGTGTGGTGTGCTGTGTCTTTAAATGGTGTGGTGTACAGTGTCTTTAAACGGTGTGGTGTGCGAAGTCTTTAAACGTTGTGGTGTGCGATGTCTTTAAACGGTGTGGTGTACGGTGTCTTTAAACGGTGTGGTGTGCGATGTCTTTAAACGGTCTGGTGTACGGTGTCTTTAAATGGTGTGGTGTACGGTGTCTTTAAATGGTGTGGTGTACAGTGTCTTTAAACAGTGATGTGTACGGTGTCTTTAAACGGTGTGGTACCGTACACCACACCGTTTAAAGACACCGTACACCACACCGTTTAAAGACATCGCACACCACACCGTTTAAAGACACCGTATACCACACCATTTAAAGAAACAGTACACCACACCATTTAAAGACACTGTACACCACACCGTTTAAAGACACAATACACCACACCGTTTAAACACACCGTACACCACACCGTTTAAAGACACCGTATACCACACCGTTTAAAGAAACAGTACACCACACCGTTTAAAGACAACGTACACCACACCGTTTAAAGACACCGTACACCACACCGTTTAAAGACACCGTACACCACACCGTTTAAGGAAACAGTACACCACACCGTTTAAAGACACCATACACCACACCGTTTAAAGACACCGTACACCACACCGTTTAAGGAAACAGTACACCACACCGTTTAAAGACACCGTACACCACACCGTTTAAAGACACCGTACACCACACTGTTTAAAGAAACAGTACACCACACCGTTTAAAGACACCATACACCACACCGTTTAAAGACACCGTATACCACACCGTTTAAAGAAACAGTACACCACACCGTTTAAAGACACCGTACACCACACCGTTTAAAGAAACAGTACACCACACCGTTTAAAGACACCGTACACCACACCGTTTAAAGACACCGTATACCACACCGTTTAAAGAAACAGTACACCACACCGATTAAAGACACAGTACACCACAACGTTTAAAGACACCGTATACCACACCGTTTAAAGACATCGCACACCACACCATTTAAAGACATCGCACACCACACCGATTAAAGACACCGTACACCACACCATATAAAGACATTGTACACCACACCATTTAAAGACACAGTACACCACAACGTTTAAAGACACTGTACGCCACACCGTTTAAAGACATCGCACACCACACCGTTTAAAGACACCATACACCACACCGTTTAAAGACACCGTACACCACAATGTTTAAAGACACCGTACACCACACCATTTAAAGACACCGTACACCACACCGTTTAAAGACACTGTACACCACACCGTTTAAAGACACCGTACACCACACCGTTTAAAGACACCGTACACCACACCGTTTAAAGACATCGCACACCACACCGTTTAAAGACACAGTACACCACACTGTTTAAAGACACCGTACACCACACCTTTTAAAGACACCGTACACTACACCGTTTAAAGACATCACACACCACACCGTTTAAAGACACCATACATTACACCGTTTAAAGACACCGTAGACCACACCGTTTGAAGACACTGTACACCACACCGTTTAAAGACACCGTACACCACAACGTTTAAAGACACCATAGACCACACCGTTTAAAGAAACAGTACACCACACCGTTTAAAGACACCGCACACCACACCGTTTAAAGACACCGTACACCACACAGTTTAAAGACACCATACACCAGACCGTTTAAAGACACCGCACACCACACCATTTAAAGACACCGTACACCACACCGTTTAAAGACACCATACACCACACCATTTAAAGACACCGTACACCACACTGTTTAAAGACACCGTACACCACACCGTTTAAAGACACCGTACACCACACCGTTTAAAGACACCGTACACCACACCATTTAAAGACACCGTACACCACACCGTTTAAAGACACCGTACACAACACCATTTAAAGACCCATGTGGTGTCTTTAAACGGTGTGGTGTGCGATGTTTTTAAACGGTGTGGTGTGCGATGTCTTTAAACGATGTGGTGTACGGTGTCTTTAAAAGGTGTGGTGTACAGTGTATGTAAGCGTTGTGGTGTGCGATGTCTTTAAACGGTGTGGTGTACGGTGTCTTTAAACGTTATGGTGTGCGATGTCTTTAAACGGTGTGGTGTACGGTGTCTTTAAACAGTGTGGTGTACAGTGTCTTTAAACGTTGTGGTGTGCGATGTCTTTAAACGGTGTGGTGTACGGTGTGTTTAAACGGTGTGGTGTACGGTGTCTTTAAACGTTGTGGTGTGCGATGTCTTTAAATGGTGTGGTGTACGGTGTGTTTAAACGGTGTGGTGTACGGTGTCTTTAAACGGTGTGGTGTACGGTGTCTTTAAACGTTGTGGTGTGCGATGTCTTTAAACGTTGTGGTGTGCGATGTCTTTAAACGGTGTGGTGTACGGTGTCTTTAAACGTTGTGGTGTGCGATGTCTTTAAACGGTGTGGTGTACGGTGTCTTTAAACAGTGTGGTGTACGGTGTCTTTAAACGGTGTGGTGTACGGTGTCTTTAAATGGTGTCTTTAAACAGTGTCTTTAAACGGTGTTGTGTACAGTGTCTTTAAACGGTTTGTGTGCGATGTCTTTAAACGGTGTGGTGTACGGTGTCTTTAAACGGTTTGTGTGCGATGTCTTTAAACGGTGTGGTGTACGGTGTCTTTAAATGGTGTCTTTAAACAGTGTCTTTAAACGGTGTTGTGTACGGTGTCTTTAAACGGTTTGTGTGCGATGTCTTTAAACGGTGTGGTGTACGGTGTCTTTAAACAGTGTGGTGTACGGTGTCTTTAAACGGTGTGGTGTACGGTGTCTTTAAATGGTGTCTTTAAACAGTGTCTTTAAACGGTGTTGTGTAGGGTGCCTTTAAACAGTGTGGTGTGCGATGTCTTTAAACGGTGTGGTGCACGGTGTTTTTAAACGGTGTGGTGTATGGTATCTTTAAACGGTGTGGTGCACGGTGTCTTTAAACAGTGTGGTGTGTGATGTCTGTAAACGGTGTGGTGTGCGATGTCTTTAAACGGTGTGGCGTACAGTGTCTTTAAACGGTGTGGTGTATGGTGTCTTTAAACGGTGTGGTGTACAGTGTTTTAAACGGTGTGGTGTACTGTGTCTTTAAACGGTGTGGTGTACGGTGTCTTTAAATGGTGTCTTTAAACAGTGCCTTTAAAAGGTGTCTTTAAACGGCGTTGCGTTCAGTGTCTTTAAACGGTGTGGTGTATTTAAACAATATAAAATAACACAAAGTAATTCAGCTTTACATAACAGAGTTAAGACACATACAGAACGTTGCGGCGATTAGCCTTCATCAGCAAACAAACACATTCACAAACACAACATACAGTCAAGGAGATCTCCTGTGACTACATCAGAAGGTGACGCCAGGACGAGAAGAACAAAAGCATGGAAAAATGGAAGTAATGAAGAGAAAATGAGAATTGAAAAGAATGTTAGTTGAAAAGAATGTTAGTTGAAGAAAATGTTTAATTGAAAAAAATGTTAATAGAGAAAACGTTCATACTCTCCTCACCTTTCGGATTATAAGTGACTGAGAAAATCCCCGATGTATTCTGATACCCGGTGCCGGGTGTTACGGTTCAGTGAGCACATAGAAGGAAGGGGGCGGGGCAGGAGGACGTTGACTGGTCTGGCAAAGGCATCTGAGCATTCCCAGTGGATGCACTAGAATGAAGGTGGTACTAACCACACCACATTGTGTGATTATAGGGGCGAGTCTTAAAGTCTGGGTGGACTGATATGCGTGAACGCGCTTACATGCATAGACACATCTCCACAGAAAAATGCTAGTGTATGTGGGCATGTGCAAGGTATATGTAAGAAGAGAGAGAGAGAGAGAGAGAGAGAGAGAGAGAGAGAGAGAGAGAGAGAGAGAGAGAGAGAGAGAGAGAGAGAGAGAGAGAGAGGAAAAGTGCCTGTGATATACCTCCTGAGGTATGTGGAGTGCGTCGGTCTACACGTACGACGTTTCACTCATACTGTACCCTATGATATAGTCAGTATGGTTGGTTGTTATACAACATATTCAAGGATCTACTCGCCCAGTGCTTGAGTTATTGGGGCTGTGTGAGATCCAACCACTGGTAATACCCGTGAAGTAGGTAGGCTCAGAGAAGCAAGATGTAAGGAGAGAGAGAGAGAGAGAGAGAGAGAGAGAGAGAGAGAGAGAGAGAGAGAGAGAGAGAGAGAAGGAGAGAGAGCGAGAGAGAGAGAGGTTGGAAAGCTGTCTGCTACATACCGCCCGGAGAATGCGGATGGGTCGATCTAAAAATACGAGGCTTCACTCATACTGTTCCCTATGAGCTAGAGACAGTAAGGTTGAATGTTATACAACGTATTTGAGGATCAAATCGCCCAGAGGATGTGTTAAAATCAGACCACCAGCAATATAGTTGGAATATGTAGGCACCGAGAAGCAAGATGGAAGAGAGAAGCAAGATGGAGAGAGAGAGAGAGAGAGAGAGAGAGAGAGAGAGAGAGAGAGAGAGAGAGAGAGAGAGAGAGAGATTGGAAAAGTGCCTACGACACGCCACCTTATGTATGCGGGGTCGATCGGTCTGCACATACGAGGCTTCACTCATACTGTACCCTATGAAATAGAGCAGTAAGGTTGAATTTTGTATATACAACGTATATGAGGATCCACCCCCCTCCCCCCTCCCCCCAGTGGTTGTGTTATTGGGGCTGTGTACCATGTCAGGAAACATCGGAGATTTTCTCAGTCACTTATAATCCGAAAGGTGAGGTGAGTATGAACGTTTTTTCTATTAACATTTTTTTCAATTAAACATTTTCTTCAACTAACATTCTTTTCAACTAACATTCTTTTCAATTCTCATTTTCTCTTCATTACTTCCATTTTTCTCTTCATTACTTCCATTTTTCCATGCTTTTGTTCTTCTCGTCCTGTCGTCACCTTCTGATGTAGTCACAGGAGATCTCCTTGACTGTATGTTGTGTTTGTGAATGTGTTTGTTTGCTGATGAAGGCTAATCGCCGCAACGTTCTGTATGTGTCTTAACTCTGTTATGTAAAGCTGAATTACTTTGTGTTATTTTATATTGTTTACACTTTCACAGCTTTACCGCAGTTCCACCAAATGGTGTATTTAAAGGGTGTCTTTAAACAATGCTTGTAAACGGTGTCTTTAAAAGGTGTGGTGTACGGTGTCTTTACACGGTGTGGTGTACGGTGCCTTTAAACGTTGTGGTGTACGGTTTATTACTGAACACTTCCGGTCGCCAACATGGCGGTTAGCCATTGAACCTTTACGGCCTGTGGCGTGTTTTTGCTTGTGGCTACGGTTTGCAATCGCATTTCCCTCATGTTGGAAAGGTAGTACATGGTTTAGTCGCCCTGCTACTGAGTGAGTGCGTGGGCGACACTGTGAGCTGTGCAATTCGCGTGGAATGCTTTTACATCTGTCCTGTACAGTGACCTGCATGTTCGGAACAATGGCTACCGGCTGTTGCTGAGTTGACTGGTTTGCCTTTTAGGTTCACGAGTGCATTTTTCAGGAGACTCCTGGGAGTCGGCGCTGAAGCTGCGGAGTTCGTGCTTTATGCGACACTTTCGGCGGGTCGCCCTGCGGAAAAAGACCGAGCCATGTGAGAAAACCCGGGTCAATGAGGTCTTTCTGGTGACTGCCGAGTCCATCGACGATGAACTGTGGTTTTCGTAGATGACTTTTGTGTTGGCATTCTGGCTGCGGCATTATGCACAGTGTACCTATGCCGACTGTTTGATTGCCGAGACTCCTGTCTATTCCACTTTCACACTGGACAGTGAGGAGCATTGTGTGTGATATTCACTGGCACAGGAATGGAACATAATGGGGACGACCCGTTGCCGTGAAGTTGGAACCTCGACTAACTAACCAACTAACTCACTCACTCACTCACTCACTAACTAACCAACGCACTAACTAACGCACTAACTAACTAACTAACTAACTAACTAACTAACTAACTAACTAACTAACTAGGATGTTCGTCCATCAAGAATGATGATGACCATTCATTACATCCAGGTTTGTCCATCAGGAATGATGAAGACAACAGGATGAAGAATGACTTGCGCGATGAATTTGTTTATAGTGAGGAAGAGCTGCACAACTTCATCGGCCTCATTCTCTCGCCTGCATCCATCTGATTCCAGTGGCAAGAAATGTCAGGGCGACTGGAGACGGACGCAGGTGCAGTGGACGTTAGGCTGCCACAGGCCAGTTATCCCTGTATGTAGTGGCTCTCAGAAACAACTGGTAGCCTAGAGCCTTGTGCAAACGGCCCTTCCGTCAATTCCTTTAATTTTCAGTTTTAAGACAAGCGTAGCGATAGCGAATGAACGTATGAATACTGATAGGATAAACCAGACATCCATCGGATAGACGGACTGACCGCCAGAACAGACCACATACACATACGACTAGCGAGAAACTGCACACAGTAGATATTGCTCGTTTAAGTTGCGAACAAATCTCCCGATTTACGGCTGTTCCTCATCAGCTCGCAATGCAGCTGGCCACTGACAGGACAGACGTTCACGCACACGCAAGCCAAGAGTAGCATCGCTAAAGCGCGCCCTCCCGGTACAAGGTGATGCATGCAAAACCACTGGACGCCTACCGACGAGCTTTCAAGCTACGCCGGCAGGACTGACCGAAAAGCTATACCAGCTTACTGACTGCAGGCCCACTACTCATCGAGAGAGAGTGTGGGCGCTTATCGAGACTTTGTCGAACGGTCGTACAAATTTGCTCTTTTGACCGCTCAAACCACGACTCTAGCTGTACGCTGCGGTTACATTCTCGAAACGCCTGCCTCGCTAACTTGCGTTGGCTGGGAAGATCCCATTTTGGTGCACCTCACACAGCCATCCGAGACAACTAACCCTAGACGCGGTACTGATATTGCGAACCCGACCAGCCCTCAGAACTAACTAACTAACTAACTAACTAACTAACTAACTAACTAACTAACTAACTAACTAACTAATTAACTAACTTACTAACTAACTGACTGACTGACTGACTGACTGACTGACTAACTAACTAACTGACTGACTGACTGACTAACTAACTGACTGACTGACTGACTGACTGACTGACTAACTAACTGACTGACTGACTGACTGACTAACTAATTAACTAACTGACTGACTGACTGACTGAATAACTAACTAACTAACTGACTGACTGACTGACTAACTAACTGACTGACTGACTGACTAACTAACTAACTAATTAACTAACTAACTGACTGACTGACTGACTGACTGACTGACTGACTGACTAACTAACTGACTGACTGACTAACTAACTAACTAACTAATTAACTAACTAACTGACTGACTGACTGACTGACTAACTAACTGACTGACTGACTGACTGACTGACTAACTAACTAACTAACAGACTGACTGACTGACTGACTGACTGACCGACAGACTGACTAACTAACTGACTGACTGACTGACTGACTAACTAACTGACTGACTGACTGACTGACTGACTAACTAACTGACTGACTGACTGACTGACTGACTGACTGACTAACTGACTGACTAACTAACTGACTGACTGACTGACTGACTGACTGACTAACTAACTGACTGACTGACTGACTGACTGACTGACTGACTAACTAACTGACTGACTGACTGACTGACTGACTGACTGACTGACTGACTGACTAACTGACTGACTAACTAACTGACTGACTGACTGACTGACTGACTGACTGACTGACTGACTAACTAACTGACTGACTGACTGACTGACTGACTGACTGACTGACTGACTAACTGACTGACTAACTAACTGACTGACTGACTGACTGACTGACTAACTAACTGACTGACTGACTGACTGACTGACTGACTGACTAACTGACTGACTAACTAACTGACAGACTGACTGACTGACTGACTGACTGACTGACTGACCGACAGACTGACTAACTAACTGACTGACTGACTGACTGACTGACTAACTAACTGACTGACTGACTGACTGACTGACTGACTAACTGACTGACTAACTAACTAACTGACTGACTGACTGACTGACTGACTAACTAACTGACTGACTGACTGACTGACTGACTGACTAACTAACTGACTGACTGACTGACTGACTGACTAACACCCTGTATAAGCAGAATATATGATAATGCCTCCTCACAGCTCTGTGGAGAAGGACTTTGCGAATTCACCCGCATTCCGCTGACGAAACGTAGCTGCAGGCGATTTGGAAGCAGACTGCCTTCCTCTGGGTATTTCACTCAGTGATATGAGTGTCGGTCGTTGAGGCAGCAATAGTTCAATCTACTGAACGTAAACTTGCCAAGAAATCACAAATAGCCAAATAATTTAAAAAAAAACATGATGCAGTTGACCGCGACGTCATGTAAATGATATGTTTTTTTTTAAAGTTGCATATCCTTTACAGGACGTTGCAGTCAACACCAGCATTTTACCATCTCTGTTGATGTCTTAGCACGTTTTTATGTTCAGTAGTTTGCCATTGCTTTCTGAACGACCTGCTCCCATACCAAAACGTTAAAACCATTGCGACACAGTTTGCTGCTAAATCAGTCACTGCTGTGTTTCGAATGCGGGTTAGCGGTATTACGAATCGCGTCTGCAACGCCATCGCTACGGAGCATTGCAAAGAATATGTACTTAACGTTTAATAATATCGTCGAACGGGAAAGGGAGGGGGGTGTGAATACTGAAATATCTGAAGATACTAGAAGAGGTGAACGTGGAAGAGCACTGGCTCATACACAGCGTCTTATCTCGGGCACTGAAATAGTTTAACCTTATCTAATGTCACAGAGGCTGGATGAGAACAGGGATGGGGGGGGGGGAGTAGTTCCTGGGGGAAGAGGCAGGGATCGATCAGCACGAGGATGGACACAGGACGTTGCTGACACACTGGGACATGAGGGAACTCCAGGCGGGAGAAGTGGCAAGGGATCAAGACGCCGTGATGAGAGCCACGTTCTACCAAGGACCCGCTGCACGACTAACCGTGGCTGGTTTGGCCAGTACCTCACAGGCCGCCTTCACTTCCCAACACATTTCCTGGTACTCATTGTTGGATCTGGTTGACCTGGGAGCGGAAGGTCAATTAATAAACTTACACTCTGCCCCCGTGGGGACAGAAGCCTTGACCTGTGGGCCGACAGGTGAGCGTCTAGCCACCACACTACCGCCTCTAGCCACCACGCTACCGCCTCTAGCCACCACGCTACCGCCTCTAGTCAACACACTACCGCCTCTAGCCACCACACTACCGCCTCTAGCCACCACACTACCGCCTCTAGCCACCACACTACCGCCTCTAGCCACCACACTACCGCCTCTAGCCACCACACTACCGCCTCTAGCCACCACACTACCGCCTCTAGCCACCACACTACCGCCTCTAGCCACCACACTACCGCCTCTAGCCACCACACTACCGCCTCTAGCCACCACACTACCGCCTCTAGCCACCACACTACCGCCTCTAGCCACCACACTACCGCCTCTAGCCACCACACTACCGCCTCTAGCCACCACACTACCGTCTCTAGCCACCACACTACCGCCTCTAGCCACCACACTACCGCCTCTAGCCACCACACTACCACCTCTAGCCACCACACTACCACCTCTAGCCACCACACTACCACCTCTAGCCACCACACTACCTCCTCTAGCCACTACGCTACCACCTCTAGCCACCACACTACCACCTCTAGCCACCACACTACCACCTCTAGCCACCACACTACCACCTCTAGCCACCACACTACCTCCTCTAGCCACCACACTACCACCTCTAGCTACCACACTACCACCTCTAGCCACCACACTAACGCCTCTAGCCACCACACTACCGCCTCTAGCCACCACACTACCGCCTCTAGCCACCACACTACCGCCTCTAGCCACCACACTACCGCCTCTAGCCACCACACTACCGCCTCTAGCCACCACACTACCGCCTCTAGCCACCACACTACCGCCTCTAGCCACCACACTACCGCCTCTAGCCACCACACTACCGCCTCTAGCCACCACACTACCGCCTCTAGCCACCACACTACCGCCTCTAGCCACCACACTACCGCCTCTAGCCACCACACTACCGCCTCTAGCCACACACTACCGCCTCTAGCCACCACACTATCGCCTCTAGCCACCACACTACCGCCTCTAGCCACCACACTACCGCCTCTAGCCACCACACTACCGCCTCTAGCCACCACACTACCGCCTCTAGCCACCACACTACCACCTCTACACACCACACTACCACCTCTAGCCACCACGCTACCGCCTCTAGCCACTACACTGCCGCCTCTAGCCACTACGCTACCGCCTCTAGCCACAACACTACCGCCTCTAGCCACAATACTACCACCTCTAGCCACCACGCTACCGTCTCTAGACACGACACTACCTCCTCTAGCTACCACACTACCGCCTCTAGCCACCACACTACCTCCTCTAGCCACCACACTACCACCTCTAGCCACCACGCTACCGCCTCTAGCCACAATACTACCACCTCTAGCCACCACACTACCACCTCTAGCCACCACACTACCACCTCTAGCCACCACACTACCGCCTCTAGCCACCACACTACCTCCTCTAGCCACCACACTACCGCCTCTAGCCACCACACTACCGTCTCTAGCCACCACACTACCGCCTCTAGCCACCACACTACCGCCTCTAGCCACCACACTACCGCCTCTAGCCACCACACTACCGCCTCTAGCCACCACACTACCGCCTCTAGCCACCACACTACCGCCTCTAGCCACCACACTACCGACTCTAGCCACCACACAACCACCTCTACACACCACACTACCACCTCTAGCCACCACACTACCACCTCTACACACCACACTACCGCCTCTAGCCACCACACTACCGCCTCTAGCCACCACACTACCGCCTCTACACACCACACTACCGCCTCTAGCCACCACACTACCACCTCTACACACCACACTACCGCCTCTAGCCACCACACTACCACCTCTACACACCACACTACCACCTCTAGCCACCACACTACCACCTCTACACACCACACTACCGCCTCTAGCCACCACACTACCGCCTCTAGCCACCACACTACCACCTCTAGCCACCACACTACCACCTCTAGCCACCACACTACCACCTCTAGCCACCACACTACCACCTCTAGCCACCACACTACCTCCTCTAGCCACCACACTACCACCTCTAGCTACCACACTACCACCTCTAGCCACCACACTAACGCCTCTAGCCACCACACTACCGCCTCTAGCCACCACACTACCGCCTCTAGCCACCACACTACCGCCTCTAGCCACCACACTACCGCCTCTAGCCACCACACTACCGCCTCTAGCCACCACACTACCGCCTCTAGCCACCACACTACCGCCTCTAGCCACCACACATACCGCCTCTAGCCACCACACTACCGCCTCTAGCCACCACACTACCGCCTCTAGCCACCACACTACCGCCTCTAGCCACCACACTACCGCCTCTAGCCACCACACTACCGCCTCTAGCCACCACACTACCGCCTCTAGCCACACACTACCGCCTCTAGCCACCACACTATCGCCTCTAGCCACCACACTACCGCCTCTAGCCACCACACTACCGCCTCTAGCCACCACACTACCGCCTCTAGCCACCACACTACCGCCTCTAGCCACCACACTACCGCCTCTAGCCACCACACTACCACCTCTACACACCACACTACCACCTCTAGCCACCACGCTACCGCCTCTAGCCACTACGCTGCCGCCTCTAGCCACCACGCTACCGCCTCTAGCCACGACACTACCTCCTCTAGCTACCACACTACCGCCTCTAGCCACCACACTACCTCCTCTAGCCACCACACTACCACCTCTAGCCACCACGCTACCGCCTCTAGCCACAATACTACCACCTCTAGCCACCACACTACCACCTCTAGCCACCACACTACCGCCTCTAGCCACCACACTACCGCCTCTAGCCACCACACTACCTCCTCTAGCCACCACACTACCGCCTCTAGCCACCACACTACCGTCTCTAGCCACCACACTACCGCCTCTAGCCACCACACTACCGCCTCTAGCCACCACACTACCGCCTCTAGCCACCACACTACCGCCTCTAGCCACAACACTACCGCCTCTAGCCACCACACTACCGCCTCTAGCCACCACACTACCGACTCTAGCCACCACACAACCACCTCTACACACCACACTACCACCTCTAGCCACCACACTACCACCTCTACACACCACACTACCGCCTCTAGCCACCACACTACCGCCTCTAGCCACCACACTACCACCTCTACACACCACACTACCGCCTCTAGCCACCACACTACCACCTCTACACACCACACTACCGCCTCTAGCCACCACACTACCACCTCTACATACCACACTACCACCTCTAGCCACCACACTACCACCTCTACACACCACACTACCGCCTCTAGCCACCACACTACCGCCTCTAGCCACCACACTATCACCTCTAGCCACCACACTACCGCCTCTAGCCACCACACTATCGCCTCTAGCCACTACACTACCACCTCTAGCCACCACACTACTGCCTATAGCCACCACACTACCGCCTCTAGCCACCACGCTACCACCCCTAGCCACCACACTACCGCCTATAGCCACCACGCTACCGCCTCTAGACACCACGCTACCACCTCTAGCCACCACGCTACCGCCTCTAGCCACCACACTACTGCCTATAGCCACCACACTACTGCCTCTAGCCACCACGCTACCGCCTCTAGCCACCACACTACTGCCTATAGCCACCACACTACCACATCTAGCCACCACGCTACCGCCTCTAGCCACCACACTACCGCCTCTAGCCACCACGCTACCGCCTCTAGCCACCACGCTACCGCCTCTAGCCACCACGCTACCGCCTCTAGCCACCACGCTACCGCCTCTAGCCACCAAGCTACCACCTCTAGCCACCACACTACTGCCTCTAGCCACCACACTACCGCCTCTAGCCACCACACTACCGCCTCTAGCCACCACACTACCGCCTCTAGCCACCACACTACCGCCTCTAGCCACCACACTACCACCTCTACACACCACACTACCACCTCTAGCCACCACGCTACCGCCTCTAGCCACTACGCTGCCGCCTCTAGCCACTACGCTACCGCCTCTAGCCACCACACTACCGCCTCTAGCCACAATACTACCACCTCTAGCCACGACACTACCTCCTCTAGCTACCACACTACCGCCTCTAGCCACCACACTACCTCCTCTAGCCACCACACTACCACCTCTAGCCACCACGCTACCGCCTCTAGCCACAATACTACCACCTCTAGCCACCACACTACCACCTCTAGCCACCACGCTACCACCTCTAGCCACCACACTACCGCCTCTAGCCACCACACTACCTCCTCTAGCCACCACACTACCGCCTCTAGCCACCACACTACCGTCTCTAGCCACCACACTACCGCCTCTAGCCACCACACTACCGCCTATAGCCACCACACTACCGCCTCTAGCCACCACACTACCGCCTCTAGCCACCACACTACCGCCTCTAGCCACCACACTACCGCCTCTAGCCACCACACTACCGCCTCTAGCCACCACACTACCGACTCTAGCCACCACACAACCACCTCTACACACCACACTACCACCTCTAGCCACCACACTACCACCTCTACACACCACACTACCGCCTCTAGCCACCACACTACCGCCTCTAACCACCACACTACCACCTCTACACACCACACTACCGCCTCTAGCCACCACACTACCACCACTACACACCACACTACCGCCTCTAGCCACCACACTACCACCTCTACACACCACACTACCACCTCTAGCCACCACACTACCACCTCTACACACCACACTACCGCCTCTAGCCACCACACTACCGCCTCTAGCCACCACACTATCACCTCTAGCCACCACACTACCGCCTCTAGCCACCACACTACCGCCTCTAGCCACTACACTACCGCCTCTAGCCACGACACTACCGACTCTAGCCACCACACTACCGCCTCTAGCCACCACACTACCACCTCTAGCCACCACGCTACCGTCTCTAGCCACTACGCTACCGCCTCTAGCCACTACGCTACCGCCTCTAGCCACCACACTACTGCCTCTAGCCACCACGCTACCGCCTCTAGCCACCACACTACCGCCTCTAGCCACCACACTACCGCCTCTAGCCACCACGCTACCGCCTCTAGCCACTACGCTGCCGCCTCTAGCCACTACGCTACCGCCTCTAGCCACCACACTACCGCCTCTAGCCACAATACTACCACCTCTAGCCACCACGCTACCGTCTCTAGCCACGACACTACCCCCTCTAGCTACCACACTACCGCCTCTAGCCACCACACTACCTCCTCTAGCCACCACACTACCACCTCTAGCCACCACGCTACCGCCTCTAGCCACAATACTACCACCTCTAGCCACCACATTACCACCTCTAGCCACCACACTACCACCTCTAGCCACCACACTACCACCTCTAGCCACCACACTACCGCCTCTAGCCACCACACTACCTCCTCTAGCCACCACACTACCGCCTCTAGCCACCACACTACCGTCTCTAGCCACCACACTACCGCCTCTAGCCACCACACTACCGCCTCTAGCCACCACACTACCGCCTCTAGCCACCACACTACCGCCTCTAGCCACCACACTACCGCCTCTAGCCACCACACTACCGCCTCTAGCCACCACACTACCGACTCTAGCCACCACACAACCACCTCTACACACCACACTACCACCTCTAGCCACCACACTACCACCTCTACACACCACACTACCGCCTCTAGCCACCACACTACCGCCTCTAGCCACCACACTACCACCTCTACACACCACACTACCGCCTCTAGCCACCACACTACCACCTCTACACACCACACTACCGCCTCTAGCCACCACACTACCACCTCTACACACCACACTACCACCTCTAGCCACCACACTACCACCTCTACACACCACACTACCGCCTCTAGCCACCACACTATCACCTCTAGCCACCACACTACCGCCTCTAGCCACCACACTACCGCCTCTAGCCACTACACTACCGCCTCTAGCCACCACACTACTGCCTCTAGCCACCACGCTACCACCTCTAGCCACCACACTACTGCCTATAGCCACCACACTACCGCCTCTAGCCACCACGCTACCACCCCTAGCCACCACACTACCGCCTATAGCCACCACGCTACCGCCTCTAGACACCACGCTACCACCTCTAGCCACCACGCTACCGCCTCTAGCCACCACACTACTGCCTATAGCCACCACACTACTGCCTCTAGCCACCACGCTACCGCCTCTAGCCACCACACTACTGTCTCTAGCCACCACACTACCACATCTAGCCACCACGCTACCGCCTCTAGCCACCACACTACCGCCTCTAGCCACCACGCTACCACATCTAGCCACCACGCTACCGCCTCTAGCCACCACGCTACCGCCTCTAGCCACCACGCTACCGCCTCTAGCCACCAAGCTACCACCTCTAGCCACCACACTACTGCCTCTAGCCACCACGCTACCGCCTCTAGCCACCACACTACTGTCTCTAGCCACCACACTACCGCCTCTAGCCACCACGCTACTGCCTCTAGCAACCACGCTACCACCTCTAGCCACCACACTACTGCCTCTAGCCACCACACTACCGCCTCTAGCCACCACGCTACCACCTCTAGCCACCACACTACTGCCTCTAGCCACCACGCTACCACCTCTAGCCACCACGCTACAGCCTCTAGCCACCACACTACTGCCTCTAGCCACCACACTACTGCCTCTAGCCACCACACTACTGCCTCTAGCCACCACACTACTGCATCTAGCCACCACGCTACTGCCTCTAGCCACCACACTACTGCCTCTAGTCACCACGCTACCACCTCTAGCCAGCACGCTACTGCCTCTAGCCACCACACTACTGCCTCTCACCACGTTACCGCCTCTAGCCACCACACTACCGCCTCTAGCCACCACACTACCGCCTCTAGCCACCACACTACCGCCTCTAGCCACACACTACCGCCTCTAGCCACCACACTACCGCCTCTAGCCACCACACTACCGCCTCTAGCCACCACACTACCGCCTCTAGCCACCACACTACCGCCTCTAGCCACCACACTACCGCCTCTAGCCACCACACTACCACATCTACACACCACACTACCACCTCTAGCCACCACGCTACCGCCTCTAGCCACTACGCTGCCGCCTCTAGCCACTACGCTACCGCCTCTAGCCACCACACTACCGCCTCTAGCCACAATACTACCACCTCTAGCCACCACGCTACCGTCTCTAGCAACGACACTACCTCCTCTAGCCACCACACAACCACCTCTACACACCACACTACCACCTCTAGCCACCACACTACCACCTCTACACACCACACTACCGCCTCTAGCCACCACACTACCGCCTCTAGCCACCACACTACCACCTCTACACACCACACTACCGCCTCTAGCCACCACACTACCACCTCTACACACCACACTACCGCCTCTAGCCACCACACTACCACCTCTACACACCACACTACCACCTCTAGCCACCACACTACCACCTCTACACACCACACTACCGCCTCTAGCCACCACACTACCGCCTCTAGCCACCACACTATCACCTCTAGCCACCACACTACCGCCTCTAGCCACCACACTACCGCCTCTAGCCACTACACTACCGCCTCTAGCCACCACACTACTGCCTCTAGCCACCACGCTACCACCTCTAGCCACCACACTACTGCCTATAGCCACCACACTACCGCCTCTAGCCACCACGCTACCACCCCTAGCCACCACACTACCGCCTATAGCCACCACGCTACCGCCTCTAGACACCACGCTACCACCTCTAGCCACCACGCTACCGCCTCTAGCCACCACACTACTGCCTATAGCCACCACACTACTGCCTCTAGCCACCACGATACCGCCTCTAGCCACCACACTACTGCCTATAGCCACTACACTACTGCCTCTAGCCACCACGATACCACCTCTAGCCACCACACTACTGCCTCTAGCCACCACACTACTGCCTCTAGCCACCACGTTACCGCCTCTAGCCACCACACTACTGCCTCTAGCCACCACGCTACCACCTCTAGCCACCACGCTACCGCCTCTAGCCACCACGCTACCGCCTCTAGCCACCACGCTACCGCCTCTAGCCGACACGCTACTGCCACGAAGTGCATTGACATGGGCTCATTGATGTATCTAGGGTTTAACATAATATGAATGATACTTGATACCTTGTTTTATAGAAGACCAACACAGGCACTGGAATACAATCTCACGAAGGCTTTCTTCTTGACAATTGCTTTTAATCCGTCCATGCTTTCTGATACACAACAGCTCGACAGGAATATAAGATACGTGACATCTGACATTCATACAGCTGCACACAAATAGCGGCATAACGCATTGTTAGCCATGCTCTAGAAGGACATGCCGCGTCCGAACAGGACGGCAGGCCATATCTCACTGATCTCTAAGTGACGTTTTTGTGTCGCTTTCGCGCTTGCACCAAAAACGTCTTGTACATTTTCCCAATCTTCTTCAACTCACGTTGTGCAAACTGTGTCTCTCCTTTCATAGCCTGGTTTAGGTTATGGCACTCACCCCCTCTAATTTTCAAAATGTTGAAAACATTTTGTCACTTTATTCTGTGATGAAGAGTGGTGTCGTCTGTCTTACCAAGATTCCATATTTATCTAATATTTATTCTTATATATATATAATATAATATAGTGCCTAACCAATAATACAACAATATAATTCATTAAACTAGCAATGTTACAATAGCACCAGCTCTCTTTTTGTAAATAATGATCCATTAACCAATCATGCTTCCGTAAATATTCTTTTCTTCTCCTTTAAGGATAAAACTAATACTCTTCATACTCTAACATGATAAATCTTCTTCTTCAATCGACTGTTGTAATGTGGTATCATTGCCCAATGCTCATACCTGTATGTAGAGAAGCTAACTCATCATGCTTTCATCTACCCATCGGTGCTTGTAAAATGCCAATATAACCATATAAGCTAGTATCCATAAATCATCCTTAACTTTCTGACGATCATATGTCGGTATGATATCGACTGCCTTCGCCATAGCTCAAAGAGAGTTTCCCCAAACCTCTTAGATTAATGACGCTGGTTAGTCCATAGTACACCTCTATATTCACATATCCTGGTACAATTCTAGTGTACTGTTACATCCGCTCAGGGGAGTTGCTTCTATCCCAGCACACCTCACTGCACCCTCACACCACGTACCTTTATTATAACAACAATTGACAAACCTTCGCGTATGATCAAGCAGTAAATCAAAACTAATTTGTAAGACCACATGCATAGTCTAAAACCAATATGTAAGGATCTGTATACTAACATTTAGCACAAATACAACAGATTAAATGACCATCACCAACGAAGACACAAATTAACACCATTCACCCAGCTTCCTATCATTACACTCATGAACACCCTTAATCACGTGCTGGATTCACGTGAGAACAACATGACATTCTTTTATTTGTGATGATGATGATGTAAATTAACCTATTATTTAGCTCTCCTCAGGTGCATTAGACTGGTATGTCTTTAAATTTCATTAATATTTTAGTATCTAGATTTCATTCTGATAACACCGTGTTTCGACCATATCCCTGTATGTTTTCATTCAATTTAACAACGTCTTGTATTTCTAATTTGTCATTGTTAAATTAATTGTTATCCATCGTTGACACAGAAGTTTGTCATCTAGTATTCGATATTCCAATATAGACAACTGATGTAATGACTGGGTAATTGGGCATCCATATAACGGAGGTCTCAAACGTTGTATCACAGATTCGGGCGACTGATTGGCCCTGCTCGAAAAGTTATCGCCTATCCTGAACACGATCGGAATTTCTTCTAGACTCGATATAAAGGAGCACGGTTGACCTAATGGACGTGGATGAGTAATCATCCGCGTGTTTGGCGATTCAATGTTTTTGGGCAAAACGTTAAAATATGCATGGACATTCCTCGGATTTGAAAATGTAGCCAAAGAAATATGTATCGTCTTTTGACAATGTATTGAACCAGATTTGTAACTTGATAACGTGTGATTGCGTATCCTGGTCATGATTTCAGCTTCATAATTGAATGTAGACTGTTTCGTGTATGTAATTCATATTGTCTTCATTGAAGTACGTATTTTAAGATATAATTATTTGGTTTCTTGAAAATCATTGTAATACTGTACTTTTCGATAAATTCTGTTCTCAAAATTTTTCATGTTCCGACTAATCGAATGTCCAAGTGTTTACTTCTCAATGTTCACATATCAATTTGACTTCATCCAAACAATCGTTTCCAGGAATTCAATGATTACTGCAATTTTCAAAGTTCAGTGAATTTCGACTGTTTAACTGTAAATTTATAGTCTTGTGTTGTTGTTCTTCAAGAAATTTCTTTCGAACGTTCTTGTAAAACCGCGTATATATGTATATAATTCCTCTGTTAACTGACTGTTTATCTTCTTTCTTGACGTATACAGGGTCAAGTATTTGAGGTAAAAATGTGAACCGGAACATACGGAATCTGTCTTGTGAACAAACAGTTCAATGCCATGTTATTAACATGCATCTTTTTACCAGTTACGATCAGGTGATGGGTAGTTGCCTCCTTCAGAGTGCCTGTCAAGACCAGGTCAGCATCCGAAGTAAATGAGGACAATCAATACGGATACAAATGATGAACTAGTAATACGGCTGATCACAGTCGAGACTCACGCATACTGTCGAACAACATTTAAACTCAATTTGAAATGAGTAACAGCATAGTCCATGTAGGCTCTCCTTCCTCTGAACACAATTATGACTACCACAGTTTATATGTCCATTTATTTCACGTTGAACTATATTTTCCTGTATCTGTGAAGACGAATTGTACTTGGATATGATCGAATGACAAATGGTATCGTGATCTGAGTTTAACTTTCAAATTTTGAATAAATATATTGTATCTTCAGAATAAGTCTTGACGACATGCTAGATATTGTTCTGATATGATGTTCGTGTCGCTGGAATATGAAATGTGTATGTAGATCAATATAATCACTTGCGTAAATTCTGGTAGTTTTTTTTAAATTTATTTCATCTGTTAATTTACTTTGACAGTCGTTGAATTTTATTATGTGATACATCAGACACAATGAACAATGTCTTGAACCTTGGATTACAACCATAAAATAGTTTCATGTTTTTGAATTTACCTTCTTCATTCCAAAGTTTCATTTGTTGCCGTTTTGACTTCTCAATAAATTTCTTCCGTCAACTGAATGTGATAGCTGTTGAATTTCCTTACTCGATTTCATCATGCGATTAAATAGTAGTTGAACAGTTTCTTGAATCAAAATCATAAAATACTTTCCGGATGTTTTGTGTATGACCAAAATGATGATGTCATCACCATTGCTCAAAAATTTGGTTACTTGGTTTGAGATTATTCCACATATAGTAAATTATATATGATGGCGTCATGATAAAATCTGTATTCAACCTTGACCTTCATTTGTATATGGCTCGATTCGTTAAATTGCTTCAAATATGTCATAAATCACGAGTTCGTAATTATTACTACCGGTACAAGACCCCATTTTGCCACGAAGTGCATTGACATGGGCTCATTGATGTATCTAGGGTTTAACATAATATGAATGATACTTGATACCTTGTTTTATAGAAGACCAACACAGGCACTGGAATACAATCTCACGAAGGCTTTCTTCTTGACAATTGCTTTTAATCCGTCCATGCTTTCTGATACACAACAGCTCGACAGGAATATAAGATACGTGACATCTGACATTCATACAGCTGCACACAAATAGCGGCATAACGCATTGTTAGCCATGCTCTAGAAGGACATGCCGCGTCCGAACAGGACGGCAGGCCATATCTCACTGATCTCTAAGTGACGTTTTTGTGTCGCTTTCGCGCTTGCACCAAAAACGTCTTGTACATTTTCCCAATCTTCTTCAACTCACGTTGTGCAAACTGTGTCTCTCCTTTCATAGCCTGGTTTAGGTTATGGCAGCTACCACCTCTAGCCACCACACTACTGCCTCTAGCCACCACGCTACCGCCTCTAGCCACCACGCTACTGCCTCTAGCCACCACACTACTGCCTCTAGCCACCACGCTACCGCCTCTAGCCACCACGCTACCGCCTCTAGCCACCACACTACCGCCTCTAGCCACCACACTACCACCTCTAGCCACCACACTACCGACTCTAGCCACCACACTACCACCTCTAGCCACCACACTACCACCTCTAGCCACCACACTACCACCTCTAGCCACCACACTACCACCTCTAGCCACCACACTACCGCCTCTAGCCACCACACTACCGCCTCTAGCCACCACACTACCGCCTCTAGCCACAATACTACCACCTCTAGCCACCACACTACCGCCTCTAGCCACAATACTACCACCTCTAGCCACCACGCTACCGCCTCTAGCCACCACACTACCACCTCTAGCCACCACACTACCACCTCTAGCCACCACACTACCTCCTCTAGCCACCACACTACCACCTCTAGCCACCACACTACCACCTCTAGCCACCACACTACCTCCTCTAGACACCACACTACCACCTCTAGCCACCACGCTACCGCCTCTAGCCACAATACTACCACCTCTAGCCACCACACTACCTCCTCTAGCCACCACACTACCGCCTCTAGCCACCACGCTACCGCCTCTAGCCACCATGCTACCGCCTCTAGCCACCATGCTACCGCCTCTAGCCACCACGCTACCGCCTCTAGCCACCACACTACCGCCTCTAGCCACCACGCTACCACCTCTAGCCTCCACGCTACCGCCTCTAGACACAACACTACCGCCTCTAGACACCACGCTACCGCCTCTAGCCACCACACTACCGCCTCTAGCCACATCATTTGCGCTTCTAGGCACCACACTACTGCCTCTAGCCACCACACTAAGCATCTAGACACCACACTACCGCCTCTAGCCACCACACTACCACCTCTAGCCACCACGCTACCGCCTCTAGCCACCACGCTACCGCCTCTAGCCACATCATTTGTTCTTATGTACACCACACTACTGCTTATAGCCTCTACCGCCTCTAGCAAGGCCTGTCTATTCTCCTCTGCTTCAAGTTGTCCACAGACTAATTTGACCCGTGGTTTAGCACGTATTCTATATCTGGAATTAGTGCAACAACTGTCTTTCAGTATATCTTAAATGTTCATTGGTTATCTATTATATAAACCAGTTGAGCTCAACTCAAGTGGTTTAGATAATAGACTTGTATATGCGTACGTTTACGCATACCCACGTACGTGCATGCATGCGTGTACTTGCGTACATAATACATATGTATGGAGAGCTAGATAAGAATCTTGCTGGTGTAGATTTAGACATGCCCTCCCAACCACCTTCTCTACTCTCCGAATACTTCCTCCATGGCTGTATCAACAATAACATCTCCATCTCTTTCTCCAACGTTTGCATTGAAATCTCCCAGTGCTGTAAGTAAAGGCACAAGTACTGCCATATACATCTTGAGAACATTAACAGAAAGAACGATTTAAAGGAACATATTTGTATTTGTGCTTTATTGGCTACACTGCAGCATTTGATAGTGTGAAACGTGAAAAAGTAATTAGCATTTTAAAATATTTAATCATTCATGGTAACGATTTGAGAATATTTTAAAAAAAATTCCCCCCCCCCCCAAAAAAAAAAAAAATGTATTGGCAACACAAAGCAACCATATGAATTGATAACCAATCGGGGACTTTTCAAACCATCATACATTGTGTTAGACAGGGTTGTGGGCTATTACCCGATCTGTTCAAATGTTACAGGAAATAATAATGAGGCCTTTACAAGGCAAACCAGAAACATCGTTTGATGAGCATAATGTAACCACCTGTGACATAATAATGACGTGGTTTTGGTTTCTGAAAATGAAATAGTTACAAGAAATCATAGATGTAATTGCAGCAGAAAGTCAAAACATAGCACTTAGTCTGAACAGCAGAAGCACAGAAATTATGGTTATGAAAAAGAAAAAAAAATGTCTTCTAAAATGCATGACCAGCGTGAATGGAACCAATCTGAAACAAGTCAACGTATTCAAGTATTTGGTTATATATATATATATATATATATATATATATTGTATCTATTTTTCACAGTCACCCTGTATTGTCATGGAATTTCTTTATCTACTTTCAGAACCTCTTTATTAAGTTTCACGTTCTTAACCCCCCCCCCCCTCTTTAATCTTACTTTTATTTGTACACATAGTGGAACATGATCACTATTACAGTCAGAACTAGGCATTGTCTTTACATTAATTAAACAATTTCTAAATCTGTTATTAATAAGTATGTAGTCAATTTGGTTGCGTATTTTCTTAGCAGGGCTTTTCCATGTGTATAGTCGTCTTTTATGGTGTTTAAACCAAGTGTTTCCAATTATCATATCATTGGCATTTGCCTATTCTATTAGTATTAGTTTCTTTCCTCTTTCATTTCTTGTACCTAAACCATAATTCCCCACTACATCCTTTCGTTCTTTTGCATTAAAATCTCCCAGTATTATTTCTATTTCTTGAGATCCAATGTGAGCCATTGTGATTTCTACTTCAAAGTAAAATTATTGTATTTCTTCATCACTACTGCTTGTTGTTGGTGCATATACTTGTATAATATTTATGTCTATTGGTTTGCCTTTGATTTTGACCATAATAACTCTATCTGAAATAAACCAGTATCCATTAATTGACTTGGCCGCTTTTTCGCAAAATATTATTCCTACACTTTTTTCGTGTGTATCCCCTCCAGAATAAATTATTGTATGTTTGTCATCTACAATTTTGCCACATCCCTTCCATCTCATCTTATTAATCCCTAGTATATCCATTTTTATGGTATTCATCTCTCTTAGAACATTGTTCAACTTTCCCAGCTCATTTAATATCCTAAAATTCCATGTTCCTACACTAAATTTATTTATTTTAGTTATGATTTTGCCATCAGTAGCTGGATGACGATCTGGTGTCACCTGTGGCACATGACTGTCCCTACCGGACGAGGATGTCCTAAGACAGCCATTAACGTCCTTCACTACCTCTGAATTGTGGTTTTGCCACGAAGTCTTGGGAAGATAATATGGTGGTTTCCCCTTGGCTTCCACATCCACATGGTCGTCTTTTACCTCTACCGTTGATAGAAATTTTCCGACTGTCAGGACAAGTGATTGCCATACCCTGCTCAGCTGCAGAGTTGTTCACTTATTACGTAAATACACAATAATAATCAAGGTTAAAACAATTCATAAAACTAAAACAACAACAACAACGACTGTTATTGCAACAAAGTAAAATATTATTTATCTGTGTTCACGAGCAAAAGAAGATGTCGGATCACATAGCAGACAAATACAAACTGCAACAAGAAGATGGTGTTGTATGAAACTCTGTACAACCCTGTTAGACGCTGTTCCGGATTATTGTAGACCTGGTGCCAGAGCCACAATGTTTGTGATTCAATATTTAACTAGAAAGTTCTTTTTCTGGATCTGACAGCAAATGGAATAGAGGGAGACCTAACCACACAAGGAGAAGAGAATTAGAGACAGAGCGGAATAGTGTGGGGGTGAGGGACATGGAGGGAACTGCAGGAGATAGGGGGACCGGTTGGACGGTCAATGGCTTCTTGCCAACATGACCAACTTCATTACATTCACATTACGGACTGCATAAAGCTGTCGCTGCCAGGTTGATCTTCCCCTTCTTCTTTTGTCATACTGCTTTTGCCGTGAAGGGTCACAAAGAGGAGGCAGATGTCATGCTCTGTGTTCGCTTGTCTTGTTGCTTGCAGTAACGTCATATTTGATTCCTACAACGTCTCTTGTACCCCATCTAACCGACTCTTCCTGTGTCGTCCTCTCCCCTTGTACCCCGATGTTCTCACGTAGAGCGCTCTAGCCGCTGACTGATCTTGTTCCATTCTAGCTCAATGTCCGAACCATTTAATTCTTTGCTGTTCTGTACTGTCAGTAATAGGTGTTATCTCTACACTTGTTCTTATTTTCCCATTTGTCTCTCTATCTCTTTTCTTGTTTTTACAGCTGTGTTTCTTATGCATCTAATCTCACATGATGTGATTTTATGCCTGTGTGTTTCTAGGACTTTCAATGTTTGGCATTGGTAACACAGCGTTGGGATGAATAAAGCATCTGTCTGCTTCTTGTTTGTATGCATGTTGATATTTAGATGTTGTAGAATTAGTGCAGTTTGATAGTTGGTGTTGTTTGCTTTCTGTACTCTAGTTTCTATTTCTCTAGCTAGTCTTCCATCCTCTATGAACACACTGCACGGATACGTGTACTCTCTAACATATGTTAATTATGCTCCATTTAAATTTACTTTATATTGCACTCGCGTTCATCGAGTTGTCATAAAGTATGTATTTTTAATGTTAATCTTCATATCAACATTCTGACAATTGTCAAGGCAATTTAAATGGAGCAGGAGATCCGCAATCTTCTCATACAGTAAAATCTTGTCGTCTGCAAACAGCAGCTAAATTAAACTCCACAGCTGTGGATTTGCTTCTTTAGTAATTTTATCCATGCTACCCTCAACACAGGCAGACCAAGAGAAATGATGCTTGATGGATTGAGACGGTGGCATGAAGGAATAGCATCAGCAGAGTTGATCCAGAACACCAGAGACCGAGATATGTGGAGAGCCATGAACGCCTACGCCAGCCGGCAGTGCACTTGATGATGATGATGATGATGATGATGATGATGATGATGATGATGATGATGATGATGATGATGATGATGATGACCCTCAACACAGTAAGTAATTACTGTTCAATAGTCGGGCTAAATGGTGTACATGTAACATACAACTATAATACTTTCTCATTTATATCAATAGTTTCGGAACGGTCTTCAATGGCACACAATCAATGACATTACATCAAATGAATATTCTTAACATTAGCCCAAGTAAAACTATTATGCATCAATAAGAACAAAAGAAAACAAACAGTCATTGTCAAACAGTCAATGTTGTAAATGAGAATGAACTTCCAACTGCCGCTACCATTAATAATGTAATTGCAGAATTCAGACAGCTGAATGATTTCCCCAGCGATTAGTCAATCCACGTCAAGACTTTCACATTATGACAATCATGTCTACATCCGACTCTTCTATGACAATCATGTCTACACCTGACCCTTCCATGACAATCATGACTACACCTGACTCTTCTATGTCAATCATGTCTACATCTGACTCCTCCTTGACAATCACATCTACATCTGACTCCACCTTGACAATCATGTCTACATTTACTTTTCCATGACAATCATGTTTACACCTGACTCTTCCATGACAATAAATATTACAAGAGTGAAATTGTAAGGTTAATTATGGTCATCTTCAAGAATAAAGACATGCCACATTATAACTCCAATTAAATATGACAATTATTAAACAGATGAATCAGTACAACATCTGACTCTTCTATGAAAATCATGTCTACATGTGACTCATATGACAATCATGTCTACACCTGACTCCTCCATGACAATCATGTCTTCACCTGGCTGCTCTATGACAATCATGTCTTCACCTGGCTGCTCTATGACAATCATGTCTTCACCTGGCTGCTCTATGACAATCATGTCTTCACCTGGCTGCTCTATGACAATCATGTCTTCACCTGGCTGCTCTATGACAATCATGTCTTCACCTGGCTGCTCTATGACAATCATGTCTTCACCTGGCTGCTCTATGACAATCATGTCTTCACCTGGCTGCTCTATGACAATCATGTCTTCACCTGGCTGCTCTATGACAATCATGTCTTCACCTGGCTGCTCTATGACAATCATGTCTTCACCTGGCTGCTCTATGACAATCATGTCTTCACCTGGCTGCTCTATGACAATCATGTCTTCACCTGGCTGCTCTATGACAATCATGTCTTCACCTGACAAAATAACCACCACTTTGGTCATGAATGCACGAAGAGACTGCACTTCCTTCGCTGCCATGGAAGACACGGACTTCACCCCATCGTGAGTAAACCATGCAGACAGAGACTAATCATACATTTGTATATTGCTGATAATGCAGAGAATATATTTTAATTGTATGTACACATGTGCAGTTAGTTGATCAAATGTAATCATATTTCTGATAATGCGGAGAACATATTCTGATTGTACGCACACATTTGCAGTTAGTTTATCACATGTAATCATATTGCTTCAGACATGGAAGTTGCCAGAACATATCCACATTACGAGTTCAAGACATTCTTGTTTGTATTTGGCATACCCCAGCAACTGTAAGAACAAACTGTGTGCACGTTAGTTAGCGTGCATTTTATGATCTCAGACAATCTCATAGACCAGACTGGAGTTACATTACCAGATGCTTCCCACAGCAAGAAAAGAACTATCAGTTGTACTGCTGACAATATCAACATCATATGCATATACATGACCGGGTCAGGAGGATACGATACCCAGTGGAGTTGTCGATCTCCATTATACACGTACTTTCATTACATCAAACCCTGTTCCCATAAGTAATACTACAGGACCGGTAGACAACATGTACTTGTCGTCGACCTTACAAAAACAACATTCCTGTTTACTCCATGATTCCCAGCCATTTCTTCCACAATCTTTTTCCCACCCCATCCACTGGCAATATCATTCTTGATACACTCTGATTCCTAAGTAATTTATGTCTTCTTAAAACTAGTTCACCAACTACACATATACTCATTGCTATCCTCATATTATTTACCCAAACGTCGACGGAAGAAAACTTACAACATACACAACTATGCAACAATGTTATCTCATGTCAGCTAATTTTGGTCCCTTGGTATTAAAACTCACATCCCACTTAAAGAAAACGGCAAAAGTAAAATTTTTCCAATGAAAATACCCTTGACAGTGCAACTCCAACAGAATAATAAAAACATTATAATACTCGGGTATCCATGTCATAATCTGGCTGGAGTCATGACCCAGAATTTAGCAGGAGAGAATGTGTCATACTTTACATCCACATATCCCAACCCACAATCCCTGTGCAGCCATATCCATTCCCCAGCATCAGAGAGTTTGCAATAATTGACATACAAACATGACCGGCCTGTTATCAGATTACCTGCCCACTGATGTCAGTACCCATACCTGGTGGGGAAACCAATGTGCCCCCTTCCTGGCAATAACTGCCTTTGTCATGTGACAGTAGTCGTTTGTCTACTCTCTATATTAATTCTCTTAATCCTTATTTCATGGACTTCTGGTTCCATGGTTCTTTCTTTTCTCTCGTTCCAGTTTTTGTGTGTGTGGATTATGTCTATCTGTGCATATGCTTTATTTCCATTCCTATAATTTTAATATAGAGACATTTCCTCAATGTCCATGCAAACATACCTCTAACAATCTGTGGTTAAAAGTATTTCACAGTTATGACATGTGTTCTTCATGATGATATAATGATAGGGTGACACCCCACAAGGCATAATGAAACTCTAGCCAATAATATAGCCCAGTGAGACCGGTAATGATTTTAAAGTGCATCGCATTAGGGGTTGAAAGCTTGTCGTCACCCTCTTACAACTCTTCCTTGGCAGATTCGTTCAAATGGACCTCTCGTCATGGAGGCTCCCAGCATGCTCTTCACCAACATCATCATCACGACTATTGTCTGCTGCAACACGCCCTTTCGTCCAGTCTATCAATCTGTACAGCAACTTAATTGGACATGTTTATACACATACAACTGGAAACTTGTTAAATACAACACATAGTAAACAATGTTATTGCAAAACAATAAGAAAATATTTAACAGTAATAAAATCAAAATGTGAAATTCATGACACAACAATGAACGAATTGAAGAAACAAAAGGGTGATCGGGTCGACTTCTTTGCACCAGGTTTTATCCCTTATGCCTCGGCCTCTTTCCGAATGGCGGTCTGTGAAAGTCAAAGCACAAAGCTTGAACTCCATAGCTCCAGCGACAACCCCCAGGAGTCTCCGAGAACACTGCACTCGTGAGCCGAACGAGTCCAGGATCGAACCCACAACCTTCGGGACGGGACGCTGGTGGCTTGACCACTACGTCACGGCAACCCCCTCTCCTCCAATTCCACCCAACGGTTGAAGAACACACAAGTGTAGAAACAAAATAATAACAAAATAATGTAATTTAACAAAATAATGTTATTTAACTGTTTAATATAACACTGAGCAAATCGAAGAACTCCAATGTGTAAACACAACAGTAAGAAACATTCCAACTTGTGCCGAGTGACGTCACAATGTAACAATCGCTCTCAATTGCTTACAACATGGTGAAGCAAATAGAAAGAAAATATGAACGTATACAATATGGCATCACATATACATACACATGCATACAAACATGAATGATAATTTAATTCTGAAAATAGGTCACTATATATCTAAAGAATTCCCACTACAGCACCAAGAAGCACCGACAGCCACAAATCAAACGTAGGACACGTTAGCAAAGACAACTGAGATCAGCTAATCGTTTTCATGTGACCTGTCTTGGTTACAGCCATTCACGCAGAATCTCCTATACTTCTGAAAGAAACAAATATACTCTAACAACTGAAAGAGAAAGAATATCAATTCCGCGCTTCCCAATTCAGAACCTTCAGTTACAAACATCTAATGATGAGAAGAAAATGATTAACCTGGCACACACCTGCACAAGAAAATATGCTGCACAGATTCAGCAACAACCAAATCCGAATACATCTCCAGTGTATATCTCAATATATCGCAGAAACGCAGGCTCCATCAAATATATTTCAATCAAAAGTATCTAGAAATACCCATTATCACACCCATCGACAGTATGAAAACAACCAAGCAAACTGAGTGTCAATGAGGCAACTCAGACAGAAGCATTCAGTGGATCGTTATAGCATCTTTCCCAACAATCGTGGTTGACGGCAGAAACTAGACAAATAGGTGACCTATCGACAGTAATCATACTTGATAGTAAAACAATATTAGACAAATGAGTGGTCTAGTAAAACAATTATAGTTGATAGGGAAACAATAATAGGCAAATGATTAAAGCAATCATACCTGATAGTACATCAATACTAGACAAATGAGTGGTCTAGTAAAACAATCATAGTTGATAGTAAAAGAATACTAGGCAAATGAGTAAAGCAATAAAAGTTACTAGCAAAATTTTCACAGGTATGAATCAGCTAGATAATCAGTAACCACTTATACTTCTGTAACGTTATACTCCTGTAACCAGTTATACTTCTGTAACCAGTTATACTTCTGTAACCAGTTATATTTCTGTAACCAGTTATATTCCTGTAACCAGTTATATTTCTGTAGCTAGTTATATTTCTGTAACCAGTTATATTCCTGTAACCAGTTATATTTCTGTAATCATTTATTGCAATCAGAAAAAGAGTGTTGAAGTGCTACATAGATCCTGCATTTTCCTATGGATGTGGAGCGTGGACAATGAGCAGACAAGCTATAAAACATCTGATGGCTGTGGAAATGTGGTTTCTGAGGAAAATGCAAAGAATACCATGGACAGACAGAAAAACCAATGAACAAGTCCTTCAAGAAACAAATGAAAATCGTAAACTGATTAGAGACATTAGATGTAGACAGTCAAAATTCTTTGGGCATGTTATGAAAAGAAATGACTTGGAGAACTTAGTGACAACTGGCAAGATCGAGGGGGAGAGACCAAGGGGAAGACCGAGAAGTAAATACCTGGATGGCTTGGCCACTTGGCATCGTCGAGACAGGAACACTGAGCTGATCCACGACTCTGGTGATCGAGTGAGATGGCAAAACGTGACCGCCCACGCTTATCTGCATGGCACATAATGGATGGATGGAATTATTTATACTTATGTACCCATTTATACTTCTGCAACCATTTATATATATGTAACCATTTATACTTCTGTAACCAGCATTGCTGATGGAACAGTCAGGGGATAGCATTCATTTCTTGTATTTACATGTACAAAACGAATGTTAACGACACCTTGTATTGGATGCTTCAATTTGACGACTGGAGTTTTACAATTACTCAAATCTGCAAATATCACGAGTGTGTCAGCATGAATGACAGCACCACTAAGATCAAATCTGCCACCCCAAAGCTTGTGATGCTTCAGATAAACACGTCCATCTGTTACACCAGCATCACAAACATTTGTAGGATTAACGCACATTGTTGCAATCGATAGAGAACCATTCTTTGATAACATATACAGCTGGTCGTTGTGGATAACAGTGACAAAGCTACACATCTTGCCAATGGTCATGATATTCCAGACTCTATTTGTTGTGTCAAAGCAATATATTGTTTTGTTTTCAAACTCAATACAATAAAAGATTATATTGTCCTTAAATATCTCAACTATCACACGATTGATTTCCTTCTTAAAGTAAATGACATGAAACCAGTCACAATTTTTAGTATCACATCGCTTTCTGTACACACCATTACCTTTAAATGTGTAACAGAAGCCACTCACAATGGCAGAGCAAGATCCAACATCGTTAAAAACAGTGGTACTCTTTTGTGAAAATGGAAATTTATAAACGGTCATTTCAATTTCATTGTTAATTCTTGTAGTAATAAAAATCCAATTGTTCAAAGTATAAAAGTTAACCACAGACCTGAAAGACAGGCGAGGCATGAAGTGGAAGAACTTTTTTCTGTCTAATGAGTAAGCATACAATTTATCCCACTTCTGAAAAACAACAACATCTTCTGTGTTCACAGACCAATCATTAACGGCAGCAACAGACTTTGTGGGCAAGACCTTGTTCTTAACAGATTCCTGGGCTTTACTGTGAGCCTCTAAAGCCTGCTTGACAATATCTCTGGTTTCTTTGACACTCATGATCATGTCCGTGTCTGCCAACATTTCCAGACAGTCCCTGCTGACTTCACTGAGTCGACACAGTTTGAGCAGGCTCCCTAAAGATGCTTTCCTGGCAGCAGGTGTCTCTGAGAGAAACTGTGCAACAATCTGAAGACAAGACTCCTGACTAGATGCAGGAGGCTTCTGAAGTATGACCTCAACACTTCCTTTATGGCCATTGTTGACATCAGTAGAATGATCTAACATCCGATCACAAACAATATTTGTATCTCCCATTTCCAGAATATCACCAGCAGAAAACTGTCCTACATTATTTCCACAAGGTTCATGGCTAACCCACTTTAGGATGGACACTGGAAAATTATCTTGTTTGTCCACCTTCAGGTTTCTATAGCTGAAAATCTCGTGTAAAGCTTTGGATGATAACAGCATACAAATCTGGCATCTGCTGAAGTATTCAAAGTTCTCTGCCATGATTTCATGAATCATCTTTACAATCTTTTCTGACCCCAATAGAAGTGCTCTGGTGTAAATTCCAAGAACGTTCTCTCGGGTAATGTGACTGCTGAAAAATGTTTCACATTTTGATACCAAAACTGGAATCTGTAATTCATGGACAGCATGCCAGAATTCTATTATATTTTCTGTATTAATTCCATTCTCGCCTTTATAAATAGCATTGAGAACCAACTGAAAGATTCCCGGAGATATACCTCTGATATTTACTTTTCTAACATGATGTGCAGCATCACCTTTGACTTCAGATTGCAATAACACATAAAATAATTCAGAGCAGGCACACAGAATGAAGCGATTGCAGTAGAACTCACAGTCATCAATTTTTATCTGCAAATCTATGAATTGTTCTTTAAGCCAAAGTTGGCCAATGTTTCCCACAATTCCACAAGCGATTTCAGGATCAACGTCCATGATGACCTAGTTAGTCAAACCGCTGCAGGCGTGCCTCAAGCTGACCTGTGGTCCCTTGGTTGTTGGTTCCTTACACGGCAGGCATCACTTCTAGTCTGGATACAGCTCGCTGAGGTCTACAGATCATACAGTCATCAATATTTATTTTCATGATATTTTATTTTCATACGCATTTCAGGATAAATAGAAGTTTTCTGAATTGTAATCAAATTTTAAGAACTGTAATCAGAATTATCACTCTATGATAGGACCAAGTTTTGTACAAGAGGAACAAAAAGAGACAAAATTAGACTTATATCATTCAGTCATCCATTAAGTAGGTCCTTTGCACAACATTGCTCTCATCACAGCCCCCTGTACAAGACTCTGATCTGTTTTAGTTCCCCTGCCTCAATCATGTGCATGCCCAGGATGTCTGTAATGTCCTGTGGCCACCTGTACATTGTTCCACCCATCTCCCAGGATATCTGTAATGTCCTATAGCCACCTTTTCAATGTTCCAACCATCTCCCAGGATGTCTGTAATGTCCTGTGTCCATCTGTACATTGTTCCACCCATCTCCCAGGATGTCTGTAATGACCTATGGCCACCTGTTCCACCCATCTCCCAGGATGTCTGTAATGCCCTGTGGCTACCTTACGTTGTTCCACCCATCTCCCAGGACATCTGTAATGTCCTATAGCCACCTTTTCAATGTTCCAACCATCTCCCAGGATGTCTGTAATGTCCTGTAGCCACTTAAATGTTGTTCCACCCATCTCCCAGGATGACTGTAATGTCCTGTAGCCACATATACGTTGTCCGACCCATCTCCCAGGATGACTGTAATGTCATGTGGCGACCTGTACGGTGTTCCACCCATCTCCCAGGATGACTGTAATGTCATATGGCCACCTGAACGTTGTTCCACCCATCTCCCAGGATGTCTGTAATGTCCTGTGGCCACCTGTACGTTGTTCCACCCATCTCCCAGGATGTATGTAATGTCTTGTGGCCACCTGTATGTTGTTCCACCCATCTCTCAGGATGTCTGTAATGTCCTGTGGCGACCTGTACGGTGTTCCACCCATCTCCCAGGATGACTGTAATGTCATGTGGCCACCTGAACGTTGTTCCACCCATCTCCCAGGATGTCTGTAATGTCCTGTGGCCACCTGTACGTTGTTCCACCCATCTCCCAGGATGACTGTAATGTCATGTGGCCACCTGAACGTTGTTCCACCCATCTCCCAGGATGTCTGTAATGTCCTGTGGCCACCTGTACGTTGTTCCACCCATCTCCCAGGATGTATGTAATGTCTTGTGGCCATCTGTATGTTGTTCCACCCATCTCTCAGGATGTCTGTAATGTCCTGTGGCGACCTGTACGGTGTTCCACCCATCTCCCAGGATGACTGTAATGTCATGTGGCCACCTGAACGTTGTTCCACCCATCTCCCAGGATGTCTGTAATGTCCTGTGGCCACCTGTACGGTGTTCCACCCATCTCCCAGGATGTCTGTAATGTCCTGTGGCCACCTGTATGGTGTTCCACCCATCTCCCAGGATGTCTGTAATGTCCCGTGGCCACCTGTACGTTGTTCCACCCATCTCCCAGGATGTCAGTAATGTCCTGTGGCCACCTGTACGTTGTTCCACCCATCTCCCAGGATGTCTGTAATGTCCTGTGGCCACCTGTACGTTGTTCCACTGTGACGAAACGGATAAATATCGTAAGATCTCTGCATAATAGCCCTTTGAAGGGAGTGCCATGCGTTGGTCTCCCTTTAATTTAATGTCAATTAATAGGGGAGTTCCCTAGAAAAGTAGTGCGGGGGCGGAGCTATTCTAGTTATTTATAGAAGAATCTAGAATGTTCCCCCAAGTGCGTACGTGGTTTTGATCTCTAAGTTCACGAGTGCGTTGTGCAGCACGGGTTGGAGGAATCCATCGTGACTCTGGTTTTCTTCATAAATCATGAAAATCACGCAGCCCGTGTAGGCGAGTGGAAGGCGGACTGACGTTGTCGGAGTCAGTCGCCCACCAGACCTCAGCGTGGAGAGATCATGGCCATCAGGCTGCAGTAATTTGGATGTCAATAGTCGCGGCCAGAGCGGACATCTGCAGTCAAAGTTTGTGATGTTTCAATCACAGGTTAGTTGAATACTTATTCTATTATTTAACTGTTGTCGGGATACCCCGCCGATCTCCCCGAAAGAATTAATCGCCGTCGAACTGAGTCGTGGCGTAGCGTTACAAGTTACAGCTGGCTATCCGCATGTTAAGTAGGTTTTATCGATTAGCGATGTAATGTGTTATCTGATGGAACAAGCCGTATTCCACAGCGAGTGGTGTGTAACTAACATAGGCCGAACGAAGTGCTTTACCGTGTGTAGCAGTTACTGGTTTGGTTTATTAACTACGCATGAAAGGCAACAGTTTGTCAGTCAGCACATCAACCTGCTAGACGCTGTAAATAATGATAAGGTAGAGCTTATTATTAGAGATGTGTAATGTGCTTCGTGACATTAGAATTGTAACGGAATTGTTCGATCAGTGATGGTGAGTTTTCGAGGAATCAAGGTGAGATCAGCTATGGTGTATTTGCTGTGTGCAGATAGCAGTGTTATTCCGCGTAAGCAGAATGGTGTTGCATCGGTGGGATACCAGTTGATAGGAAATATTCATGAAACTATTGGTCCTGCTTGTTGTCATGTCCGTCCGCTAGGATGACCGTGCGTGTTCCATATTGCGTTTGTCTAGGCAGCGGGAGGTAGGCCGGTACCCCCACCCCGATCAGTAATAGGTCCGACCCAATGCAATCGTGCATGTGCGATGGATGAACATACCCGATCGAGGGAGATGCGGCGCTCCGTAATTCGAGGCCGAGGTGTCTAGATAGATCGAGGTTTGAACCTAACCGTTTCTGTCTCTAATATTCTACTCTTCTGGAACCCTGACTCGGTTCATGGAGTACTTGGAGTACTGCCGTGAGGTAGTAGTTGGGAGGGGCATAACCCCCCCCCCCCCCCCAAAAGGTGGAGCCAGAGTTTGGTAGTGGAGTCTGGAGGTTTGCTACATTGGATGACGTGACTTAAGTCGTCACGGGACAAGGTACACGAGACCCACAGTAGCTGTGGGAAAGTGTAGTGGTGGATGGCCACCACAGCTGTGCTCGACCGGCACAGGGATGACTGACCTGAAAGATAGTCAGTGAATAAGAGGGCAACTCAGGATCTGGGGCAGGGATCCCAGACCTGACACTATGGCTGTGATATGATTTTGCTATTTAAGTGTAACAAGTCATGAGTTCTCCTTAGTTAATGCTATAGTAATGAATTATCAGGAGTATAATTCATTATGGACATATAGTTATTAATGTGTGTAATTCATCAGTCCATGGGTGAAGGGATTGATGAATTGATGAGTCTGTCAGGAAGGAGATGTCCGGCTGGACACCTTCTCGATACAGTAATCCCTACACTGAAAGGAAAGTAAGTGTATATGTTGATTGAGGATGGGAGATGAAACCGGATTGGACTGGCACCAGGCGAAGGATGCTTGACAGAGTCATACAGTCGACTCTGGTGCTAGGGGTTATATGTAGCCCAGAAGTGTTACTTGACTGAACAGGTGTGCTATTGCTTTTTCTACCATCATTATGCCTATATATTATAGTTACTAGGTAGATCTATGATGTGATGATTTCATACTCATGTTGGTAGACATGAGGAATGTCTGAGAGGCAGGTGACAGGGTGGAGATGCTGGTAGTCTTTGTTGTAGTTGAGTACTCACACCAACCTCTCCGTGTTTCAGGATCTGTTATTACTATACAGAAGAAGATTCAAGAGCTGCCCCATGAGCTCTATGGGCCCACTCATTCCAGTGCCTAGCCAGAAGTTGATTGAGGCCATACTGGGAGTGGTTGTCTGAGTCTGCGAGATCAATGTTGGAGGGAGCTGAGTGCTGAATAAGTCGGTAGGTCGAGGTTAGGACCTCCGTCAAGAGTCCGACGAGTGTCATCCGATCCTGAGAGGATCCAACACTGAAACGTCTGGTGATTCAAGCCAGTGAAGCACTGGTGACATTCAGTCTCTGTGTAAACCTTGGTAATTGCAAGGTAGTGGCCTTTCAAGTTGTGCAGAGTGATCATTGTTACCGGTCGCCATGACCTGTGTTATATGCTTCTGGCCCGGCTGGGTTATGGGACACCATGTATCAGTTGATGCTTACATAGTGGTTTTACATTGGTTACCTTTATGAAGCCAACATGTGGTCCAGTGAACTAGGACATTGATTACAACATGGGTGGAAACACCAGAGTGAAATGTTTAAGGTAGGGAGTTACCTCATGCCAACGTTATGAACTGTTGACAATGTTTGTGACGGTAGGGAGCTACCTCATGCCAACGTGATGAACTGTTGACAGTGTGTGCTAGGTTGTGATTACTACCCATGGATCAGGGTAGGTACATAATACTGTGTGAAGATCTATTGTCCAAGGACATGGAACTAAGGTGAAGTGTTTAGTCACCTGATAGACTTTACCAGTGACATTGTATGTTCGTGTGGAGCAACCGCTTATTGTGTAAGTGACATATCAGTGTGTGGGTCACTGATGAGATAGAAGAGTGACCTGGCTCTTGTGTATTTTGAGACGGTGCTACATGTATTTTTTCTGCAAGTGGGAGACCGCTAATGTTATAGGGTCGGCCCAGACTTCATCAGGAGTGTGACGAGTGAAATAGTACGACAGCAAGGAAGGATCCTTGTTCATCAGTGCAGTGTCAGTCAGGCAGTGGTACTGCGCTTGATCAGCCCTTGCTTGGTTCTCTGGGTGAAGAGGGAACTTTGGAGAGGCAGCAGACCTTGGAGTTCCAGTCCACTGGAGGAGCCTGGGTGAGTCGCTACCACGACTGGACAACCGCACGAGCTATCGTCCGCCTCCATGATGAATACTCATCTGCGTCTTTGATCTTGTACATAGTTCTTCTAGTCTGGCTTCCAGCCATCCTTCTCTGTGTTGTGGTTGACGTAGTTCAGAATTAAATTTTGTTCTCTTAGCTATGACTTTGTGCAGTGATATGACTGGTGTCTGGTCCGAGCCCCCTTGGGGTTTGGAACCCTAGGTGAGGGAGGGAAGGTTAAGCTGTCCCGGCTTGTGTGGGGCCTGGTAGATGTAGAGTGCTATTGAGGTGGTTGGAGCAAAGGCAGGGGATAGTAACTATCGTGGCAAACCAGTCCAAGCCCCGGCGGTCTTGTCACAAGATAGAGTGGGGGCTCGTCCGGGATCTTCTCTTTGTTCTGACATCTCGTAGGAATAGGTTATAGTGTCATCTGTCCTATACCTATTGTCTACTTGACGAGTAGGGCTACTGATACCTTTCTCTGCGACGTGGACAGACATTTAGTTAAGTTAGTATAGATACATAGTTACAGTGTTGGTTGGAGTACCGTTAGCATTGTGATTGGGTATTGCATATCTATACTGATACTAAGTTACCCTAAGCATGGCTACTCGTACTTTAGATTTAGCTAAGGTACGGGCATCTGCAACTGAGATGGGATTGGAAGGTGAGGAATTCAAAGCCTATGTACTGGAAGTAGAGAGAGACTTCAGAGCAGAAGAGAGGGAGAGAAGAAAGTCAGAAATTGAGCTTGAAGCTCGAAAGGTAGCACTTGAAGAGCAAAAGTTGGTGGCAGACCAACAGGCACAAAAACTGGCAGCTGACCTAGAGTCTAAGAAATTAGATGCTAGGAAGTTGGAAATGGAACATGAGTTCCGTATGAAGCAACTTGAGGTAGAGGCTAAATCGGTTGGTGAGTCTGAGGGAGCAGTAGGTGGAGTAGCTTTACCTAGCTCATCAGTAGCCAGCAGACCAGCTTACCATGCTATGAAATGGCCGTTTCCACCATTTGAACCGGACCAAGAGAAGATAGATCAATTCTTAGAGAAGTTCGAGGCAATGTGTAAAGCTATGGGTTTAGAGCCTGAGCGTTGGAATCTTAAGCTTTCACAAGGACTCCGTGGCACCGCGTACGAAGTGTATGCGCGTCTTCCCCCAGGGATGGAAAATGATTATCCAACCCTGAAATCGGCTCTTTTGAAGAGATTCGAAATAACAGCCCATGCTTACAGGCGGAGGTTCAGAACTTCCAAGAGAGAACCAGGTGAGATGTTCTCGGCCTATAGTGTGAGGTTGAACTCATACCTGTTGAAGTGGATGGCATTGGCCAATTTCAAAGAGGATTATGAGAGTCTGAGAGAGTTGATGGTGGTGGATCAAATGAAAATGCAGATGTCCAAGCCTTTAAGGAATTTCTTAGGGGAAAATGGGGCGGAAAGGCTAGACATAGTAAATAAGTTAGCTGAAAGGTATGTGGAAGTCTATGGTGAGACTGGGGATTCCAGTCAGACTGATTCACAGAAAAGGCAGAAGGGGCTTGATCAGAAGCCCAAGACCAAGGGTCCCAAAGAATCATCCAATGTAGCAGATCCTGTGGTAAAAGACTCTGGTAAGAAACCCGATAAGCAAAGCCCTCCCGCCTCCCCAAAACGGAAGTGGAGTAAGAGGTGGTGTAAGCACTGTAAGTCTCCTTCCCATAATACTGTAGATTGTCTGAGGAAGCCAAAGGACTTGCACTTTGCGTGTCTCGCCTCTACTAGAGGTAGACCTAGCGAGACCACACCTAAGGGTCGGGAGAAACCAAAGTCTGAGAAATCACCTGTGATCGAAACGATAGAGGTGAATGGGAAGCAGGTGGAATGTCTATACGATACAGGATTGCAGTTTGAAGCTGTAATCTCATCCCACCTTGTGAGCCCAGGGCAGCTCACCGGCGAGACAAGAGAATTTCAGCTGGCCATGAGGAGCTCCGTAGCTATGGACTTGCCGATTGCTCGGATTGACATTCGGTGCAGGTACGTTACGGGTAGCATCCAGGCGGCTGTGCTGCCTGATCCTATTTACCCTTTGATCCTCGGTCGTCCACATGTATTCCTGGGGGACCCCAGGGAACATTGTCTAGTGAGCGCTAGGCAGGCCAGGGCTAAGGATGGAGAAAGGCAGTGTGGTAAGAAAATAGACCATTCTCTTGCGAGGTTAGTGAGCAGTGCTCAAAGTAGGGACCCGACTTTGCGTCCTTACTTACTGGAGGTGTCCCAAAGTTCTGTCCCGCCAACTCCGGGTCAGTTCTATGTAGAAAACCGGTTGCTTTATCGTAGAGCCGGGCAAGGGGATAGCCAGTACGGTCAGATGGTAGTCCCTACTGACTACAGATCCCGCTTGATACATAGAGTGCATACCTTATCCTTAACCGGACATAAGGATGTGGGGACAACAGTCCAGTGTCTTTCCAGCCACTACCACTGGCCTGGAATGACAGGCGACGTGCGGAGGTATATCCGGTCGTGCCCAACGTGTTGTCTGGCAGCACCAAAGCACAAGACCAAAAACGGTTTATCTCTGCAGATTGGAGATAGGGTTCTCGCGCTTCTCCCAATCGAGGGGGCGGAATTCGAACTCGGATGGCAGGGCCCTTTTCCTGTGGAGCGGATAATGTCCCGATCCACGTATGAGGTGAAGGTCCGCGGGGAATTGCGTAAGTTCCATTGTACTCTCCTTCAGAATTTGGAGAGGTCCGAGGTAGTTTCTCCACAAGATAGTGCGACTACCATCGCGCTAGATTCGGTTCTGGGTCCAGACGAGGGCGAGGAAGACTCAGTCCTACGCAGTACATCCTGTGGGGAGGGTCTGCGGTCTCCTGAGCGTTCAACCGTAGATAGGGCGAACGGGCTCCGTCGGGAAGAGGCCCATGGTGTTAAGCACACTGGGAATCGAGGTCGGACAGGCGATGTCACATCTGGCACGACGGGATCGTCGGGTGACTCGATACGCCGACAGGCTCACTGTCCTTACTCGCGGGAGAGAAGGCAGGAGCAAGGGTACTCCAGACGAACCTGGAGTAAGCGACCATTCATTTCGGTCGACATCCGCGAACAGTCCACGAAGGTGATGCCTAGTCGGGATAGGAAATATCCTATTGTCGGAAGGGACGAGCGAACCTTCAGTAAAGTAACCGATGGCCCGCAACAGGTGGATGCGGAACAGTCCAGTGTAGACCGATCCTGTAAGCCAATCACCAGGCCGTTACGTTTCGGGCCTAATCGCTGGAGATAACGTATGTTTGAGGCGGTGGTTGGTGACTCAGCATCCATACCATTCTGGTGAATCTCCCCAGGGAAAGTGAACGTTATGGAACGTCTTTTCCTGGGAAATCCAATCTTGATAGAGTAGAGGTTCAGAGTTCAGACCGATCTTTGTCTAGTGAGTTCGACCGGGTCGACCATCTTAAGTGGGGGCCTATGTGACGAAACGGATAAATATCGTAAGATCTCTGCATAATAGCCCTTTGAAGGGAGTGCCATGCGTTGGTCTCCCTTTAATTTAATGTCAATTAATAGGGGAGTTCCCTAGAAAAGTAGTGCGGGGGCGGAGCTATTCTAGTTATTTATAGAAGAATCTAGAATGTTCCCCCAAGTGCGTACGTGGTTTTGATCTCTAAGTTCACGAGTGCGTTGTGCAGCACGGGTTGGAGGAATCCATCGTGACTCTGGTTTTCTTCATAAATCATGAAAATCACGCAGCCCGTGTAGGCGAGTGGAAGGCGGACTGACGTTGTCGGAGTCAGTCGCCCACCAGACCTCAGCGTGGAGAGATCATGGCCATCAGGCTGCAGTAATTTGGATGTCAATAGTCGCGGCCAGAGCGGACATCTGCAGTCAAAGTTTGTGATGTTTCAATCACAGGTTAGTTGAATACTTATTCTATTATTTAACTGTTGTCGGGATACCCCGCCGATCTCCCCGAAAGAATTAATCGCCGTCGAACTGAGTCGTGGCGTAGCGTTACAAGTTACAGCTGGCTATCCGCATGTTAAGTAGGTTTTATCGATTAGCGATGTAATGTGTTATCTGATGGAACAAGCCGTATTCCACAGCGAGTGGTGTGTAACTAACATAGGCCGAACGAAGTGCTTTACCGTGTGTAGCAGTTACTGGTTTGGTTTATTAACTACGCATGAAAGGCAACAGTTTGTCAGTCAGCACATCAACCTGCTAGACGCTGTAAATAATGATAAGGTAGAGCTTATTATTAGAGATGTGTAATGTGCTTCGTGACATTAGAATTGTAACGGAATTGTTCGATCAGTGATGGTGAGTTTTCGAGGAATCAAGGTGAGATCAGCTATGGTGTATTTGCTGTGTGCAGATAGCAGTGTTATTCCGCGTAAGCAGAATGGTGTTGCATCGGTGGGATACCAGTTGATAGGAAATATTCATGAAACTATTGGTCCTGCTTGTTGTCATGTCCGTCCGCTAGGATGACCGTGCGTGTTCCATATTGCGTTTGTCTAGGCAGCGGGAGGTAGGCCGGTACCCCCACCCCGATCAGTAATAGGTCCGACCCAATGCAATCGTGCATGTGCGATGGATGAACATACCCGATCGAGGGAGATGCGGCGCTCCGTAATTCGAGGCCGAGGTGTCTAGATAGATCGAGGTTTGAACCTAACCGTTTCTGTCTCTAATATTCTACTCTTCTGGAACCCTGACTCGGTTCATGGAGTACTTGGAGTACTGCCGTGAGGTAGTAGTTGGGAGGGGCATAACCCCCCCCCCCCCCCCAAAAGGTGGAGCCAGAGTTTGGTAGTGGAGTCTGGAGGTTTGCTACATTGGATGACGTGACTTAAGTCGTCACGGGACAAGGTACACGAGACCCACAGTAGCTGTGGGAAAGTGTAGTGGTGGATGGCCACCACAGCTGTGCTCGACCGGCACAGGGATGACTGACCTGAAAGATAGTCAGTGAATAAGAGGGCAACTCAGGATCTGGGGCAGGGATCCCAGACCTGACACTATGGCTGTGATATGATTTTGCTATTTAAGTGTAACAAGTCATGAGTTCTCCTTAGTTAATGCTATAGTAATGAATTATCAGGAGTATAATTCATTATGGACATATAGTTATTAATGTGTGTAATTCATCAGTCCATGGGTGAAGGGATTGATGAATTGATGAGTCTGTCAGGAAGGAGATGTCCGGCTGGACACCTTCTCGATACAGTAATCCCTACACTGAAAGGAAAGTAAGTGTATATGTTGATTGAGGATGGGAGATGAAACCGGATTGGACTGGCACCAGGCGAAGGATGCTTGACAGAGTCATACAGTCGACTCTGGTGCTAGGGGTTATATGTAGCCCAGAAGTGTTACTTGACTGAACAGGTGTGCTATTGCTTTTTCTACCATCATTATGCCTATATATTATAGTTACTAGGTAGATCTATGATGTGATGATTTCATACTCATGTTGGTAGACATGAGGAATGTCTGAGAGGCAGGTGACAGGGTGGAGATGCTGGTAGTCTTTGTTGTAGTTGAGTACTCACACCAACCTCTCCGTGTTTCAGGATCTGTTATTACTATACAGAAGAAGATTCAAGAGCTGCCCCATGAGCTCTATGGGCCCACTCATTCCAGTGCCTAGCCAGAAGTTGATTGAGGCCATACTGGGAGTGGTTGTCTGAGTCTGCGAGATCAATGTTGGAGGGAGCTGAGTGCTGAATAAGTCGGTAGGTCGAGGTTAGGACCTCCGTCAAGAGTCCGACGAGTGTCATCCGATCCTGAGAGGATCCAACACTGAAACGTCTGGTGATTCAAGCCAGTGAAGCACTGGTGACATTCAGTCTCTGTGTAAACCTTGGTAATTGCAAGGTAGTGGCCTTTCAAGTTGTGCAGAGTGATCATTGTTACCGGTCGCCATGACCTGTGTTATATGCTTCTGGCCCGGCTGGGTTATGGGACACCATGTATCAGTTGATGCTTACATAGTGGTTTTACATTGGTTACCTTTATGAAGCCAACATGTGGTCCAGTGAACTAGGACATTGATTACAACATGGGTGGAAACACCAGAGTGAAATGTTTAAGGTAGGGAGTTACCTCATGCCAACGTTATGAACTGTTGACAATGTTTGTGACGGTAGGGAGCTACCTCATGCCAACGTGATGAACTGTTGACAGTGTGTGCTAGGTTGTGATTACTACCCATGGATCAGGGTAGGTACATAATACTGTGTGAAGATCTATTGTCCAAGGACATGGAACTAAGGTGAAGTGTTTAGTCACCTGATAGACTTTACCAGTGACATTGTATGTTCGTGTGGAGCAACCGCTTATTGTGTAAGTGACATATCAGTGTGTGGGTCACTGATGAGATAGAAGAGTGACCTGGCTCTTGTGTATTTTGAGACGGTGCTACATGTATTTTTTCTGCAAGTGGGAGACCGCTAATGTTATAGGGTCGGCCCAGACTTCATCAGGAGTGTGACGAGTGAAATAGTACGACAGCAAGGAAGGATCCTTGTTCATCAGTGCAGTGTCAGTCAGGCAGTGGTACTGCGCTTGATCAGCCCTTGCTTGGTTCTCTGGGTGAAGAGGGAACTTTGGAGAGGCAGCAGACCTTGGAGTTCCAGTCCACTGGAGGAGCCTGGGTGAGTCGCTACCACGACTGGACAACCGCACGAGCTATCGTCCGCCTCCATGATGAATACTCATCTGCGTCTTTGATCTTGTACATAGTTCTTCTAGTCTGGCTTCCAGCCATCCTTCTCTGTGTTGTGGTTGACGTAGTTCAGAATTAAATTTTGTTCTCTTAGCTATGACTTTGTGCAGTGATATGACTGGTGTCTGGTCCGAGCCCCCTTGGGGTTTGGAACCCTAGGTGAGGGAGGGAAGGTTAAGCTGTCCCGGCTTGTGTGGGGCCTGGTAGATGTAGAGTGCTATTGAGGTGGTTGGAGCAAAGGCAGGGGATAGTAACTATCGTGGCAAACCAGTCCAAGCCCCGGCGGTCTTGTCACATCCACCCATCTCCCAGGATGTCTGTAATGTCCTGTGGCCACCTGTATGTTGTTCCACCCATCTCCCAGGATGTCTGTAATGTCCGGTGGCCACCTGTACGGTGTTCCACCCATCTCCCAGGATGTCTGTAATGTCCGGTGGTCACCTGTACGTTGTTCCACCCATCTCCCAGGATGTCTGTAATGTCCTGTGGCCACCTGTACGTTGTTCCACCCATCTCCCAGGATGTCTGTAATGTCCTGTGGCCACCTGTATGTTGTTCCACCCATCTCCCAGGATGTCTGTAATGTCCTGTGGCCACCTGTATGTTGTTCCACCCATCTCCCAGGATGTCTGTAATGTCCTGTGGCCACCTGTACGGTGTTCCACCCATCTCCCAGGATGTCTGTAATGTCCTGTGGCCACCTGTACGCTGTTCCACCCATCTCCCAGGATGTCTGTAATGTCCTGTGGCCACCTGTACGGTGTTCCACCCATCTCCCAGGATGTCTGTAATGTCCTGTGGCCATCTGTATGGTGTTCCACCCATCTCCCAGGATGTCTGTAATGTCCTGTGGCCACCTGTACGTTGTTCCACCCATCTCCCAGGATGTCAGTAATGTCCTGTGGCCACCTGTACGTTGTTCCACCCATCTCCCAGGATGTCTGTAATGTCCTGTGGCCACCTGTATGTTGTTCCACCCATCTCCCAGGATGTCTGTAATGTCCTGTGGCCACCTGTATGTTGTTCCACCCATCTCCCAGGATGTCTGTAATGTCCTGTGGCCACCTGTACGTTGTTCAACCCATCTCCCAGGATGTCTGTAATGTCCTGTGGCCACCTGTATGTTGTTCCACCCATCTCCCAGGATGTCTGTAATGTCCTGTGGCCACCTGTATGTTGTTCCACCCATCTCCCAGGATGTCTGTAATGTCCTGTGGCCACCTGTACGTTGTTCCACCCATCTCCCAGGATGTCTGTAATGTCCTGTGGCCACCTGTACGGTGTTTCACCCATCTCCCAGGATGTCTGTAATGTCCCGTGGCCACCTGTACGGTGTTTCACCCATCTCCCAGGAATAACGCCTTCCATTGCTATTCTCTCTAAGCCACTGCCACGTTTAATGTCATCATCATCATGTGCCATGTTGACAAGAGTGGATGGTCATGATTCGCCACCTCACACAACCCCCCCCCCCCCCACAGTCTAGGATCAGGTTTCTGTTTGTGTCCCAATTATACCATGTGGTCCAGTCATCCAGGTATCTATCTCTTTATCTTTCCCTTGCTCTTTTTCCATCAAGTTTGTCATGTTTTCCAGCTAAGGTTTTCCTCATTCTATCATCATCATCATTAAGTGCCATGACGGCTGGTGTGGGCGTTCATGACTTTCCACAGTTCTCGGACTTTGGTTTTCTGGATCAGCTCCGGTGTTGACATTCCTCCATGCCCCTAGGTATTTAAAACTATCCACCTGGTTAAGAATTTGCCCTTATATTTCTATTTCACATTTTGGTGTCACCATTTTCTTTGATATCACCATTGTTACTGTTTTCTTGATATTCAAGGAGAGTTCTCATTCCATGCCCAACAAATATTGATGGCCTTATGCCTCATTTCTCTAATCAGTTTATGGTTTTCATTTGTTTCCTTAAGGATTATCCCATTTGTTTTGTTTTTTTTATCTATCCAGGGTATTTTTGACATTTCCCTCAGAAACCTCATTCACACTGCCATTAGATGTTTCCCAACTTGTTTGCTTATTGTCCATGTTTTATATGAATACAGCATAGATTCTTTATAGCACTTTAGCACTAATATCTCACTGTAATTGAAAGCTTTTTATTTGTATGTTTTCTATCTTGCAAAATGCTACCTTCGCCATATTGATTCTTGTTCCAATCTCTACAAGGCATCTTCTAGCAGATGTTATGACTGTTCAGAGATAGTTGTACTGATTCACCTGTTTGATAAGAGTCCTGTTTATTTGGATGTTATATTGTGGTATGTGTTTATTCTTCAAGATGACCATAATCATAATTTCCCTTACAATTTCACTTTAACCCTAGTTTCTTACGGTGTACAATAACTGCATCTAATAAGTGCTGCAGATCCTGTTCATTGTCTGGAATCAATAGTTATCATCTGCATATGAATGTTATGTCCTTAAATGATGATCCCTCTTGCATATTTTAAATCTTTCATAATATCTTCACTACATAGGAGAAAAGTCTGGAGACATTACACATCCCTGCTACATCCCTCCCTTGACTGGCTGGTATTGACTTAATTCATGAATTGTTGGGGCAGCTCCAATACATATTCTGTACACGTCTAAGGTTGGGGATTCAGTGATGAAATGCTAAAGCCACAGACCTCGCTACGGAGTTCATGGTTTGTGCGATGCTATCAGCCGACAGCTTGCCATGCTACAGAGAGAGAGCTTGAAAAAGGTGGGACAAACCTTGGGTAATTAAGTTGATCCTCTCATCTATAACCTATATAATCTATATAAGTCTTAGGTCTCTCCCTTCAGTTTGTAGATCTGCAAGCATGTGTTCATCTCATCTATAACCTGTATAATCTATACAAATGTAAGGTCTCTCTCTCTCTCCTTTCAATGTGTAGATCTGCAAGCGTTTGATTCTCTCATCTATAACCTATACCTCTGAAGTCATCAAAGCGAGCGAGTGCAGTTGATCATCTTATCTATAATCTATATAAAATATATAGGTTTAAGTACTTTCTCTTCAATGTATGGATCTGCAAGCTATTTGATTCTCTCATATATAACCTATACAATCTATACAAGTCAGAGTTCTCTCCCTTAAATTTTTGGATCTGCAAGCATTTGATTCTCTCATCTGTAACCTATATAATATATACAAGTCTAGGATCACTCCCTTCAATTTGTGGATCTACAAGCATTTGATCCTCTCATCTGTAACCTATATAATATATACAAGTCTAGGATCACTCCCTTCAATTTGTGGATCTGCAAGCATTTGATCCTCCCATCTATAACCTGTATAATCTATACAGGTCTAAGGTTTCTCCCTTCAATTTGTGGATCTGCAAGCATTTGATTCTCTCATATATAACCTATATAATCTATACAAGTCAAAGTTCTCTCCCTTCAATTTGTGGATCTGCAAGCATGTGATTCTCTCATCTGTAACCTATATAATATATACAAGTCTAGGATCACTCCCTTCAATTTGTGGATCTGAAAGCATTTGATCCTCCCATCTATAACCTGTATAATCTATACAGGTCTACAGTTTCTCCCTTCAATTTGTGGATCTGCAAGCATTTGATCCTCTCATCTATAACCTGTATAATCTAGACAAGTCTAGTGTGTCTGTATTGTCATGTCTTACTCTATCAAAAGCCTTTGTGTAGCCGCTCCATTAATGTTCTCAGCAGACATACACCTGCTGTATGCTTGCATTCTATAAACCCACTGCCAAGTCGTGACTGAAGTTCATGACGCGAAAAACAGAAGGAGCAGAACTCTCGGTCAGAAACGTAGATATAACTAAGAAACTAGCGGATCACGTCAGTTTGGTTAATCAATAGTTACGGGAGTCGGATCATGGATTCCAACAGGGAAACGGCACATTGAAATGGTCCAGACCTTGAAAAGAATATTGAAGAGCAGGGCGACATCATTATGGCCAATATAGATGGCAAAAGACAATGTCCACAGTGAGAAGGATATAAGAGCCTGAAAAGAATAGAACAAAGGCAACAGATCCAAACGAGACAAGATATATTACGGCAAGGTTAATTAAAAAGGGCTAGTGTACTGCCGATTGATTACTCATTATGTTTACGTTTGAAAATTACAAAGAAGAATAATTTATTTGCCGATCTTCAGTCCTTTTGATTTGCTGTTAAGTTTTCCTGCTTCAAGTTTGTTGAAAGAGTGTCACACCCTATTAAAGACATGTCTCAGTTTCAGTAGGTGTGTTGTCCAGTCATCAGTATGGACACATATATCATCTATATAGGTCACTGTATTCGTCACTCCATGAAGTAGATCTCTAGTTAAGCGTACGAAAGTGGCAGGAGCGTTTCGAAGTCCGAAAGGAAGAAAACGCCACTCGTATAGTCCTAAAGGAGTTGAAAAAGCAGTAAGATGGATGGATTGAGACTGCATAGGGACTTGCCAATATCCCTTAGTGAGATCTAATTTAGAAAAGATTTTGGAGGTGGACATGTCAAGAATAAGATCTTCGCAGGAAGGAATTGGCTCTGCGTCGATCTTGGTGACGTTGTTGAGCTTTCGATAGTCCACGCACAGACGAATTGTAGAATCTTTCTTCTTAACTAGAACAATTGGAAAAGAGTACTCAGAGGTGGATTTCTGGATGATCCCACTAGCCTCTAAATTCAGAATTTCCTTATTTAGATTTTCCCTATAGCTTAGTGGGATTGAGTACGGCCTGCATTTAATAGGCTTAGAGTCCGAAAGAAGAATGGAGTGTTCGATTCTGTCTGTCCTACCTGGAATGTCAGAGAATATGTCTTTGTATTCCGTTACTAATTCTACTAATTGTCGTCGTTGACTGTCTGTTAGTCCTTGTTCTATATGTATGCTATCTAATGTAGCAGTCTTGTCTACAATAGGAACTGGTAGTTCCATCCCGTCGTCGTCTACCTGATTCAGTACGGTGGTGGTGCTAAGTGTGTATTCTGTATTCTCGCTAAGTGTATGCTCGTCGGATATGCCAGTCTCGCTAACTAGTGTAGTTGCGTTGTGTATGTCTGTCGTCTGATCACTTGGTGTGGGTGCACTGTGTTCGTCTGTCTCTACTTCTGTCTCTTGTCGTGAATAGTAAGGTTTCAACATGTTGACATGGAATATCTTTAAGTTTCCGTTTATTGATATTTCATAGTCAACATCTGAAATTTTACGTACCACCTTGAATGGCCCTTGCCATGAAGTCAATAATAAATTTCGTTTGTCAGGAAGCAAGAGAAGTATGTCTTGATCTGGTTCAAGTTCAATTGTTCTCGCCCCTTTGTTGGCCTTGTACATAGGTCGACCATCGTTGATATGAAGCGATTTCCTTTGCTGGACACCTGATTCAGGGGTCCAACAATATCTACCGCCACACTCTCAAATGGCATAGAAGCCAGTGTAGAAGGTTGTACTTCAGCTGTAACAAGTTTACCCTTTCGTACTAACTGTTGACAGACATTACACGATCGACAAAATAATTTAATATCATTGCAAAAACCTGGCCAATAAAAATGAGCCTGGATTCTGGCCCTGGTTTTGTCATATGCAAGATGGCCAGCAAACGGTGACTCATGTGCAATCTTTAGCACAGTTATGCGATGTTGTACAGGTAACACCGTTTGCTGAATGTTATGGTTACCAGTAGTATAATGTTTAGTAAGAATGCTATTATTTAATCTGAAGAACCCTGGTGCGTTCTTTGTAATTTTGGCTCGTTCTTTCAATAATTTTAAATAAGGAGACAAACTAGGATCAGCTTTCTGCTGTTCTATGACTTTTTGTCTGTAGGTATCATCAGTGCTAGATGGAGAAAGCACCAGTAGTCTCTTATCTTGAAGCGTGTCTTGGTGTTTTATAGTGTCTGCTCTGGTTGTTGCATTAACTGCATTCAGTTGGTTCCATGCAGTTATTTCATCGCTAGTACATTGTTTTAGTTGAGGTAAGCAACCCAGAATTAGGTCAGTACAAGGGTTGTCAAGTATAGCACAAGTAAATGTACCCGAAAGGAAAGGAGTGTTAATACGGGCATTGGCCAAAGGGTAAATTTCAATGTTACCCGAAAAGGTTCGGCATTTGACAGAGTCACCTGTATAATCCTCTTGACTCACCAGTTCCTTTCTGAGACCAATAAGGGTACTACCGCTGTCTAGCAAACATTGGCATGGTCTATCATTGACCATTGCATTGTGGAACTCTAAATTGCCTCTGGAGGCTAAGGCTGCATTCACGCTCTCAGTTGAGCATGGAACTGTATGTCCACATTCTAATTTTCCGTCAGCATGAAAATGGTGACATCGCTCACAACTGTCAAAACTCAACACATCGTTTACACAACACACCTCTTCCGTTTGGTTAACCGGTAATTCATTTTCAACATCACACTCAGTCTCACTACCACTATCAGAAGATGTATCAAGTAAAATAGCATTGTTGGCTTTCATACGTTGGCGGCCAAGGCACTTATTTGAATAGTGGCTGTAGCTGGAACAAAAAAAAACATTTAATGGCCCGCCGGTATGCAGATCTTTTGTTCTGTTGCTTCTTAATAACATTTTCAAGATGTGCCGGATAACTCGGCGATTTGTCACACATTGAATAAGTGTCATGTAAAAGTTGACAGTGGATACATTTTGAAACTTTTCTATCTTTCTTGTCAAATTTATTATAAGGTTTCCTATTGCCCTGATAGTTTTTAGATTGATCTTTTACAAAGGAAACTATTTCAGAGTCATTTGAAGTTTTAAAAATATTTCTGTTTGAAGAAAAATATGCTGACCCTTTCTTTTCAAACTGTTCTATGGTTTCAATGTCTGACTGCTGCAAAAATTTAGCAAAAGAGGATGGTATCGTGGATATTACTTTATCCATAGTTATTAAGTTTTTTAATTTATCAAAGTCTTTTCCTATGTTAGCTGCTTTAAGCCACCTATTTAGTACACTTTGAACATTTGAGACGTAGTCAATGAAAGTCTCAGTAGGTTTAGGTTTTAAAGTTGAGAACTGAACCTGATACCCAGGGGCATCAAGTAAAAAGTGTTGCATAATCCTATCACGGATGTATTGGTAGTCAGATCTAAGATCGGTTGGTATAGATTCTATTACTTTAAGGGGCTCACCACTCAGGTTCTTCATATAAATCATAGCCCACATCTCTAAAGGAACTTGGTGATATTTAAACTGATACTCGACATTCTCTGTCCAGGCAGAAATTGAATCTTCTTTACAATATGCTTTGATAATATTTTTGTGTTTGTTGAACTTATTTTCTTCTTGTTGTCTTTTAAGTTTAGTGGCAGAGATCTCTGCGTGTGAGTCTACATCCATCTCTTTCATCTTTAACTGTGTCTCTGATTCTACTTGTATTTGTTTTTCCTTAACTCTTGCCATTTCATCTATCTCCTTTTGCTTTAGATCTAATTCTCTTTGCTTTATTTCTCTCTCCTGATCTACTGTTTTCTGCTTTAATTCTAGTTCTTTCTGTTTAATTTCCTTATCTTGTTGTAACTGTTGTTGCTTAATTTCCTTATCATGTTCTAGTTGTTTTTGTTTTGTTATCTCAGCTAGTTGTGTTAATTCTTTTTGATGCTCTCTTTCTCGAGTGCGTTCATCTCTTTCTGCATCCTTTGTTTCTTTAAATTTCTTATCAGCATATTCTTCTAGCTCTTTACCTGTGTATTGCAATTCTTTGCCTGCTTTAATGAAGTCAGCTAGAGTAGCCATGTTGTTGGGGAATTGGCTCGCGTTGACTTTAACTGACTGCTTTAATTAGTTATTTTTCTTTAATATGCTATGTTATTTAATATCTGAGCACTACAAATTGTGCTCTTTGTTTACATTCTGGAAAATTGTATTCTCCACAAAATTAGAGCACACAGTCTGTTCATACAATACACGCTGAAAAAGAGATGCACTATTAATCACAATGCATGCCAAAAACGTAGGTTTTACTCAACTTAATGTTCCCCAGAACAAGGAACAACACGTCAGCAACACCGGTCCCGTTGTTTGGCACCCCGGAATACACACGAGTTTTTTTACTCAGGTCACCTTGTTTGGCACATCGGCACACACTCACGTTCTTACTCAGCTGTTGTTCGCCCTGTTTTACAGAGCAGCAAAAATTACCAACTCGTAAACGACAAATAGATTTTTGACAAATTGGTACAATGACACAAACATGCCCACGAACAAACAGAACATCGATTACTTAATATTTAATGTCACTGTCCTGTCTTCGTTCTACCGTAATATGTCTTTCGTTACTAACCTAGTTTAATTTATGGAAGTAAGGATGGTGCAGGCCAAATCTAATTTGCATAGCCGAAAGTAGTGCCCTCCTGACGGTAAACAAATAGAAAAGTACGAAAAAAAATTCAATAACTGCTTTTAAATAAATATAAATATAATAATAATGTGTAAATAAATAAATATATTCATTCTTTAACTTAAATAAACAAATAATAGTTAATATATCGTAAAGATTCAGGCAGGCAGCAGCTTGCCAGTATGTAAACACTGATATGCTGATTGCAAATGGCGAGGCCCAACTGTTTGTCAATCGTGCCACGTCACAGGCGCAGCGCTATTTTTAGCTTGCAAAAATCAATACTGTCGCTGACCTTTGTATTGCTCCGCCATGAATCATTTGTGACAATTATTCAAAAATAAATAAATAATTACATAAATAAATGAAAGAAGAACATAATATGCATACTTACAACTTTGAAAAATACATTATTTAAATATATAACATTCTAATAAGCACAAATAAACATTATTTCATCACGATAGGCACAATTCTGCTGGCAACTCGATCTAGTCTGCACACGTCATAGTCACTGACACAAATTAAACATTTAATCTTTGTAATATCCTATCTGTAACCCTAGTCTAGAGCCGTGGGTAAGTGTTATAGCTTGAACTCAGGTTCAAGCAGCACTTCTGACACCACATTTAATCCTATTGCCTGTCAACAACTCGTGTTTCAGGCATCATCGGATTACTTCTCCCACACCCTACAAGAAACTTGCAAGTCGTGTGCGAGGAATGAAATGGTACATTTTATTGCCGTTGGCTCTTTACAAGTGCAAAAACAGTCGCTATCTAATCACACATAAAGTCACAATATTCTCTATCACTAGTTTTCCTACCCTATAGCTAATCTCTATCTACTAGGCTATATGAAAACACATATCTATTCTATACGGTGTGAACACTACAGAGTCAGTCCCCAGTCTGACTTGCTTCACTCGCGTCGCTACACGCCTCGCGGAAGGACCTTCATACGCCCTTCGGCCCTTTGCGTGCTAGATCAGTTAGCACGCTTCTATTAGCTGGCTTTGGCTTGAGTGGCGATCGTAACGATCACGCAGGCGTGACTCTGTCGTGACCAGTAGTGCTAACTATCTGGTCAACGCCTCCGTGTGAGGACTAGTCAACAGTCCCCCTCTTTCTATCATCCATCCTGCCCCGATCCCGGGCACCCTGTTCTCTCCACTCTATCTGAGGTTGACCCCACGTCCTGGTGGTGTTCTATCATGAGGCAGTCTTTGACACCTTATCTGTTAAATAGTTTTGATTGAAGTTCGTTAAGACATTCTTCAGCAACAGGGGGGCCAATCTTATTGAAGTACAGGAAATCGAATGTTGCCAGCTCCTTTGTCTTGGATACGTTACTGCGGCAGATATGCAAGAAGCAAGTCAACTCCACCATTACTAGTTGGGATTTGTCACCAGTTAGTAGACCAGGAACATACAGCATTTCATTCGTTACTGGCGAAGAAGCTGTCAGCTATAAGTACCTATTACCAGCTACTGGACAACAAACTAATGACGTGGTTTTAGTGCTTTACTCTAGTTACACTGGATCACCATTTTCGTGAAGGAATTTTAATCGGGAATACACAGGAACTTGTCAGATATCACGGATTGTCCACACCAGACGCAGATTCATAGATCTACACAACAACGCTGTTCGTCTTATCAACCTACGACACTACAGGAGTTTGGATACATCGGCACAAACACCAAGACCTGCGCTACAACATATGTAGTATTTTATCACATACAGAATCAGGCCAGTATGAATTGTTTGAGTTGATTGAATATTCTGTTGGGTGTTATCAAAATTGAAATTGATATTCATTGTTGATATGGCCGAATTAATTGTATCGTAGTTCGTAAGCTGGGGTTGAAGTCCAGTATAGTTTATTTGTTTGTTCCTATCAGTGTTTGTAACTGAAATCTCTTGCTTTGCTTTTGAATTATAGCATTTTGATTCTCTTGACGTTGGATTTAAGTTTACGCTATTGACACTTTGAATTGCTGTTTTCAGTCGAGTTTGTATCACATACAAATATACGGTTCATTATATTAGCGATATAATTGACACGATTGTGTTAAACATGTCTACATTTCAAGAATTTATGGACATAGGTGAAAGGTCCGGATTAACAGGCCAAGACCTCAGGAATTGGGCGAAGCTTGAATTTAAGGAATTCCAGAATCTACAACGCGAGGAGAGGGCTGCAGCCAAAGCAGTAGAAAAGGAAGAGAGACAACTTCGAATGGATTTGGAGAAAGAAAGACTATTGGCGAGAGATAAGGAAATGGAGTTGGAGAAAGAAAGACTATTGGCGAGAGATAAGGAGATGGAATTGGAAAGGGAGAAACTTACTTTGGAGAAAGAGAACAAAGAAAAAGAGCTTGCGTTTCAGAAGATGAAGCTAGAAGCAGAGGTATTAATGAAGGACAAAGAGATTGAAGGAAATCTGAAAGTTAAGACGCTGGAGATGGAAAAAGAAGCAGAGATTGCACAGACCAAATTGCAATCGAAAACAGAAGATCCTATAAAAAAATATCAAGGAGCAATTAGAAATTTCACACAAGGCGATTCAATAGGAGCATGGGTGGCCAACTTTGAATTGTTGGTCCGATTCTATAAAATTCCAGAAGAAATGTGGCCCATCTTATTTCACCGTCACCTCGGGTTGGAGCCTTTAAAGGACGTCGAGTTGATTCCGGAAAGTTTACGGACCAATTACACATATGTTCGAGATCGTGTATTGAGTCATTTTTCGCTGGACGAAGCGGGATTAAGAACAAAGTTCAAAACCATCACACCTAAGTCAAACCAAACGTTTCTGGACTACGTAGCTGAAACCGCATCTTTATATGACAGATGGTTAAAAGCTGCAGAAGTGAATGGAAACTTTGACAAATTACGCGACCTAATGCTCAGGGATAAATTGTTATCATCGGTCCCTGAGGTGATGGCTACGTTCCTAATTGAGAACAAGTGTAAATCAATACCTGAGATGGAAGCTAGGGGTGAGTCATACTATAATGCACACCGTGAGGTATTTGCGGACAGCACACAACCAGAACTCGTGATAGGTGCAAGTGCAAAAGTAGAGAGCCAAAGAGAGTATGGTAAAAGTAACAGGTCTGCACAACACAGAAACAGAAGACCGTATCAGAACACACATAGAGAATCAGACAGGCCTAGAAAGGGTCATTTCACACAATGTCCACATTGCAGGCTAAATCACATCTCATCGGAAATGTGTGACCGTCACCCGGAATATGCAGCATATTTGAAAGAACTCATTAATAAGAGAAGGAATAAATACGAGTCATACAGAAGGAATGTCAAATGTTTCTCGTGTTTAGCCTGGGGACATACCTCAAGGTCATGTACGATGAAGAGAACGTGGAAAGAAGCAAATGCTGCATATATATTTACTAGTAGTGACTCAGAAGATACGGAAGAGGCACATGCAGCCATCATAGAACCATATACTAATGACAACCCGGAGAAAACAGATAAAGATTGTTCTGACGAGGAATGCCAAGCTACGATACAAGAGGCCAATGCGGCAAATATTCAAAATGGCACATTAAAGGTCCACCAAGCATGGGTTAATGGTACACCAACCACATGCGTGAGGGATAGCGCCGCCTCTATTGTTGGCGTCGACCAAAGGCTGGTGAAAGATCAAGATTACACAGGCAAAAGTGTTACCTGCAGAACCTTTGGTGGCACTTTGGAAAGATATAGAATTGCATCGATCAATATACAATCTCCCTACTTCAAAGGGATAGTGAACGCAGCAGTGCTACCAAACCCCTGTGCCGGGGTTCTCATTGGGAACATTCCCAAGGTAAAAGATTGCACTCATGAAGAGACCATGAAATGGGAGGCCGACCACACCCCAACAAATGCGCTCACCAGAGCTCAAGTGCGTCGACAGAAAGAAGAAGAAGACAATGCACGCTCCACAACCCCACAAACGAGGCACAATACACAAGACAGGTTAGTAATAACAACGGACCTAGCCACAGAACAAAAACAAGATCCAACGCTACAAAAATGTTGTAAAAATGTACACACACCTGCCAAAATTGCCAGAGTACTCGCCAGAACCCAAGGTCACGAGATACAAGAAGACGAATATACGCAAGGGACACAGGTTACTTCAACTAGTAATAAACACTGCTCTTTAACAAAAAAGGGAGACAACACGACAATACAAAAACGTCATAAGGTAAATAAAGTCAATACAGCTAGTTTTCAGTTAAACGAAGTTGTTCCCGTGATCGTAAGTGGAATACAAAAGCAAACAATCAAACTAACTCATCCGTTGACAAATAACAGCATTCAGAAACCACACAAAGAGACAACAAAAATGACTGACACAGTGAACAAACGACATACACAACTGTGGAACGTCATACTCATAACCATGTGTATGTTCCGGATAATGATCTTAAGTAAAGACACCCTCACTCACACCACTGATTGCGCGATTACTGACAGGTACACATGCGTCAAGAAACATGTTACAAACATGTACACAAAAGTCAAGAAAGATTTCATAAAAATATGCGTACAAACAAGTAATTGTTATACAAACTGGCTGAATAAGTGCAAAGAACAATACAGAAAACAAAATGCTTGTGTCTTTGTTTGCTTCAATTATCTTTATTTCATATATACCAAACTCATTTCATTACTGCAAATATGGTATATAGTATACACACGAGGAAAAACGATACCATTACGCATATCAGCAAAGCTAACATATAAAGAGAAAAATATACGTTCAGAAAAGACACGATACAAATGTCAAAAAGAGTATTGGTTGATACAGCTTCTTTATTCTTTTATTCGTCATACTAGTCCAGTAAAAAGAGGCGTCATGGTTAACAAACCTCAATTTGCCTCTCAAAATCCTTACAATTTATTTATACCAACACCGGGAACAGAGCAAAACATGTGTGGCGACATGTAAAGAAATATTATCTTATGTTGCATTAAATTGTGTGCAAATTGGGTGAATGAAATATGCAGACATATGACACACGACACATCAATACATTACTAACATTAGATTATTTTCGGATTTTCCCGTGACAGTAAATACATTCAATACATTCTTGATCCATGTTCATTATGCATTATATCGGAAATTCCCATACTAGTAGTATAATTGGGAATATCAATTGGTCCACAGATCATATTATATCAGCAATTCACATACTATTTCTACCTGATTACTATTCTTAAAACGTTAACTTTAATGGAAAATGATAACATATCCTTTAGTTATTAATTGAGCAGAGTTTCATTATTAAGAAATTTCTAACTACGGTACAACTGCAGTATTTGTCAAATTATTAATGGCAAACTACATTATGTCCTAGAGTTCTCTCTATACAGCACTCTATACGGCTATCGAACTTGAAGCCTTAGCTATAATAGGAAACATTGGAAAATTCTCTGAATATATAGTTGCTAATAAATTCTTATCAATCCAGTTATTTTGGATATTTATGGTTTACTCTCTTTACAAACCATGGCGGATTATTTTGTTACAAGATTAAAATATTTTGTGTTTTGGTTATAATCTTCATAGGGATATATAAAATACAGCAGGCCAAATATCTATTTCTCTTTTAGACGCCCACAGAAAAACATTCACACAAACAGTTCATATTTATGATATATTAATTATGTTACATATATACATATTTCCTGATGTAATTGACAGATTAAATGAAGCAAATCGGCATTCTCAGAAGACATAGGTGAACTGGACTGACTATTCACATTTCGCGGAATCGTATTGTGTCACTATGAATACTGGGACTATGAAATTGTGATTTCTGTGCTCCGAACATTTCGAAACCAGTTATCTATTTCAGAGGAACATAACAGACTGAATCTAGAAGGAAATACAGTTATTAATTAAATGTATTTAATTTAGGCGCATACTCCATATCAATCATCAGTTCACACATGACATGCATTGCATAATAGTGGAAACGCAAATTTACGTCATAACTCAATCATTCATTCAGTTAGGTATATGACACGATCATGCAATCATTAATTTGTTTATTCATTCAGTCATCCATTTGGTGAGTTATTTCATGACGCGATCAGTCATTCATTTATTTATACACATCGCGACATGATCATTCATTCAGTTGTGTACATAATTAATGATACCACTCATACGAAACATAAATGTTGTTACATCATGACGCAATTATCATTCACCTGGTTATTGTAAATCATGATTCATTCATCTCGAAAACGATGAGAGAGTCATGATACTCATCTAGTCACATAATTTTTAACAGTCCATACATTATCATACATAAATCACGGAGAGAAAGGAAATATAAAGTGATTAACTTTTACACCTCAGATATACAATTACGAATAACAGTACAGACATATACAAAGGATGAATCGCATGTCAGAAAGAAAGATATAAATTATGTATTATATGTTTTCTATTTCAAGTTAGATTAATTAGATAAGTGGTTAAGTTGTTGACGTATTTGCTTGTTTTAATTCCGAATTTCTAGTACACCAGTTATAAACGAGTATGTCAATCTACACAGACCTAATAATAATGAAACACCAAAAAAAAATGTCTAATGTACCAGTATCAGTTACATTGATAATGACATAAGCTGCTTATATGATACTAGCTGACACGGCCCGGCTTCGCCCAGTCACTGATGGGAAGCATCTCATTTAATTCATATAAGTAGTCATATAAGTTCCCGTTCCCGTTACCGACTATCTGTCTGTCTGTCTGTCTGACCCGGCCCGGCATCGCCCAGCTCCTGGTGTGGAGCATCTCATTTAATTCATATAAGTAGTCATATAAGCTCACGTTCCCATTCCCGACTATCTATCTGTCTGTCTGTCTGTCTGTCTATCTGTCTGTCTGTCTGATCCGGCCCGGCTTCGCCCAGCCCCTGATGGGGAGCATCTCATTTAATTCATATAAGTAGTCATATAAGTTCCCGTTCCCGTCTGTCTGTCTGTCTGTCTGTCTGTCTGTCTGTCTGTCTGTCTGTATGTCTGTCTAATAATTTATTGGTTGCAGTTAGAACAACCTTAGATAAACAAACACCAACTTACAAAAAGCATTAGAAAGAGCACTTGAAAGATCTGTACATCTTCCCCAACAATTAACTTGGGTAAATGGAGCAGCGGCAGCAGCAGCAGAAGAAGAAGAAAAAGGAGGAGTAGGAGCTGGGAGGAGGCAGGGGGAGGTGGAGGAGAGAGGAGGAGGGAGGAGTAGGAGGGAGGAAGAGATAGGCGGAGAGAGGAGGAGGAGGGAAGAGGAGGGAGGAAGAAGGAGGAGGTGTAGTAGGGAGGAGGAGGGATTAGGAGGAGGAGAGGAGGAGGGAGGAGGAGGAAAGAGGAGGATGAGGGAGGAGGAGGAGGCAGGAGGAGGTGGGAGGAGGAGGGGAGGAGGAGGAGGAAGAGGGAGGAGGAGGGGGGAGGGAGGAGGAAGAGGGAGGAGGAAGAGGGAGGAGGAAGAGGGAGGAGGAAGAGGGAGGAGGAAGGAGGAGGAGGAGGAGGGAGAAGGAGGGAGGAGAAGAACGCAGGAGGAGGAGGAGAGGGAGGAGGAGGGAGATGGAGGAGGAGGGAGGAGGAGGGAGGAGGAGGGAGATGGAGGAGGAGGGAGGAGGAGGAGAGGAGGAGGGAGAAGGAGGAGGAGGAGGGAGGAGGAGGAGGCAGGAGGATGTGGGAGGAGGAGGGGAGGAGGAGTTGGAGGAGGAAGAAGGAGGAGGGAGGAGGGGGGAGGAGGGAGGAGGAAGAGGGAGGAGGAAGGAGAAGGAGGAGGAGGAGGGAGAAGGAGGGAGGAGAAGAACGCAGGAGGAGGAGAGGGAGGAGGAGGGAGATGGAGGAGGAGGAGGGAGGAGGAGGGAGATGGAGGAGGAGGAGGGAGGAGGAGGGAGGAGGAGGGAGAAGGAGAAGGGAGAAGGAGGAGGGAGGAGAAGGAGGGGGAGGAGGAGGGAGGATGAAGAGGGAGGAGGAGGGATGTGGAGGGAGGAGGAGGGAGGAGGAGGAAGGAGGTAGAGGGAGGAGGAGGAGGGAGGAGGAGAGAGGATGAGGAGGGAGGAGGAGAAGGGATGAAGAGGAGGGAGGAGGAGAGGGAGGAAGAGGGAGGAGGAGGGAGGAGAAGGAGGGAGGAAGAGGGAGAAGGAGGAGTAGGGAGGAAGAAGGAGGAGGAGGGGAGGACGTAGGAGGAGGAGGAGGGAGGAGGAGGGAGTAGGAGGAGAGAGGAGGAGAAGGGAGGAGGAAGGAAGAGGAGTGATTAGGAGGAGGGAGGAGGGCGAGGAGGCAGGAGGAGGAAGAGGGAGGAAGAGGGAGGAGGAGGAAAGAGGAGGAGGAAGAGGGAGGAAGAGGGAGGAAGAGGGAGGAGGAGAAAGAGGGAAGAGGAGGAGGGAGAGGGAGGAGGGGGAGGGGAAGAGGAAGAGGGTAGGAGGTGGAGGAGGGGAGAGGAGGAGGAGGAGGAATATAACGCATATGCCTGTAGATTTAATAATGGCTGAAGTTGTTCTTAGAGTCTTCTTAGAGTTGGCGACAGTGTAAAGAAATATAAAATCTTCAAACTTGATAGAGATAAGGTAACTATTATTTATTTATTCTTTAAGCATAAAAATATGAGTTACAATGTTATGCATTATGCATTATTTTTATGAAAACTTTGAAAATGCCTTAAAGATTGTATCACTATTTATTATAACTCATATGCCGGTATATAACTATGGACTAAGAGTTTACAAATGTTTGAAAACGATGCAACAATATGACTATAAGTTATACAGAAAAGTTATGCCCCTTGAAATAACTTTTACAGAGTTAAGTCCCCTCGCTGTATAGAAATTACAATGAAAAATGGAAAATTAAATAATATTGGGTAAGCAGCCGATTTCACACTAAAAAAATATCACAGTGGGCTGCGCTGGAATGAAAGGAAGACGTGTAGAAAATTTCATCTCAATCGGATGGGCCGTTCGCGAGCGCATAAAGGACATACGGACATACAGACAGACGGAGATCGCCTTTTATATATAAGATGATTCGCCAGTCTTTGTGGCTCACATATATAAGGCGTCAGCGACAAAAGCAAAAGACCTCTCGGAACAAATGGGACAAGAACAAGCGTCACATTATAGCCGAATGGGACAGGACAGAGAGGAATGAAGAAATAGTTATATGTCAAAACTAATCTAGAAGGATATGATCCAATCAATCACATACATCCCCTTAGTCGGGTTTTGTAAATTTGGATGGCGATACATGCCCATTGGGCCATTTGAGGGATTAAACTTATAGTTTATTTAGCCTAGCTTTTTCATGAGCTGGTACTTCACGACATTTACCGTAGTGCGTAAATAGGAAGTGGTGCCCTGTTAAATTTAATTCTAGGGCTGTAGGTGGTTGATAGGAGACCATTCCTTCACAGTAGTAATAGATGATATAAGTATGACACATGAACTCTGTGCTACGTCTTGTCAATCTAATAGATAAGCTAAAATGGTAAGTACCATTTCAAAAAGGAGGGGCATGCTGCCAAGTCGTGACTGAAGTTCATGACGCGAAAAACAAAAGGAGCAGAACTCTCGGTCAGAAACGTAGATATAACTAAGAAACTAGCGGATCACGTCAGTTTGGTTGATCAATAGTTACGGGAGTCGGATCATGGATTCCAACAGGGAAACGGCACATTGAAATGGTCCAGACCTTGAAAAGAATATTGAAGAGCAGGGCGACATCATTATGGCCAATATAGATGGCAAAAGACAATGTCCACAGTGAGAAGGATATAGGAGCCTGAAAAGAATAGAACAAAGGCAACAGATCCAAACGAGACAAGATATATTACGGCAAGGTTAATTAAAAAGGGCTAGTGTACTGACGATTGATTACTCATTATGTTTACGTTTGAAAATTACAAAGAAGAATAATTTATTTGCCGATCTTCAGTCCTTTTGATTTGCTGTTAAGTTTTCCTGCTTCAAGTTTGTTGAAAGAGTGTCACACCCTGGACACCTTATCTGTTAAATAGTTTTGATTGAAGTTCGTTAAGACATTCTTCAGCACCCACGCTGTTCTTTCTCTATTTCTGATTGTATTTTACTCTACATCCTTTGCATGCAGATATTTAGATGTTGCTCATTATGCTAATTGTTAAATGTTGATCACATTGTAAGTTTTCTTAAATTTCCAGGACTGCACTAATTATAGATTTACACAAATCAGGAGGCATATCTCCAGCATCATATACTGTGTTCCCCAACCTGGTGACTTGGTTTATTCCTTCTTCTTCTAAGGCAGTGATAATTTCAGCTGTGGTGATGTCTAGATTTCACATGGATGTGATCAATTCATCTGTAGTGATGTCTAGACTTCACATGGTTGTGACATTTTCACCTGTGATGTCTAGATTTCATATGGTTGTGATAATTTCAGTTGTGGTAATGTCTAGATTTCATATGGTTATGGGTATTTTGAACTTCCATCTTCTGATTTGCCAGTCTCCCTGGCGAAGGAGTTAACGACTTTCTCCGTAAACCTGTATATCCATGTGAGGCACACATCTGCGCGAGATTCGGCAGCAGATCATGTTGTGTTAGTTACTTACCGGGTATGTGAGCCGGTCACTCAGAAAGCAATGGCAAACTACTGAGCATAATCTTGCCAAGAACATCAACAGCAGCTGAAAAATGCTGGTGTTGATTGCAGTGTCCTGTAAGGGATGTGTAACTTTTAAAAAAACTTCAGATTTGGTGGCCCTACCCAATATAATAATATTACTCATTGTAAAGGCCGTCCACATGCTGTGACCATTTTATTTAAAATCTTGTTTCTAGCTATTATGATTTTGCCATTTATGACATTCAGGTAACCTGCTAAGTGGGTGTTCGTTGGTTATTGAGGTAATTCATTATTTTGTGTATTCATTTTGCAACTTGAGTGTCGTATCGCTTTTTCAATTTCTTTGCTATTTTTCCTAACCCATGCTTTCTGTTTTTGCCTCTTAACAAAATAGTTCTTTAAATCACTTAATATTTGTCATGGTTATTTTTGAATAATAAAGACCCAAACATAAAATTGCATGATTTATTGCATGGCATATTTCACTGCATCTCATCAAGTACATACTGCAGAAATCACACAACATAAACTATATAAATATATAAATGTTTTGCGTATCCTTTACAGGACCTAGCTGTCAACAGCAGCATCTTTCAGCTGTATGTTGATTTCTTGGCAAGATTACGCTCAGTAGTTTGCCATTGCTTTCTGAGCGGCCGGCTCTGTTATCCCGCAAGTCGCCAGCGGGGGTCGAACCGCTGCCAGCTCTCGCCCGCTTACGAGACTCTGCGTGATAAACGGGATTACGGAGAAAGTGTTGTAACCCCTCGGCCAGAGAGACCGGCCAACATAAACTAAAGCAATAAAATAAACCATTCAAGCTGAAATATACAGCACACATATTCACACAGTAATTTGAATTGTAAAACACTGTAATTTTTAACTGATTATCATGTCTTCCAGTTTGCATACAGTTGGTAGTCAGTTTAAAATTACTGTGGCAGGCAATTCAAATTACTGTGTGAATATTTGTCTGTATATTTCAGCTTGATGGATTTATCTATTTAGTTTACGTTCTGTGATTTCTGCAGTATGTACCCGAAGAGATGCAGCGAAATATGTCAGGCAATAAATCATGCAATCTATTGTTTGTGTTTTTATTATTCAAATTCACTACAGGAAAACATGGTTATATTTGTTGTTTCTTCTTGTTTCCATTAGTTTTATGATGTCTTCAGTTTTACATTTCCTCATCATTTTCAATTTTGGGATAGTTGTTTTTGCAGCCTGTGTAACTGAGTGCTTCAATTTTTACCACTGGTCATTAACATCTTAAAATATATTATATAATGTCTAGATGAAACAATGTGTCAAATCTGTTCTTTATTTCTCTGTTGAATTTGTTTCATAATATGGCAAATTATTTATTAGCAATAGTAGTAATAGCAGTGTCAAATGTCGGCATATCCTAACATGGGTGGGTGGGGGGGGGGGGGCGGCGGCGTGACCCTAATTAGCATAAAGTTCCTTGCGACATCTGGTTTATGCCTGGGGTTACCCATGTTTGTTGCTGATTGAATGTATTCGGAAATAACCAATCAAACTTCACGGGAAACCACTCTAAAATTTGCATAAGTGGTCTGTCTGCTAAGACTGGAAGTCTTTGTTGCTAGACGTTGTCTCCGTGGAGGTAATTTTGATATTTGATGCCCGATAAGCTAAGTGTTCTTATAACTCATGTAATATTAACATAACTAGACTTTTTATTGCATTTTTTGATTCCCCATTCAATTTCTCATATATGTGAAGAGTTTCAACAATAACAGCTTCTTACTTTGTTAGGAAAAACGTTATTTTTAGCATGGCATGGCATGCAGCATAGCCAGACAGATTGAGAATGAAATTGAAATATGAATAGTGCATCCATTTCGCAAAATTCTATCTATGGCGACATCCCCGTTATAGTATTTATTACAGCCGATCCTTTGTTTATTTTATAATTTGAACCGTCAGTTTAATTACTAAAATTAAACAGAATAGAAGTTTAATTGATAGTAATTTTAAGCATAACAATGAGATATCGCAAAATTGAAAATGGTGGAACCATGCCGTTAGCCTTGCATAGTATAGCAGAGCGGACTCCTTTTTATTTTATAATTAGAACCGGCAATTTAACTACTAAAATTAAACATAATACAAGTTTAATTTGTAGCAGTAATTTATCTGTGTACTTGTATAATTTGTCACCCTTTGACATGACTGAAAATAATTTTGAAAGCCAGTTTTCAGACCCGTCTGTTGTAAAACTGTAAGGAGTACTTTTTTTCTTTTTCTTATGTACACCAGTACATAATTATTTAGATTTAAATAAAATATTGTGAAATAAGTTACTGTTTTTTTAAATGTTAGTATTTAATTATTATTTGCTTACTTTTAGATACAGAACAGTGTAATTATAGAGCAGAAGTAGAAATCAATTTTAGTGAATATTTAATTAATTAATATTTTATTTTTTTATTATTTAATTTAATTAACTACTGCTTAATTTATGCAGCAGTTACAAACTTATTTATTTACATTAATGCATGATATTTAATAAACAAAAGAAAGCTGTCGCAATGCAGTTGGTACATTAAGACAATATGAGTACATTTGCATGAATTGTTCTTTCACTAACGACGAACATTTCATGTGACATTTACTTAATATACATTGGCAGCTATTTTTAACTGTTAATTAGGTCACAGCACATCCTATCACAAAGTCTTAAAAGATGAGTGCATTTTTCTCGGAGACATGGAGAGACTCGTGCTTTATGCGATGCTTTCAGCAGGTCGCCCTGCTGAAAGAGACCAAGGCATATGGGATAAAACCCGGTGCAATGAAGTCGACCATCTCGATCCTGTCGATATTCTATCGAAAGGGGAATGTGACTTTTACTTTCCTGTTACCAAAATGCACAATAAAATATACATCTTGTCAGGTTTGTTAGCGACGTGATATACTTTTAATGAATAATAAACAATTGGCGGCCATTTTAAATTGTTAATTAGGTCACAGCACATCCTATCGAAAAATAGATAATACGTCAAGTTAGGCCTCGCCATCTCGGACGCAATGATATATGGTACTACGTTGTCTGTTTAAAAAATAAACACGCCACAGTAATAGAAGGCAGAATGTTTCAGCTTCCAATTTATTGAACCGCGATAAAATCTCCCTCATTACTTAGGACCTCTTTACACTTCCTGATTCTAAATTACAACACGCAAAAATTCACAACTCGGCTTAGAATTGACGCCCACACTTCGTTGAGATACCGTTAGATTTGTCTTGTCAAGCTGTATCGAAATGTGATGATTCCATAAGAAGAAACCCCATTTTAAAATATTCTCTATATATGCTAGTAGTAAATAGTAATAATACTATAGTAATATTACTAATAATACTACTTAACTAGTACAATACAAACCTGGGCTTAGACTTCGGGAATCGTGTGAAATGATGTATCGTGATTGCCTAGGTTTACATGTGGGACATATTAATTATTTATGGTTATACTGGCTGCCTATTGACAAAAAGAAATAACTTCGACGTTTGAACATTCAGGGCTAGATTCAATTTCCAATACCAGGAAATACAAACTGTAAACATGGTTACCAATTTGCTGAATTTGGCCAGTTCTGGCTAATATTAAATCTTTCCTATGTAAATACCGGACGTCCCGAAGAGTCCTCTAAAAGTACTGGAGAGTTTTGGTCATAGACAATAACTTTATGAAGGGAAAATCCCAACTGCACCTCCCCGCGGTAGAGGATGGAAACACACTACGGTGTGGCCAACATAGCTCTGGGGACCGAGTATCCACCGGAATAAGTGGACAACTCTGCAGCTGAGCAGAGCAGGGCACTCACTTGTCCTTACAGTCGGAAATGGCTGTCAAAGGCAGAGGTAAAAAGACCACCATGTGAATGTGGAAGGCAAGGGGAAACCACCACATTATCTTCCCAAGACTTCATGGCAAGACATATTTCAAAGTTAGTGAAGGACGTTAATGGCTGCCTTAGGGCATCCTCGTCCGGTAGGGACAGTCATGAACCACAGGTGACACCAGACCGTCATCCAGCTACTGATGGCAAAATCTTAACTAAAATAAATAAATTTAGAGTAGGAACATGGAATGTTGGGACATTAAATGAGCTAGGAATGTTGACCAATGTTCAAAGAGAGATGGATAGCATGAAAATGAATATACTAGGCGTTAGTGAGATGAGATGGAAGGGATCGGGCAAAATTATAGCTGACAATCACACAATAATTTATTCTGGAGGGGATACACATGAAAAAGGTGTAGGAATAATATTAGACGAAAAAACAGCCAAGTCAATTAATGGATACTGGTGTATTTCAGATAGAGTTATTATGGTAAAAATCAAAGGCAAACCAATAGACATAAATATTATACAAGTATATGCACCAACAGCAAGCAGTAGTGATGAAGAAATACAACACTTTTACGATGAAATAGAAATGGCGATGGCTCAAATTGGATCTCAAGAAATAAAGATAATACTTGGTGATTTTAATGCAAAAGTAGGAAAGGGAAAAATGGAGGATGTAGTGGGGAATTATGGTTTAGGTACAAGAAATGAAAGAGGGGAAAAGCTAATAGAATGGGCAAATATCAATGATATGATAATTGGAAACACATGGTTTAAACACCATAAAAGACGACTGTTCACATGGATAAGCCCTGATAAGAAAATACGCAACCAAATTGACTACATACTAATTAATAAAAGATTTAGAAATGCTTTAATGAATGTAAAGACAATGCCTGGTGCTGACTGTAATAGTGATCATGTACCACTATGTGGACAAATAAAAGTAAGATTAAAGAGAGGGAAAAAAATGGTTAAGAACATGCGACTTAATAAAGAGGTTCTGAAAATAGATAAAGAAATGCAAGAACAATACAGAGTGACTGTGAAAAATAGGTACAATGCAATAACTAAAATACAGAGTATAGATGAACAATGGGAAATGTTAAGGGACTCCATTCATCAAACTACTAGCAAAGAAGTATTACTGGAGAGAGGCAAAATAGCTAAGAAAAAATGGATGAATGAAGATATCTTAAAATTGATGGACAAAAGGCAACAGAGTAAAAATGACAAACAAAAATACGCTAAGATAAATAAAGAAATAAAAGATAAATGTGGGAAGGCTAAAGAAAGTTGGTTAAACGAGCAATGCAAAAAAATTGAATTAAATTCCATTAAAGATACAAAAAATATGCACAGAAAAATCAGTGAGCTTACAGGAAGAAAAATAAGAATAAATACAGGGTGTTTGAAATAAAAAACAGGAAAGATAATATTAGAGGAAGATGCTATAATAAAGAGGTGGAATGAGTATATAAGAGAATTATATGAAGGAGAAAGGGAAGAATTAACAGAAGATAGTAACTTAGAAGGTCCACCTATTCTGAAAGAAGAAGTCGCTGACGCTATGAAACGTATGAAGAAAGGAAAAACAGCTGGGCCAGATGAAATCACAATAGAAGAATTAGAAGTATTGGGAGAATTTGGAGTAGATATATTAACCAAAATGTTGTATGATATTTACAGCAGTGGATATTTACCCAGTGATATGCTGAAATCTGTATTTATAGCTATACCAAAAAGACCAGGAGCAATTGATTGTGAAGATTTTCGTACAATTAACCTTATAAACCATATCACTAAGCTTCTACTCAGAATCATAATGAGAAGAACCAAAAAGAAAATAAAAATGGAAATTAGTGAAGAACAGTATGGATTTGTGGAAGGAAAGGGCACAAACAATGCAATTTATACATTACGGACACTAATAGAAAGGTCAATAGAGAAACAGAGAGACATATATTTGTGCTTCATAGATTATACTAAGGCATTTGATAAAGTAAAACATGATGAACTGATTAAAATGTTGGAAGATATCAACACTGATGGAAAAGATTTAAGAATAATAAAGAATATTTACTGGAACCAAGTAGCAGCAATTAAAATGGGAAATAAAGAGGGTAGTTACGAACAGATAAAGCTAGGAGTACGACAAGGGTGTGTCTTGTCACCAGATCTTTTCTCCCTTTATAGCGAAGTAATAATGAGAGGGATCAAAGAGATGCCAGGAATACTAGTTGGAGGTTATAATATAAATAATATACGCTATGCAGATGACACAGTATTGGTGGCGGATAATTCAACAGACCTACAACAATTATTAGACGTTGTAGTAACAGAGAGTGCAAGGAAAGGACTCTCATTGAATATCAAGAAAACAGTAACAATGGTAATATCAAAGAAAATGGTGACACCAAAATGTGACATAGAAATAGAAGGGAAAATCCTTAACCAAGTTGATAATTTTAGATACCTAGGGGCATTTATAACATCAGATGGAAGATGTACAACAGAGATTAGGAGCAGAATAGGGCAGGCAAAAGCCGCATTACAGAAAATGAAGAGTATCTTATGCAATAAGTCACTATCACTGAATGTAAGAAAGAGAATGATGAAATGCTATGTAGAACCAGTTTTGCTGTATGGCAGTGAATCTTGGAATGTAAATGAACAAATTAAGAAGAAATTAGAAGCAACAGAGATGTGGTTCCTGAGACGAATGTTGCGAATTCCTTGGACTGCCAGAGTAACTAACGACGACTGCCTGAAACAGGCTAACGAAACTAGAACATTATATACAACAATAAGACAGAGACAAACAGCTTTCCTAGGTCATGTGATGAGAAGAGAGGCATTGGAGAACATCGTAACAACTGGAAAGATCGAGGGGAAGAGAGGCAGAGGTAGACCAAGAGAAGTGATGCTGGATGGATTGAGTCGGTGGCATGGAGGAATATCAGCAGCAGAGTTGATCCAGAAAACCAACGACCGAGATCTATGGAGAGCCATGAACGCCTACGCCAGCCGGCACGGCACTTGATGATGATGATGAAACATGGTTGCCAATATGGCTAATTTTGGCCAGTTCTGGCTAATATTAAATCTTGTCTTTGTAAATACCGGACGTCCCGGGGACCGTGAGGGTTACGTTCTTGGAAAACGCGACTTTAAAGTGAAACGACTTGCAGGGAAACATTATACAGGTGTTTACACAGGTGACGACGTTATGGCGGAACGTAGCGACGTAAAGTGAAGTTATGTCACATTGTGACAACGACGTTATAGCGAAACGACGTAAACCGAAGCGACGAATATCGGGGCCTTCCAGTATTCCTATTACATTTGTTGTTGTTACTGGAAGAATCTCAAAACTGAGAGGGGAGACCAGGATAATTTTTATTTAATCAGATAGCGTTGGGAACGATTAGTAGTATGGCTCTTCGCTGGCTGTTGAACGAGGGGACGGAGCAGGTATGGGAATATCTTGAATGCAGTGATGTCGGTTCTTAAGTTAACTCAACTATCCTTTAATTTCATATTAATTGTCTTATATCTAAGCTTGTTTATTTCTGGTCAATTGTGTTGTGTTTTATTGCTACTTATTTTGTCGATATGTTTCTTAGTTTTTATTTTATTATTACATTACTTTCACATATTTCTCCCTAATTCAATTATTTTGTTTATATGAACTGAAGCCAGAGTCAGGTATACATATGCGTGTTTATTTTTTATTGTGGTTCTAATAATACATATTTGTTTCATTCTATACTATGACAAATGAAAATGGCGAATCTGCAGCAAAACTGTACAAACACAATGAGCAAATCGACGAATACGAGAAGGGACAAGTCAGCTTGACAAGACCAAGGGTCAGGTCAGCTGTACAGGAACACAAACACTAGTGACAGAATGGGCGTTGCAACAAGAGCCTTCGTCAGCGTACAAACAACAGACATAGAAACAACCACAAGAGACATAGCATAAAGAATATACAAAAATTACTTAGCTGATGGGAAGCAATCATCGGAACAGACCAAGAGACGAAACACTCGTCAAGCGTGCAGACAAATTGAGAGCTCGTTGATTTCGGGTTTTGGTTATAACCGAGTGTCATCTGGGGGATAACTGACATATTTAGTCTTCTCAGATAAGGGCGAATATCAGGCGGCCCGTGTACAATTGGAGATCGCTAGGAGTAGATCCTATGGTTGACCCACGGGTAGATAGAGCCTGTTAAATTGGACGGAATCGGTCTAGAGGATACAAACCTCACATAAATTAATGCCGAGGTCGGCAGCACTGACCTCTGAGGTGACTAGCCAACTGTGACGCTCTTCCCACGAAAGATGAAGGAAGCAGTGCCATCTCCTCATTGAAATTCTGCCTTAATGAGGCCCCAGCATCCATTATTCCCCTTCTTCACTGTGCATTTATACACAAATTTTTACTTCCATTCGCCGAGCTTCTCAGTCAGTGTGTGTGTGTGTAGACCATTGAATTTATACAGGTTTCTGTCAGTACATCTCTTGATGTTGTCCCTTCGCCTGTAACCTCCCCCCCCCCTTTCCCCGCTAGTTGATGAGCTTGGTGAGAGGAATGGGAGATCTGCCACAGCCCTCGTGAAGATGTTACTTTGACACCATATCGGGAAAAATAGTCTCTACACCAACCTGCTAAAGGATGCGTGTAAGCGAGACATGGTTGGTACAGGTATTGATATTGCACCTTTGGACAAAAAAGAAAATGATTGCAGATTGATCGCACACTGAGTGTGTGAGACGTCAGATGGTGCGTGATGGTAGAAATGACCATGTGTTCACATGCATCTATTATGAACGAACAGCGTGAATTGGTCTAATTAGTCACATTCGCTACAGCCATGGGTTGTAGTTATTATGAATATTTTAAGTACATTATTACAAGCCATTGTCTGTAATGACATCAAGCTGCCAGTAGTAGATCACCATCATCATCATGTTGCTTGCCAAATGGCTTACGCATCCATGTCTCTCCACAAAGTTTGGTCCATTGTGTTCTGGATCATTGTTTTCAGTGGTATTCCTTCATGTCGCTGTCTTAGACTCTCCAGCATCATTCATGTCATCGTTCCTCTGCCTCCTCTAGCGCTGATCCTTCTAGCTGTCACAGTGTTCTCCGACGTCTCTCTTCTCACCAGATGTTCAAAGTTTTGCACTTTCTTGGGGTTGAGTGCAGTGTTCTACTATCATCATCCTCTCCCAGTCATTCCATGTTGTTTCTCTGGCTGTCCGAGGTATTGACAACATTCGTCCCAGAAACCACATCGACACACGCCCCAAGCTCTTCCTCATTTGTTCCGTAAATATAAAATAATAATCATGGTTACAACACTTCACAATATGGAAAAACCAAACAAACAAACAAACAAACAACCAAACATAAAACAACAACTGTTATTGCAACAAAGTGAAATTTTATTTTTCTGTGTTCACTCACAAGAGAAAACGTAGGCTGACACAGCAGACAAATACAAACTGCAACAAGAAGATGGTGTTGTATAAAACTCTGTACAACCCCGTTAGACGCTATTCCGGATTATTGTAGACCTGGTGCTAGAGTCACAATGTTTGTGATTCAATATTCAACTAGAAAGTTCTTGTTCTGGACTGACAGCAAATGAAACAGAGGGAGACCTAACCACACATGGAGAAGAGAATTAGAGACAGAGCTGGATAGTGTGGGGGTGAGGGACATGGGGGGAGCTGCAGGAGATAGTAGACCGGTTGGCCGGTCAATGACCTCTTGCCAACATGACCGCATTCACTACATTCACACTGCAGACTGCATAAAGCGGTCGCTGCCAGGCTGATCTTCCTCTTCTTCTTTTGTCCTACTGCTTTTGTCGTGAATGGTCACAAAGAGGAGGCAGATGTCATTTTCTGTGTTCGTTTGTCTTGATGCTCGTATTAACAACATATTTTATTTCTTCAGTCTCTTTTACTCCATCTAGCCAACTCTTCCTGGGTCATCCTCGTGCCGTGTATCCTCTAGTTCAGTGGTTCTCAACCGGTGGGGAATTTTAGTGTTTCCAGAAGGGGGGGGGGGGGGAATTAAGATTATTTCAAGATCCCGTTAATACAAGAACCGATTACTTGATATTGTTTTTCTCTTCATACTTTACGGTTCTGTGCGTCTCACCCTTCTAAAATTCATTTCATAGAGTAAGTAGACCCACAAATCACGTTTTATGTGGACGTCTAGACTTGTTTTAGTATGTGCTATTAAATTTAACTTCCATTATTACGTATACTGTGTAAGGGGTGGGGGGATTTTGAGATATCAAATACGAAAGGGGGGGGGGGAATGACGTTCTGAAAATATGGTGAAGGGGGCACGAGCCACATTTTTAGGTAGGAAATACGAAAGGGGGGAATGACGTTCTCAAAATATGGTGAAAAAGGGGGGAAGGGAGCACGGGCCAAAAAAGGTTGAGAATCACTGCTCTAGTTGCTGGCTGATGTTGTTCCATTCAAGCTAAATGTCCGAACCATTTAATTCTTTGGTGTTCTATAATGTCAGTTAATTGTTGTTACGAGCGTATCTCTACACCTTTTCTTAGTTTCCCATTTGTCTCTCTCACACATCTCATCTCACACAATGTGGTTTTGCGCCTGTTCCTTTCTAAGACTGTCAAGTTTTTGTTTCTAAGTCGGTCAATGTTTGGCATTGGTAACACAGCGCTGTGATGAATAAAGCATCTGTCAGCTTCCTTTTTTGCATGCATGTTGACATTTAGATGTTGTAGAATTAGCGCAGTTTCATAGTTGCTGTTGTTTGTTTTTTGTATTCTAGTTTATATTTCTCTAGCTAGTCTTCCATCCTTTATGAACAAACCGCGCGGATACTTGTACTCTATAAGCTCTTTTAATTATCCCCAATTTACATTTACTTTATATTCTACTGTCGTTCATTGACTTGTCATAAAGTATGTCTTTTTAATGTTAATCTTCATATTAACATTCTGACAATTGTCAAGGCAATTTAAATAGAGCAGGAGACCCGCAATCTTCTCATACAGTAAAATATTGTTGTCTGCAAACAGCAGCTCATTTAAACTCCACGGCTGTGGATTTGCTTCTTTAGTAATCTTAACCATGCTACCATGAACTTAGTAAGTAATTACTGTTCAATAGTCCTGATAAATGGTGTACGTGCAACAGACAACTATAATACTTTCTCATCTATATCAATCGTTTTGGAACTGTCTTTAATGGCACACAATCAATGGCATTACATCAAATGAATATTCTTAACATTAGCCCAAGTAAAACTATCATGCATCAATAAGAACAAAAGAAAACAAAAAGGCAATGTCAAAAAGTCAATGTTGTCAATGAGAGTGAATTTCCAACTGTCAATGCCATTAATAATGTAATTGCCGAACTCTGAATGATTTCCCAGCGCTTAGTGAACCCACGTCAAGACTTTCACATCATGACAATCATGTCTATACCTGACTCCCCCATGACAATAATGTCTACACCTGACTCCCCCATGACAATCATGTCTACACCTGACTTCCCCATGACAATAATATCTACACCTGAATCTTCTATGACAATCATGTCTACACCTGACCTTTCCATGACATTCAAATTACAAGAGTGAAATTGTAAGGGAAATTATGGTCATCTTCGAGAATAAAGACATACCACATTATAACATACAAGTACATAGGAAAATTATTAAACAGATGAATCAATACAACATCTGACTCTCCTATGACAATCATATCTACACCTGACTGTTCAATGACAATAATTTCTACACCTGACTCCTCCACGACAATCATGTCTACTCTTGACAAAGTAATCTCCACCTTGGTCATGAATGCACAATGAGATTACACTTCCTTCACTGATCTGGAAGACAAGGACTCCACCCCATCGTGAGTAAACCATGCAGACAGAGATTAATCATACCTTTTATATTGCTGGTAATGCAGAGAATATACTCTAATTGTATACACACATTTGCAGTTAGTTGATCAAATGTAATCATATTGCTGCTAATGCAGATAATCAAATATAGTTGTATGCACACATTTACAGGCCGTTTATCACATGCAATCATACTGCTACTAGCATGAAAGTTGCCAGACCACCTCTACATTACGAGTTCAAGACCTTCTGGTTTGTATTTGGCAACCACCAGCAACTGTAAGAACAAACTGTGGGCACGTTAGTTAGCGCGCATTTTCTATCTCAAACAATATCATAGTTCAGACTGTGGTTACATTACCAGATGCTTTCCACACCAAGAAAAGAACTATCAGTTGTACTGCTGACAATATCAACACCGTATGCATATACATGACCGGGCCAGGATGATACCCAGTGGAATTGTCGATCTCCATTATACACGTATTTTCTTTACCTCAAAGCCCGTTCCCATAAGTATTACTACAGGACCAGACCATGACGATACCCAGTGGAATTGTTGATCTCTTTTATACACATACTAGCTGACCCGGCCCGGCTTCGCCCAGGCCCTGGCGGGGATCTATCTGTCTGTCTGTCTGTCTGCTTGTCTGTCCGACCCGGCCCGACTTCGCCCAGGCCCTGGTGCGGAGCATCTCATTTAATTCATATAAGTAGTCATATAAGCTTCCGTTCCCGACTATCTGTCTGTCTGTCTGTCTATCTATCTGACCCGGCGCGGCTTCGCCCAGCTCCTGGCATGGAGCGTCTCGTTAAATTCATATAAAAAAAAAAAATTAACTTAAGAATGTCCTTCCACACACCATCCATTATTTTTAATGAAAACTGTTTTTAATCACCTACATGACTGTAGATAACTTCTTTAAACATAAAAAGATGAGTTAGAAAATTTTCACTATTTAAATAGATGCATTATTTTTATGAAAACTTTGAAAATGCTTTCAAGATTATATCATTATTTATTAAAACTCATATGCCTGTAAATAACTGTAGACAAAGAGTTTATAAATCTTTGAAAACAATGCAACAATCTATATATAAAATATATAGCAATGCTATTAAAAGTTATGCCCCTTGAAATAACTTTTCTTACGTTAAGTCCCCTCGCTATATATAAATGATAATGTAAATTTAAATATTAAATTTAGTAAGTAAATAGCTAATTGTACACTAAGAAACTATGACAGTTGGCTGCACGGGAATGAAAAGAATACATGTAGAAAATTTCATCTCAATCGGATGGACCGTTATCGAACGCATCAAATACATCCCTACATACATACATCACCTTTTATATATATAGATTTTAATTACCTTAAATCCTGGTCCCATGAGTAATACTACAGGACCGAGGACAACATGTAATGTCGTCGACCTTACATAAACAACATTCCTGTGTACTCAATCTTTCCCAGCCATTTCTCCCATAATCTTCTTCCCTTTCCAACCACTAGCAATATCATTCTTGATACACTCTGATTCTCTAAGTAATTTATGTCTTCTTAAAACTATGCAGTTAATCAACTACACATATACTCATTGCTCGGTGTGATGACATGACATAGTCCCAACTCAGTCATGATTTCCTCGGTGTGATGACATGACATAGTCCCAACTCAGCCATGATTTCCTCGGTGTGATGACATGACATAGTCCCAACTCAGTCATGATTTCCTCGGTGTGATGACATGACATAGTCCCAACTCAGTCATGATTTCCTCGGTGTGACGACATGACATAGTCCCAACTCAGTCATGGTTTCCTCGGTGTGATGACATGACATAGTCCCAACTAAGCCATGATTTCCTCGGTGTGATGACATGACATATACCCAACTCAGACATGATTTCCTCGGTGTGATGACATGACATATACCCAACTCAGTCATGATTTCTTCGGTGTGATGACATGACATATACCCAACTCAGTCATGATTTCCTCGGTGTGATGACATGACATATACCCAACTCAGCCATGATTTCCTCGGTGTGATGAAATGACATATACCCAACTCAGCCATGATTTCCTCGGTGTGATGACATGACATATACCCAACTCAGCCATGATTTCCTCGGTGTGATAACATGACATAGTCCCAACTCAGTCATGATTTCCTCGGTGTGACGACATGACATAGTCCCAATTCAGCCATGATTTCCTCGGTGTGACGACATGACATAGTCCCAACTCAGTCATGATTTCCTCGGTGTGATGACATGACATAGTCCCAACTAAGTCATGATTTCCTCAGTGTGATGACATGACATATACCCAACTCAGTCATGATTTCCTCGGTGTGATGACATGACATAGTCCCAACTCAGTCATGATTTCCTCGGTGTGATGACATGACGCAGTCCCATCTCAGCCATGATTTCCTCGGTGTGATGACATGACGTAGTCCCATCTCAGCCATGATTTCCTCGGTGTGATGACATGACGTAGTCCCATCTCAGCCATGATTTCCTCGGTGTGATAACATGACATAGTCCCAACTCAGTCATGATTTCCTCGGTGTGATGACCTGACATATACCCAACCCAGCCATGATTTCCTCGGTGTGATGACATGACATAGTCCCAACTGAGTCATGATTTCCTCGGTGTGATAACATGACATAGTCCCAACTCAGTCATGATTTCTTCGGTGTGATGACATGACATAGTCCCAACTCAGTCATGATTTCCTCAGTGTGACGACATGACATAGTCCCAAATCAGTCATGTTTTCCTCGGTGTGATGACATGACATAGTCCCAACTCAGCCATGATTTCCTCGGTGTGATGACATGATGTAGTCCCAACTCAGCCATGATTTCCTCGGTGTGATGACATGACATAGTCCCAACTCAGCCATGATATCCTCGGTGTGATGACATGACATTGTCCCAACTCAGCCATGATATCCTCGGTGTGATAACATGACATAGTCCCAACTCAGCCATGATATCCTTGGTGTGATAACATGACTAACTCAGCCATGATTTCCTCGGTGTGATGACATGACGCAGTCCCATCTCAGCCATGATTTCCTCGGTGTGATGACATGACGTAGTCCCATCTCAGCCATGATATCCTCGGTGTGATGACATGACGTAGTCCCAACTCAGCCATGATTTCCTCAGTGTGATGACATGACGTAGTCCCATCTCAGCCATGATATCCTCGGTGTGATGACATGACGTAGTCCCATCTCAGCCATGATTTCCTCAGTGTGATGACATGACGTAGTCCCAACTCAGCCATGATTTCCTCGGTGTGATGACATGACGTAGTCCCATCTCAGCCATGATTTCCTTGGTGTGATGACATGACGTAGTTCCAACTCAGTCATGATATCCTCGGTGTGATGACATGACATAGTCCCAACTCAGTCATGATATCCTCGGTGTGATGACATGACATAGTCCCAACTCAGTCGTGATTTCCTCGGTGTGATGACATGACATAGTCCCAACTCAGTCATGATTTCCTCGGTGTGATGACATGACATAGTCCCAACTCAGTCATGTTTTCCTCTGTGTGATGACATTAAATAGTCCCAACTCAGTCATGATTTCCTCGGTGTGATGACATGACATAGTCCCAACTCAGTCATGATTTCCTAGGTGTGATGACATGACATAGTCCCAACTCAGTCATGATTTCCTCGGTGTGATGACATGACATAGTCCCAACTCAGTCATGATTTCCTCGATGTGATGACATGACATAGTCCCAACTCAGTCATGATTTCCTCGGTGTGATGACATGACATAGTCCCAACTCAGCCATGATTTCCTCGGTGTAATGACATGACATAGTCCCAACTCAGTCATGATTTCCTCGGTGTGATGACATGACATTGACCCAACTCAGTCATGATTTCCTCGGTGTGATGACATGACATAGTCCCAACTCAGTCATGATTTCCTCGGTGTGATGACATGACATAGTCCCAACTCAGTCATGATTTCCTCGGTGTGATGACATGACATAGTCCCAACTCAGTCATGATTTCCTCGGTTTGATGACATGACATAGTCCCAACTCAGCCATGATTTCCTCGGTGTGATGACATGACATAGTCCCAACTCAGTCATGATTTCCTCGGTGTGATGACATGACATAGTCCCAACTCAGTCATGATTTCCTCGGTGTGATGACATGACATAGTCCCATCTCAGCCATGATTTCCTCGGTGTGATGACATGACGTAGTCCCAACTCAGCCATGATTTCCTCGGTGTGATGACGTAGTCCCAACTCAGTCATGATTTCCTCGGTGTGATGACATGACATAGTACCAACTCAGTCATGATTTCCTCGGTGTGATGACATGACATAGTCCCAACTCAGTCATGATTTCCTCGGTGTGATGACATGACATATACCCAACTCAGCCATGATTTCCTCGGTGTGATGACATGACAGTCCCAACTCAGCCATGATTTCCTCGGTGTGATGACATGACTTATACCCAACTCAGCCATGATTTCCTCGGGGTGATGACATGACATAGTCCCATCTCAGTCATGATTTCCTCGGTGTGACGACATGACATAGTCCCAATTCAGCCATGATTTCCTCGGTGTGATGACATGACATAGTCCCAACTCAGTCATGATTTCCTCGGTGTGATGACATGACATAGTCCCAACTAAGTCATGATTTCCTCAGTGTGATGACATGACATATACCCAACTCAGTCATGATTTCCTCGGTGTGATGGCATGACATAGTCCCAACTCAGTCATGATTTCCTCGGTGTGATGACATGACGCAGTCCCATCTCAGCCATGATTTCCTCGGTGTGATGACATGACGTAGTCCCATCTCAGCCATGATTTCCTCGGTGTGATGACATGACGTAGTCCCATCTCAGCCATGATTTCCTCGGTGTGATAACATGACATAGTCCCAACTCAGTCATGATTTCCTCGGTGTGATGACCTGACATATACCCAACCCAGCCATGATTTCCTCGGTGTGATGACATGACATAGTCCCAACTGAGTCATGATTTCCTCGGTGTGATAACATGACATAGTCCCAACTCAGTCATGATTTCTTCGGTGTGATGACATGACATAGTCCCAACTCAGTCATGATTTCCTCAGTGTGACGACATGACATAGTCCCAAATCAGTCATGTTTTCCTCGGTGTGATGACATGACATAGTCCCAACTCAGCCATGATTTCCTCGGTGTGATGACATGATGTAGTCCCAACTCAGCCATGATTTCCTCGGTGTGATGACATGACATAGTCCCAACTCAGCCATGATATCCTCGGTGTGATGACATGACATTGTCCCAACTCAGCCATGATATCCTCGGTGTGATAACATGACATAGTCCCAACTCAGCCATGATATCCTTGGTGTGATAACATGACTAACTCAGCCATGATTTCCTCGGTGTGATGACATGACGCAGTCCCATCTCAGCCATGATTTCCTCGGTGTGATGACATGACGTAGTCCCATCTCAGCCATGATATCCTCGGTGTGATGACATGACGTAGTCCCAACTCAGCCATGATTTCCTCAGTGTGATGACATGACGTAGTCCCATCTCAGCCATGATATCCTCGGTGTGATGACATGACGTAGTCCCATCTCAGCCATGATTTCCTCAGTGTGATGACATGACGTAGTCCCAACTCAGCCATGATTTCCTCGGTGTGATGACATGACGTAGTCCCATCTCAGCCATGATTTCCTTGGTGTGATGACATGACGTAGTTCCAACTCAGTCATGATATCCTCGGTGTGATGACATGACATAGTCCCAACTCAGTCATGATATCCTCGGTGTGATGACATGACATAGTCCCAACTCAGTCGTGATTTCCTCGGTGTGATGACATGACATAGTCCCAACTCAGTCATGATTTCCTCGGTGTGATGACATGACATATACCCAACTCAGCCATGATTTCCTCGGTGTGATGACATTAAATAGTCCCAACTCAGTCATGATTTCCTCGGTGTGATGACATGACATAGTCCCAACTCAGTCATGATTTCCTAGGTGTGATGACATGACATAGTCCCAACTCAGTCATGATTTCCTCAGTGTGATGACATGACATAGTCCCAACTCAGCCATGATTTCCTCGGTGTGATGACATGACATAGTCCCAACTCAGCCATGATTTCCTCGGTGTGATGACATGACATATACCCAACTCAGCCATGATTTCATCGGTGTGATGACATGACATAGTCCCAACTCAGTCATGATTTCCTCGGTGTGATGACATGACATAGTCCCAACTCAGTCATGATTTCCTCGGTGTGATGACATGACATAGTCCCAACTCAGCCATGATTTCCTCGGTGTGATGACATGACATAGTCCCAACTCAGTCATGATTTCCTCGGTGTGATGACATGACATAGTCCCAACTCAGTCATGATTTCCTCGGTGTGATGACATGACATAGTACCAACTCAGTCATGATTTCCTCGGTGTGATGACATGACATAGTCCCAACTCAGTCATGATTTCCTCGGTGTGTTGAATGACATAGTCCCAACTCAGTCATGATTTCCTCGGTGTGATGACATGACATAGTCCCATCTCAGCCATGATTTCCTCGGTGTGATGACATGACGTAGTCCCAACTCAGCCATGATTTCCTCGGTGTGATGACGTAGTCCCAACTCAGTCATGATTTCCTCGGTGTGATGACATGACATAGTACCAACTCAGTCATGATTTCCTCGGTGTGATGACATGACATAGTCCCAACTCAGTCATGATTTCCTCGGTGTGATGACATGACATATACCCAACTCAGCCATGATTTCCTCGGTGTGATGACATGACAGTCCCAACTCAGCCATGATTTCCTCGGTGTGATGACATGACTTATACCCAACTCAGCCATGATTTCCTCGGGGTGATGACATGACATAGTCCCAACTCAGTCATGATTTCCTCGGTGTGACGACATGACATAGTCCCAATTCAGCCATGATTTCCTCGGTGTGATGACATGACATAGTCCCAACTCAGTCATGATTTCCTCGGTGTGATGACATGACATAGTCCCAACTAAGTCATGATTTCCTCAGTGTGATGACATGACATATACCCAACTCAGTCATGATTTCCTCGGTGTGATGACATGACATGGTCCCAACTCAGTCATGATTTCCTCGGTGTGATGACATGACATAGTCCCAACTCAGCCATGATTTCCTCGGTGTGATGACATGACATAGTCCCAACTCAGTCATGATTTCCTCGGTGTGATGACATGACATAGTCCCAACTCAGTCATGATTTCCTCGGTGTGATGACATGACATATACCCAACTCAGCCATGATTTCCTCGGTGTGATGACATGACATATACCCAACTCAGTCATGATTTTCTCAGTGTGATGACATGACATAGTCCCAACTGAGTCATGATTTCCTCGGTGTGATGACATGACATAGTCCCAACTCAGTCATGATTTCCTCGGTGTGACGACATGACATAGTCCCAACTCAGTCATGATTTCCTCAGTGTGACGACATGACATAGTCCCAAATCAGTCATGTTTTCCTCGGTGTGATGACATGACATAGTCCCAACTCAGTCATGATTTCCTCGGTGTGATGACATGACAAAGTCCCAACTCAGTCATGTTTTCCTCTGTGTGATGACATGACATAGTCCCAACTCAGTCATGATTTCCTCGGTGTGACAACATGACATAGTCTCAACTCAGTCATGATATCCTCGGTGTGATGACATGACATAGTCCCAACTCAGTCATGATTTCCTCGGTGTGATGACATGACATAGTCCCAACTCAGTCATGATTTCCTCGATGTGATGACATGACATAGTCCCAACTCAGTCATGATTTCCTCGGTGTGATGACATGACATAGTCCCAACTCAGCCATGATTTCCTCGGTGTAATGACATGACATTGTCCCAACTCAGCCATGATTTCCTCGGTGTGATGACATGACATTGACCCAACTCAAACATGATATCCTCAGTGTGATGACATGATATAGTCCCAACTCAGTCATGATTTCCTCGGTGTGATGACATGACATAGTCCCAACTCAGTCATGATTTCCTCGGTGTGATGACATGACATAGTCCCAACTCAGTCATGATTTCCTCGGTGTGATGACATGACATAGTCCCAACTCAGCCATGATTTCCTCGGTATGATGACATGACATAGTCCCAACTCAGTCATGATTTCCTCGGTGTGATGACATGACATAGTCCCAACTCAGTCATGATTTCCTCGGTGTGATGACATGACATAGTACAAACTCAGTCATGATTTCCTCGGTGTGATGACATGACATAGTCCCAACTCAGCCATGATTTCCTCGGTGTGATGACGTAGTCCCAACTCAGTCATGATTTCCTCGGTGTGTTGAATGACATAGTCCCAACTCAGTCATGATTTCCTCGGTGTGATGACATGACATAGTCCCATCTCAGCCATGATTTCCTCGGTGTGATGACATGACGTAATCCCAACTCAGCCATGATTTCCTCGGTGTGATGACGTAGTCCCAACTCAGTCATGATTTCCTCGGTGTGATGACATGACATAGTCCCAACTCAGTCATGATTTCCTCGGTGTGATGACATGACATATACCCAACTCAGCCATGATTTCCTCGGTGTGATGACATGACAGTCCCAACTCAGCCATGATTTCCTCGGTGTGATGACATGACTTATACTCAACTCAGCCATGATTTCCTCGGTGTGATGACATGACATAGTCCCAACTCAGTCATGATTTCCTCGGTGTGACGACATGACATAGTCCCAATTCAGCCATGATTTCCTCGGTGTGATGACATGACATAGTCCCAACTCAGTCATGATTTCCTCGGTGTTATGACATGACATATACCCAACTCAGTCATGATTTCCTCAGTGTGATGACATGACATAGTCCCAACTCAGTCATGATTTCCTCGGTGTGATGACATGACATAGTCCCAACTAAGCCATGATTTCCTCAGTGTGATGACATAGTCCCAACTCAGTCATGATTTCCTCAGTGTGATGACATGACATATACCCAACTCAGTCATGATTTCCTCGGTGTGATGACATGACATAGTCCCAACTCAGTCATGATTTCCTCGGTGTGATGACATGACATAGTCCCAACTCAGCCATGATTTCCTCGGTGTGATGACATGACATAGTCCCAACTCAGTCATGATTTCCTCGGTGTGATGACATGACATATACCCAACTCAGCCATGATTTCCTCGGTGTGATGACATGAAATAGTCCCAACTCAGTCATGATTTCCTCGGTGTGATGACATGACATAGTCCCAACTCAGTCATGATTTCCTCGGCGTGATGACATGACATAGTCCCAACTCAGTCATGATTTCCTCAGTGTGATGACATGACATAGTCCCAACTCAGCCATGATTTCCTCGGTGTGATGACATGACATAGTCCCAACTCAGCCATGATTTCCTCGGTGTGATGACATGACATATACCCAACTCAGCCATGATTTCCTCGGTGTGATGACATGACATAGTCCCAACTCAGTCATGATTTCCTCGGTGTGATGACATGACATAGTCCCAACTCAGTCATGATTTCCTCGGTGTGATGACATGACATAGTCCCAACTCAGTCATGATTTCCTCGGTGTGATGACATGACATAGCCCCAACTCAGTCATGATTTCCTCGGAGTGATGACATGACATAGTCCCAACTCAGTCATGATTTCCTCCGTGTGATGACATGACATATACCCAACTCAATCATGATTTCCTCAGTGTGATGACATGACATAGTCCCAACTCAGTCATGATTTCCTCGGTGTGATGACATGACATAGTCCCAACTCAGCCATGATTTCCTCAGTGTGATGACATAGTCCCAACTCAGTCATGATTTCCTCGGTGTCATGACATGACATAGTCCCAACTCAGCCATGATATCCTCGGTGTGATAACATGACATAGTCCCAACTCAGCCATGATATCCTCGGTGTGATGACATGACATATTCCCAACTCAGCCATGATTTCCTCGGTGTGATGACATGACATAGTCCCAACTCAGCCATGATATCCTCGGTGTGATAACATGACTAACTCAGCCATGATTTCCTCGGTGTGATGACATGACGCAGTCCCATCTCAGCCATGATTTCCTCGGTGTGATGACATGACGTAGTCCCATCTCAGCCATGATTTCCTCGGTGTGATGACATGACGTAGTCCCATCTCAGCCATGATTTCCTCGGTGTGATAACATGACATAGTCCCAACTCAGTCATGATTTCCTCGGTGTGATGACCTGACATATACCCAACCCAGCCATGATTTCCTCGGTGTGATGACATGACGTAGTCCCATCTCAGCCATGATATCCTCGGTGTGATAACATGACATAGTCCCAACTCAGTCATGATTTCTTCGGTGTGATGACATGACATAGTCCCAACTCAGTCATGATTTCCTCGGTGTGATGACATGACATAGTCCCAACTCAGCCATGATATCCTCGGTGTGATGACATGACATAGTCTCAACTCAGCCATGATTTCCTCGGTGTGATGACATGATGTAGTCCCAACTCAGCCATGATTTCCTCGGTGTGATGACATGACATTGTCCCAACTCAGCCATGATATCCTCGGTGTGATGACATGACATTGTCCCAACTCAGCCATGATATCCTCGGTGTGATAACATGACATAGTCCCAACTCAGCCATGATATCCTTGGTGTGATGACATGACATATTTCCAACTCAGCCATGATTTCCTCGGTGTGATGACATGACGTAGTCCCAACTCAGCCGTGATATCCTCGGTGTGATAACATGACTAACTCAGCCATGATTTCCTCGGTGTGATGACATGACGCAGTCCCATCTCAGCCATGATTTCCTCGGTGTGATGACATGACGTAGTCCCATCTCAGCGATGATATCCTCGGTGTGATGACATGACGTAGTCCCAACTCAGCCATGATTTCCTCAGTGTGATGACATGACGTAGTCCCATCTCAGCCATGATATCCTCGGTGTGATGACATGACGTAGTCCCATCTCAGCCATGATTTCCTCAGTGTGATGACATGACGTAGTCCCAATTCAGCCATGATTTCCTCGGTGTGATGACATGACGTAGTCCCATCTCAGCCATGATTTCCTTGGTGTGATGACATGACGTAGTTCCAACTCAGTCATGATATCCTCGGTGTGATGACATGACATAGTCCCAACTCAGTCATGATATCCTCGGTGTGATGACATGACATAGTCCCAACTCAGTCGTGATTTCCTCGGTGTGATGACATGACATAGTCCCAACTCAGTCAAGGATTTCCTCGGTGTGATGACATGACATATACCCAACTCAGCCATGATTTCCTCGGTGTGATGACATTAAATAGTCCCAACTCAGTCATGATTTCCTCGGTGTGATGACATGACATAGTCCCAACTCAGTCATGATTTCCTCGGTGTGATGACATGACATAGTCCCAACTCAGTCATGATTTCCTCAGTGTGATGACATGACATAGTCCCAACTCAGTCATGATTTCCTCGGTGTGATGACATGACATAGTCCCAACTCAGCCATGATTTCCTCGGTGTAATGACATGACATTGTCCCAACTCAGCCATGATTTCCTCGGTGTGATGACATGACATTGACCCAACTCAAACATGATATCCTCAGTGTGATGACATGATATAGTCCCAACTCAGTCATGATTTCCTCGGTGTGATGACATGACATAGTCCCAACTCAGTCACGATTTCCTCGGTGTGATGACATGACATAGTCCCAACTCAGTCATGATTTCCTCGGTGTGATGACATGACATAGTCCCAACTCAGCCATGATTTCCTCGGTATGATGACATGACATAGTCCCAACTCAGTCATGATTTCCTCGGTGTGATGACATGACATAGTCCCAACTCAGTCATGATTTCCTCGGTGTGATGACATGACATAGTACAAACTCAGTCATGATTTCCTCGGTGTGATGACATGACATAGTCCCAACTCAGCCATGATTTCCTCGGTGTGATGACGTAGTCCCAACTCAGTCATGATTTCCTCGGTGTGTTGAATGACATAGTCCCAACTCAGTCATGATTTCCTCGGTGTGATGACATGACATAGTCCCATCTCAGCCATGATTTCCTCGGTGTGATGACATGACGTAATCCCAACTCAGCCATGATTTCCTCGGTGTGATGACGTAGTCCCAACTCAGTCATGATTTCCTCGGTGTGATGACATGACATAGTCCCAACTCAGTCATGATTTCCTCGGTGTGATGACATGACATATACCCAACTCAGCCATGATTTCCTCGGTGTGATGACATGACAGTCCCAACTCAGCCATGATTTCCTCGGTGTGATGACATGACTTATACTCAACTCAGCCATGATTTCCTCGGTGTGATGACATGACATAGTCCCAACTCAGTCATGATTTCCTCGGTGTGACGACATGACATAGTCCCAATTCAGCCATGATTTCCTCGGTGTGATGACATGACATAGTCCCAACTCAGTCATGATTTCCTCGGTGTTATGACATGACATATACCCAACTCAGTCATGATTTCCTCAGTGTGATGACATGACATAGTCCCAACTCAGTCATGATTTCCTCGGTGTGATGACATGACATAGTCCCAACTAAGCCATGATTTCCTCAGTGTGATGACATAGTCCCAACTCAGTCATGATTTCCTCAGTGTGATGACATGACATATACCCAACTCAGTCATGATTTCCTCGGTGTGATGACATGACATAGTCCCAACTCAGTCATGATTTCCTCGGTGTGATGACATGACATAGTCCCAACTCAGCCATGATTTCCTCGGTGTGATGACATGACATAGTCCCAACTCAGTCATGATTTCCTCGGTGTGATGACATGACATATACCCAACTCAGCCATGATTTCCTCGGTGTGATGACATGAAATAGTCCCAACTCAGTCATGATTTCCTCGGTGTGATGACATGACATAGTCCCAACTCAGTCATGATTTCCTCGGCGTGATGACATGACATAGTCCCAACTCAGTCATGATTTCCTCAGTGTGATGACATGACATAGTCCCAACTCAGCCATGATTTCCTCGGTGTGATGACATGACATAGTCCCAACTCAGCCATGATTTCCTCGGTGTGATGACATGACATATACCCAACTCAGCCATGATTTCCTCGGTGTGATGACATGACATAGTCCCAACTCAGTCATGATTTCCTCGGTGTGATGACATGACATAGTCCCAACTCAGTCATGATTTCCTCGGTGTGATGACATGACATAGTCCCAACTCAGTCATGATTTCCTCGGTGTGATGACATGACATAGCCCCAACTCAGTCATGATTTCCTCGGAGTGATGACATGACATAGTCCCAACTCAGTCATGATTTCCTCCGTGTGATGACATGACATATACCCAACTCAATCATGATTTCCTCAGTGTGATGACATGACATAGTCCCAACTCAGTCATGATTTCCTCGGTGTGATGACATGACATAGTCCCAACTCAGCCATGATTTCCTCAGTGTGATGACATAGTCCCAACTCAGTCATGATTTCCTCGGTGTCATGACATGACATAGTCCCAACTCAGCCATGATATCCTCGGTGTGATAACATGACATAGTCCCAACTCAGCCATGATATCCTCGGTGTGATGACATGACATATTCCCAACTCAGCCATGATTTCCTCGGTGTGATGACATGACATAGTCCCAACTCAGCCATGATATCCTCGGTGTGATAACATGACTAACTCAGCCATGATTTCCTCGGTGTGATGACATGACGCAGTCCCATCTCAGCCATGATTTCCTCGGTGTGATGACATGACGTAGTCCCATCTCAGCCATGATTTCCTCGGTGTGATGACATGACGTAGTCCCATCTCAGCCATGATTTCCTCGGTGTGATAACATGACATAGTCCCAACTCAGTCATGATTTCCTCGGTGTGATGACCTGACATATACCCAACCCAGCCATGATTTCCTCGGTGTGATGACATGACGTAGTCCCATCTCAGCCATGATATCCTCGGTGTGATAACATGACATAGTCCCAACTCAGTCATGATTTCTTCGGTGTGATGACATGACATAGTCCCAACTCAGTCATGATTTCCTCGGTGTGATGACATGACATAGTCCCAACTCAGCCATGATATCCTCGGTGTGATGACATGACATAGTCCCAACTCAGCCATGATTTCCTCGGTGTGATGACATGATGTAGTCCCAACTCAGCCATGATTTCCTCGGTGTGATGACATGACATTGTCCCAACTCAGCCATGATATCCTCGGTGTGATGACATGACATTGTCCCAACTCAGCCATGATATCCTCGGTGTGATAACATGACATAGTCCCAACTCAGCCATGATATCCTTGGTGTGATGACATGACATATTTCCAACTCAGCCATGATTTCCTCGGTGTGATGACATGACGTAGTCCCAACTCAGCCGTGATATCCTCGGTGTGATAACATGACTAACTCAGCCATGATTTCCTCGGTGTGATGACATGACGCAGTCCCATCTCAGCCATGATTTCCTCGGTGTGATGACATGACGTAGTCCCATCTCAGCGATGATATCCTCGGTGTGATGACATGACGTAGTCCCAACTCAGCCATGATTTCCTCAGTGTGATGACATGACGTAGTCCCATCTCAGCCATGATATCCTCGGTGTGATGACATGACGTAGTCCCATCTCAGCCATGATTTCCTCAGTGTGATGACATGACGTAGTCCCAATTCAGCCATGATTTCCTCGGTGTGATGACATGACGTAGTCCCATCTCAGCCATGATTTCCTTGGTGTGATGACATGACGTAGTTCCAACTCAGTCATGATATCCTCGGTGTGATGACATGACATAGTCCCAACTCAGTCATGATATCCTCGGTGTGATGACATGACATAGTCCCAACTCAGTCGTGATTTCCTCGGTGTGATGACATGACATAGTCCCAACTCAGTCAAGGATTTCCTCGGTGTGATGACATGACATATACCCAACTCAGCCATGATTTCCTCGGTGTGATGACATTAAATAGTCCCAACTCAGTCATGATTTCCTCGGTGTGATGACATGACATAGTCCCAACTCAGTCATGATTTCCTCGGTGTGATGACATGACATAGTCCCAACTCAGTCATGATTTCCTCAGTGTGATGACATGACATAGTCCCAACTCAGCCATGATTTCCTCGGTGTGATGACATGACATAGTCCCAACTCAGCCATGATTTCCTCGGTGTGATGACATGACATATACCCAACTCAGCCATGATTTCATCGGTGTGATGACATGACATAGTCCCAACTCAGTCATGATTTCCTCGGTGTGATGACATGAAATAGTCCCAACTCAGTCATGATTTCCCCGGTGTGATGACATGACATAGTCCCAACTTAGTCATGATTTCCTCGGTGTGATGACATGACATAGTCCCAACTCAGTCATGATTTCCTCGGAGTGATGACATGACATAGTCCCAACTCAGTCATGATTTCCTCGGTGTGATGACATGACATATACCCAACTCAGTCATGATTTCCTCAGTGTGATGACATGACATAGTCCCAACTCAGTCATGTTTTCCTCGGTGTGATGACATGACATAGTCCCAACTCAGCCATGATTTCCTCAGTGTGATGACATAGTCCCAACTCAGTCATGATTTCTTCGGTGTCATGACATGACATAGTCCCAACTCAGCCATGATATCCTCGGTGTGATAACATGACATAGTCCCAACTCAGCCATGATATCCTCGGTGTGATGACATGACATATTCCCAACTCAGCCATGATTTCCTCGGTGTGATGACATGACGTAGTCCTAACTCAGCCATGATATCCTCGGTGTGATAACATGACTAACTCAGCCATGATTTCCTCGGTGTGATGACATGACGCAGTCCCATCTCAGCCATGATTTCCTCGGTGTGATGACATGACGTAGTCCCATCTCAGCCATGATTTCCTCGGTGTGATGACATGACGTAGTCCCATCTCAGCCATGATTTCCTCGGTGTGATAACATGACATAGTCCCAACTCAGTCATGATTTCCTCGGTGTGATGACCTGACATATACCCAACTCAGCCATGATATCCTCGGTGTGATGACATGACATTGTCCCAACTCAGCCATGATATCCTCGGTGTGATAACATGACATAGTCCCAACTCAGCCATGATATCCTTGGTGTGATGACATGACATATTCCCAACTCAGTCATGATTTCCTCGGTGTGATGACATGACGTAGTCCCAACTCAGCCGTGATATCCTCGGTGTGATAACATGACTAACTCAGCCATGATTTCCTCGGTGTGATGACATGACGCAGTCCCATCTCAGCCATGATTTCCTCGGTGTGATGACATGACGTAGTCCCATCTCAGCCATGATATCCTCGGTGTGATGACATGACGTAGTCCCAACTCAGCCATGATTTCCTCAGTGTGATGACATGACGTAGTCCCATCTCAGCCATGATATCCTCGGTGTGATGACATGACGTAGTCCCATCTCAGCCACGATTTCCTCAGTGTGATGACATGACGTAGTCCCAACTCAGCCATGATTTCCTCGGTGTGATGACATGACGTAGTCCCATCTCAGCCATGATTTCCTTGGTGTGATGACATGACGTAGTTCCAACTCAGTCATGATATCCTCGGTGTGATGACATGACATAGTCCCAACTCAGTCATGATATCCTCGGTGTGATAACATGACATAGTCCCAACTCAGTCGTGATATCCTCGGTGTGATAACATGACGTAGTCCCAACTCAGCCATGATTTCCTCGGTGTGGTGACGTAGTCCCAACTCAGTCATGATTTCCTCGGTGTGGTGACGTAGTCCCAACTCAGCCATGATTTCCTCGGTGTGGTGACGTAGTCCCAACTCAGTCATGATTTCCTCGGTGTGGTTACGTAGTCCCAACTCAGTCATGATTTTCTCGGTGTGGTGACGTAGTCCCAACTCAGCCATGATTTCCTCGGTGTGGTGACGTAGTCCCAACTCAGCCATGATTTCCTCGGTGTGGTGACGTAGTCCCAACTCAGTCATGATTTCCTCGGTGTGGTGACGTAGTCCCAACTCAGCCATGATTTCCTCAGTGTGGTGACGTAGTCCCAACTCAGCCATGATTTCCTCGGTGTGGTGACGTAGTCCCAACTCAGCCATGATTTCCTCGGTGTGGTGACGTAGTCCCAACTCAGCCATGATTTCCTCGGTGTGGTGACGTAGTCCCAACTCAGCCATGATTTCCCCGGTGTGAGGACATGATGTAGTCCCAACTAAGCCATGATTTCCTCGGTGTGATGACATGACGTAGTCCCATCTCAGCCATGATTTCCTCTGTGTGATGACATGAGCGTTGTCTCAACTCAGCCATGATTTCCTTGGTGTGATGACGTAGTCCCAACTCAGCCATGATTTCCTCGGTGTGATGACATGACGTAGTCCCAACTCAGCCATGATTTCCTTGGTGTGATGACATGATGTAGTCCCAACTCAGCCATGATTTCTTCGGTGTGATGACATGACGTAGTCCCAACTCAGCCATGATTTCCTTGGTGTGATGACATGACGTATTCCCAACTCAGCTATGATTTCTTTTGTGTGATGACGTATTCCCAACTCAGTCATGATTTCCTCGGTGTGATGACGTAGTCCCAACTCAGTCATGATTTCCTCGGTGTGATGACATTACGTAGTCCAACTCAGTCATGATTTCCTCGGTGTGATGACATGACGTATTCCCAACTCAGCCATGATTTCCTCGGTGTGGTGACGTAGTCCCAACTCAGCCATGATTTCCTCGGTGTGGTGACGTAGTCCCAACTCAGCCATGATTTCCTCGGTGTGGTGACGTAGTCCCAACTCAGCCATGATTTCCCCGGTGTGAGGACATGATGTAGTCCCAACTAAGCCATGATTTCCTCGGTGTGATGACATGACGTAGTCCCATCTCAGCCATGATTTCCTCTGTGTGATGACATGAGCGTTGTCTCAACTCAGCCATGATTTCCTTGGTGTGATGACGTAGTCCCAACTCAGCCATGATTTCCTCGGTGTGATGACATGACGTAGTCCCAACTCAGCCATGATTTCCTTGGTGTGATGACATGATGTAGTCCCAACTCAGCCATGATTTCTTCGGTGTGATGACATGACGTAGTCCCAACTCAGCCATGATTTCCTTGGTGTGATGACATGACGTATTCCCAACTCAGCTATGATTTCTTTTGTGTGATGACGTATTCCCAACTCAGTCATGATTTCCTCGGTGTGATGACGTAGTCCCAACTCAGTCATGATTTCCTCGGTGTGATGACATTACGTAGTCCAACTCAGTCATGATTTCCTCGGTGTGATGACATGACGTATTCCCAACTCAGCCATGATTTTCTTGGTGTGATGACGTATTCCCAACTGAGTCATTATTTCCTCGGTGTGATGACGTAGTCCCAACTCAGCCATGGTTTCCTCGTGGGTTGTGTGTCTGTCTGAGACAGCTAGGGCCGCTACTCTTGCAATGTTGCTGGCTCATCTACGGAGTGCGGCCTGTCACTTCTTGGTTCATCTTGAAATCGCTCGTATCCAGTTTGAAAGTTATGTTTACAACACTTCACAGGGTCATACGACGGGTAAACATCCTTATAAACAGCGAACACCTCAGTTATAATGTCATTTGCCTTGCAGGTGTATGAATGTGATTACGCAACCAGCCGCCATTAAGTCCATTAGGATGTTTCGTGCCCACCTGCACCAGTCTTCCGCCGATTTGTCATTGACGCAGCATCTCCCGGACATCATGTATGTATAGGACATGTAAACAGTGTGTCTTTACAGTGATACACAGCATCTCCCGGACATCATGTGTAGGATATGTAAACAAACAGTGTCTCTTTACAATGATACACAGCATCTCCCAGACATCATGTATGTGCAGGACATGTAAGCAAACAGTGTGTCTTTACAGTGATACACATCATCTTCCGGATATCATGTATGTGCAGGACATGTAAACCAACAGTGTCTCTTTACAGTGATACACAGCATCTCCCAGATATCATGTATGTACAGGACATGTAAACCAACAGTATGTCTTTACAGCGATACACAGCATCTCCCAGATATCATGTATGTGCAGGACATTTAAACCAACAGTATGTCTTTACAGTGATACACAGCATCTCCCGGATATCATGTATGTACAGGACATGTAAACCAACAGTGTCTCTTTACAGTGATACACGGCATATCCCGGATATCATGTACAGGACATGTAAACCCACAGTGTGTCTTTACAGTGATATACAGCATCTCCCGGATATCATGTATATGTAGGACATGTAAACCAACAGTGTGTCTTTACAATGATACACAGCATCTCCCAGATATCATGTATGTGCAGGGCATGTAAATCAACAGTGTGTCTTTACAGTGATACACAGCATCTCCCAGATATCATGTATGTGTAGGACATGTAAACCAACAGTGTGTCTTTACAGTGATACACATCATCTCTCGGATATCATGTATGTGCAGGGCTGGTAAACCAACAGTATGTCTTTTGCATCTCCCAGACATCATGTACACGACATGTAAATCAACAGTATGTCTTTACAGTGATACACAGCATCTCTCGGATATCATGTATGTGCAGGGCATGTAAATCAACAGTGTGTCTTTACAGTGATACACATCATTTCTCAGACATCATGTACGGGACATGTAAACCAACAGTGTGTCTTTACAGTGATACACAGCATCTCCCTGACATCAGGTATAGGGCATGTAAATCAACAGTGTGTCTTTACAGTGATACACAGCATCTCTCGGATATCATGGACGTACAGGACATGATTGATTGATTTAGGAACCGACATCACAGCATTCGGGGCATTCCCATAAGCGCTCCGTCCCCATCCTCAGAAGTCAGCGAAGAGTTTCAACCCCAATAGTACCAGTAGCAATCTGATTATATGTGCGTCTCGCCTTTCCTCTAAGGTCGAGCATCGGCCAGATCCCCTCGTCACTCCTCGATGTCGCATTCTTGCCAGACCATGGTGATCCATTTGCTCCTCCGAGGTGTACACATTCTCCCACAAGGCCGCAACCACGTCTGCCTTATGCATCAACACCCAACCAAGTTTTGCATAGCCAGCCAATCTGTCCGCCTGTTCATTCCCCAGCACACCAGCATGCCTCGGAGAAAAGATCCAGACGATGCTTACCACCCGTGACTTCCGAAGCGAAGCAAGCCGCTCTGCACGAAGCTTGCCTGTCCTCACCCTACTCAGCATGCTTTCTGAGTCAGTTCGTATTCTCCATCCAGCGGAAAGCTGCACTGACTGCCTTCACCTCCATTCTTAAGCTAGATGTTATGGTATCATATGCCAGGCTCTCCTGCACCAAACGTCGACCATTAGCCTTTGCCAAGAACCCCCAGGCACTTCTACTACCTCTCAACACCGAACCATCTGTGTGGGTAATCACATCACCCTGGCGAGCATTATCCTGAATTAGTTGCTGGATTTCCACTTCCGTGGCCCCTGCAGGCCACTCCATGCACTCCGGGCTCAATGTGATTATAACTCTGCACAAGTCTAACTGCTCCGCTGGAACTCTGACCCACTCCTCTCCTCGCCTAATGTTCTCCAAGATGCACACCTGTCTGATCGTATCCTTCGCCTGAGCCATCCATGATTTCCCTCTTATCAGTCGCTGGCCCTTAACTGCGTTCAGCTCCTCATGCAACGGGTGATTCGTGTCAGCAGCTACTCTGAGATATGCCTTCGCCTGCATCACCTTGAGCCTAACAGCAACAGTCATCAAACCCAGGATGTATGTCAACAGGACATGTAAAGCAACAGTGTGTCTTTACAGTGATACACAGCATCTCCCAGACATCATGTACGGGACATGTAAACCAACAGTATGTCTTTACAGTGATATACAGCATCTCCCAGACATCATGTACAGGACATGTAAACCAACAGTATGTCTTTACAGTGATACACAGCATCTCCCGGATATTAAGTATGTACAAGACATGTAAACCAACAGTGTATCTTTACAGTGATACACAGCATCTCCCAGACATCATGTATGTGCAGGACATGTATACAAAGAGTGTGTCTTTACAGTGATACACAGCATTTCCCGGATATCATATATGTGCAGGAAATATAAACAACAGTTTGTCTTTACAGTGATACACAGCACTGCAACTTGCCTTCATGAATTCCTAGTAAAGTGCCCAACTTCTGAACCATTCCTTGTATGTGTAATATACATCTATGCTACTTTCCCAGCAAAATTAATCTTTTCGTGACACACTCAAGAAGTTACACTTATTTGACCAGCATTGCCATTTTTTTCTGTAACCATATATACTTTTGTAACCATTTATACTCATGTAATCATGTATACTTCTGTAGCCAATTTATATTTCTGTAATGATTTATACACATGTAACCATTTATACTTCTGTAACCAGCATTGCTGACGGAACAGTCAGGGGGTAACATTTATTTTCTGTTTTTAAATGAACAAAATTAATGTTAAAAACACCGTGTATTTGATCCTTCAATGTGACGACCGGAGTTTTATAATAAACTAAATCTGCAAATATCACGAGTGTGTCAGCACGAATGACAGCTCCAATAAGACCACAAATGCCATCCCAAATCTGCTGAACACTTCTGGAATAAAAACTTTTTTCATCATTAAAGTTTGTTGTTACATTCGATAGATAACCATCCCTTGATAACACATACAGCTGATCGTTGTAGATAAAAGTAACAAAGTTACGCTGATTCTCAAATGTCATGATATTCCAGATTTGACAACTTGTTTTGCTTTTGATGCAACGTATTGTTCTCAGGTGAAAATCATAGAAGATTATATTGTCCTTAAAAATATTAACAAACACACAATTGTCTCCCTCTCTGTATTGCCCGATTTCATGATGGTCCCAACCTTCAGTATCGCATGTCTTCGCGTACAAATAAGAATCTTTAAATGTGAAACAGATGCCATCATTAATGGCACAGCAAGATCCAACACCTTTAATGACTGTGGCATTGTTTTGTGAAAATGGAAATTTGTAAACATTCATGTCCATTGTTCTTTCCCAGTAGGTTTGTGTTCCAAGGTTGGGTTGTGTAGTAATGAAAATACAATTGTTCAAAGTATAACAGCTCACCACAGACATGCCAGACATGAAACGGAATAACTTCTTTCTGTCTAATGAGTAGGCATACATTTCATCCCATTCCTGAAAAACAACAACATCTTCTGTTTTCACAGACAGATCATCAACTGCAGCAACAGGATTTGTGGGCAAAACTTTGTTCTTGACAGATTCCTGGGCTTTACTGTGAGCCTCTAAAGCCTGCCTGACGATATCTCTGGTTTCTTTGACACCCATGATCATGTCCGTGTCTGCCAACATTTCCAGACAGTCCCTACTGACTTCACTGAGTCGACACAGTTTGAGCAGGCTCCCTAAAGATGCCTTCCTGGCAGCTGGTGTCTCTGTGAGAAATTGTGCAACAATTTGAAGACAAGAATCCTGACTAGATGCAGGAGGCTTCTGAAGTATGACCTCAACACTTCCTTTATGGCCATTATTGACATCAGTAGAATGATCTAACATCCGATCACTGACAATATTTGTATTTCGGACTTCCAGAATATCACCCGCACAAGATTGTCCTACATTATTTCCACAAGGTTCATGGCTAACCCACTTTAGGATGGACTCTGTAAGAGTATCTGGTTTGTCCACCTTCATGTTTCTATTGCTGAGAATCTCGTGTAAAGCTTTGGATGATAACAGCATAACAACCTGGCATCTGCTTAAGTATTCAAAGTCCCCTGCCATTAATTCATGAACCATCTTTGCAATATTTTTTGACTCCAACAGAAGTGCACAGGTGTAAATTCCAAGAACGTTCTCTCGGGTCATGTGACTGCTAACAAATGTTTCACATTTTGATACCAAAACTGGAATCTGTAATTCATGGACAGCATGCCAGAACTCTATCATATTTTCTGTATTAAGTCCATTCTCACCTTTATAAATAGCATTGAGAACCAGCTGAAAGATTCCCGGAGAAATACCTTTGATATTTACTTTTCTAACATGCTGTACAGCTTCACCTCTGACTTCAGATTGTAATAACACATGAAACAATTCAGAACAAGCACACAGAATGAAGCGATTGCAGTAGAACTCACAGTCATCAATGTTTATCTGCAAATCTGTGAATTGTTCTTGAAGCCAGAGTTGGCCAATGTTTCCAACAATCCCACAAGCTATTTCAGGATCAACCTCCATGATGACTTAGTTAGTCAAACTGCTAAAGGCGTGTCTCAAGCTGACTTTTGATTCCGTGGTTGTTGGTTCCTTACACAACAGGCATCACTCCTAGTCTGGAGAACAGCTCGCTGATGTCTACAGATGATACAGTCATCAATATTTATTTTCATGCTATTTTATTTCCATACACATTTCAGGATAAATAGAAGTCAACTGATGTATAAACAAATTTTAAAACTAACTCTAATTAGAATGATCACTCTATGGTAGGACCAAGTTTTGTGCAAGAGTTTAAAAAAATAGTCCAAATTAGAATGTGTATCATTCAGTCATTCATGAAGCAGGTCCTTTGTAAGAACATCGCTCTCATGACATCCCCCTGTACAAGACTCTAGATCTGTTTCCAGTTCCCCTGCCTCAATCATGTTCAAGCCCAAGATGTCTTCCTTCAATTTGTGGATCTGCAAGCGTTTGATCCTCTCATCTATAACCTAAATAATCTATACAAGTCTAGGGTTCAATCATAAGCCCAATGTCTCTCAATCATAAACCAAATGTCTCTCAATCATAAGCCAAATGTCTCTCAATCATAAGCTACATGTCTCTCAACCATAAGCCATATTTCTCACAATCATTTGCCACATTTATCTCAAACATAAGTCAAATTTCTCGCAAACATAAGCCACATTTCTCTCAATAATAAACCAAATGTATCTCAATCATAAGCCACATTTCTCTCATTCATAATTCAAATTTATGTCAATCATAAGCCACATTTCTCTCAATCATAAGTCAAATTTCTCTCAAACATAAAGGAAATTTATCATATAGTAACTTATTTATAATATTATATTATATTTATAATACTGAAACTTATAATATAGTTAACATATAAAGGCAGGAAATCAGACCATTTCAAAATAACACCTGGCTTGAAACAGGGTGATGCACTATCGCCGCTACTCTTCAATCTGGCTCTAGAGAAAGTTGTAAGGAGGGTAAAGGAGGAATGTGATATTGTGCTGCTTAGTTATGCAGATGATATAGATATTATAGGGGGAAATGAGCAAAAGACATTGGAAATATTGACTCACTTAAAGGGAAAAGCCCAACAGATGGGGCTGGTTATCAGCCAAGATAAGACAGAATATATGGTAATTTCAAGAGAAGGAATGGCTAAAAACTCTGGCCACATACAAATAGATAATATGACCATTAAAAGAACGGAAACATACAAATACCTGGGTACAATATTCAACTGCTCCAACATCATAAGGAAAGAAACACAAACTAGTATCAATTCTGGAAATAAGATATACTAAGCACTACAACATCTACTAAAATTAAAGGCGCTATCTCGTAACACCAAGATCACAATATACAAAACACTGATCAGACTAGTTGTGCTGCATGGCTCTGAAACCTGGAGTACAACGAAAGGAGACGAAGCCTTGCTACAAACCTTTGAGAATAAAGTTTTAAGACGCATCTTTGAACCCATTAGGGATAAACAAAGTGGAGAGTGGAAAAGAAGAAGTAACAAAGACATTTATGATCTGTTTAAATCCCAGCTAATCACTGGTATCATGAAGGCTAATAGACTACAATGGCTGGGGCATATAGAAAGAATGGAAGATAATAGGGAAACAAAACTCGCTTACACTCAGGAAATAAATGACCGTAGACCCCGAGAAGACGGGGTGGAGAGATAATATATATACAGACCTACAAGCACTGAAATCAACGACTGGCAAGAGAAGGTCCACCAGAGAGACGAATGGAGACGGATTGTATCTGCAGCAAAGAACCTCAATGGCTCGGAACGCTGAAGAAGAAGAAGATAAACGAAATTTATCTCAACTATAAGCCAAATTTATCTCAATCATAAGCCACATTTCTCTCAATTATAAGCCACATTTCTCTCAATCATAAGCCGCATTTCTCTCAAACATAACCACATTTCTCTCAATCATAAGCCACATTTCTCTCAATCATAAGCCAAATTTCTCTCAATCATAAGCCAAAGTTATCTCAATCATAACCACATTTCTCTCAATTATAAGTTAAATTTATCTCAATCATAAGCCAAATTTCTCCCAATCATATTATCATAAGCCAAATTTATCTCAATCATAAGCCACATTTCTCTCAATCGTAAGCCAAATTTCTCTGAATCATAAGCCAAATGTCTCTCAATCAATAAGCCCCACTTCTCTCAATCATAAGCCAAATTTCTCTCAATCATAAGCCAAATGTCTCTCAATCATAAGCCAAATGTCTCCCAATCATAAGCCAAATTTATCTCAATCATAGCCCCATTTCTCTCAATCATAAGCCAAATGTCTCTCAATCATAAGCCAAATGTCTCCCAATCATAAGCCAAATTTATCTCAATCATACGCCCCATTTCTCTCAATCATAAGCCACATTTCTCTCAATCATAAGCCAAATTTCTCTCAATTATAAGTTAAATTTCTCTCAATCATAAGCCACATTTCTCTCAATCATAAGCCAAATTTCTCTCAATCATAAGCCAAATTTCTCTCAGTCATAACCACATTTCTCTCAATTATAAGTTAAATTTATCTCAATCATAAGCCAAATTTCTCCCAATCATATTATCATAAGCCAAATTTATCTCAATCATAAGCCACATTTCTCTCAATCGTAAGCCAAATTTCTCTGAATCATAAGCCAAATGTCTCTCAATCAATAAGCCCCACTTCTCTCAATCATAAGCCAAATGTCTCTCAATCATAAGCCAAATGTCTCTCAATCATAAGCCAAATGTCTCCTAATCATAAGCCAAATTTATCTCAATCATAAGCCCCATTTCTCTCAATCATAAGCCAAATGTCTCTCAATCATAAGCCAAATGTCTCTCAATCATAAGCCAAATGTCTCGCAATCATAAGCCAAATTTATCTCAATCATAAGCCAAATTTCTCTCAATCATAACCACATTTCTCTCAATTATAAGTTAAATTTATCTCAATCATAAGCCAAATTTCTCCCAATCATATTATCATAAGCCAAATTTATCTCAATCGTAAGCCACATTTCTCTCAATCGTAAGACAAATTTCTCTGAATCATAAGCCAAATGTCTCTCAATCAATAAGCCCAACTTCTCTCAATCATAAGCCAAATTTCTCTCAATCATAAGCCAAATGTCTCTCAATCATAAGCCAAATGTCTCCCAATCATAAGCCAAATTTATCTCAATCATAAGCCCCATTTCTCTCAATCATAAGTCAAATGTCTCTCAATCATAAGCCAAATGTCTCTCAATCATAAGCCAAATTTCTCCCAATCATAAGCCAAATGTCTCTCAATCATAAGTCAAATGTCTCTCAATCATAAGCCAAATGTCTCTCAATCATAAGCCAAATGAATCTCAATCATAAGCCAAATGTCTCTCAATCATAAGCCACATTTCTCTCAATCATAACCACATTTCTCTCAATTATAAGTTAAATTTCTCTCAATCATAAGCCACATTTCTCTCAATCATAAGCCAAATTTCTCTCAATCATAAGCCAAATTTATCTCAATCATAAGCCACATTTCTCTCAATCATAACCACATTTCTCTCAATTATAAGTAAAATTTATCTCAATCATAAGCCAAATTTCTCCCAATCATATTTATCATAAGCCAAATTTATCTCAACCATAAGCCACATCTCTCTCAATCGTAAGCAAAATTTCTCTGAATCAGAAGCCAAATGTCTCTCAATCAATAAGCCCCACTTCTCTCAATCATAAGCCAAATTTCTCTCAATCATAAGCCAAATGTCTCTCAATCATAAGCCACATTTCTCTCAATCATAACCACATTTCTCTCAATTATAAGTTAAATTTCTCTCAATCATAAGCCACATTTCTCTCAATCATAAGCCAAATTTCTCTCAATCATAAGCCAAATTTCTCTCAGTCATAGCCACATTTCTCTCAATTATAAGTTAAATTTATCTCAATCATAAGCCAAATTTCTCCCAATCATATTATCATAAGCCAAATTTATCTCAATCATAAGCCACATTTCTCTCAATCGTAAGCCAAATTTCTCTGAATCATAAGCCAAATGTCTCTCAATCAATAAGCCCCACTTCTCTCAATCATAAGCCAAATGTCTCTCAATCATAAGCCAAATGTCTCTCAATCATAAACCAAATGTCTCCTAATCATAAGCCAAATTTATCTCAATCATAAGCCCCATTTCTCTCAATCATAAGCCAAATGTCTCTCAATCATAAGCCAAATGTCTCTCAATCATAAGCCAAATGTCTCGCAATCATAAGCGAAATTTATCTCAATCATAAGCCAAATTTCTCTCAATCATAACCACATTTCTCTCAATTATAAGTTAAATTTATCTCAATCATAAGCCAAATTTCTCCCAATCATATTATCATAAGCCAAATTTATCTCAATCGTAAGCCACATTTCTCTCAATCGTAAGACAAATTTCTCTGAATCATAAGCCAAATGTCTCTCAATCAATAAGCCCAACTTCTCTCAATCATAAGCCAAATTTCTCTCAATCATAAGCCAAATGTCTCTCAATCATAAGCCAAATGTCTCCCAATCATAAGCCACATTTATCTCAATCATAAGCCCCATTTCTCTCAATCATAAGTCAAATGTCTCTCAATCATAAGCCAAATGTCTCTCAATCATAAGCCAAATTTCTCCCAATCATAAGCCAAATGTCTCTCAATCATAAGTCAAATGTCTCTCAATCATAAGCCAAATGTCTCTCAATCATAAGCCAAATGAATCTCAATCATAAGCCAAATGTCTCTCAATCATAAGCCACATTTCTCTCAATCATAACCACATTTCTCTCAATTATAAGTTAAATTTCTCTCAATCATAAGCCACATTTCTCTCAATCATAAGCCAAATTTCTCTCAATCATAAGCCAAATTTATCTCAATCATATGCCACATTTCTCTCAATCATAACCACATTTCTCTCAATTATAAGTTAAATTTATCTCAATCATAAGCCAAATTTCTCCCAATCATATTTATCATAAGCCAAATTTATCTCAACCATAAGCCACATCTCTCTCAATCGTAAGCAAAATTTCTCTGAATCAGAAGCCAAATGTCTCTCAATCAATAAGCCCCACTTCTCTCAATCATAAGCCAAATTTCTCTCAATCATAAGCCAAATGTCTCCCAATCATAAGCCAAATTTATCTCAATCATAAGCCCCATTTCTCTCAATCATAAGCCAAATGTCTCTCAGTCATAAGCCAAATGTCTCTCAATCATAAGCCAAATGTCTCCCAATCATAAGCCAAATTTATCTCAATCATAACTACATTTCTCTCAATTATAAGCTACATTTATCTCAATCATAAGCCAAATTTCTCCCAATCATATTATCATAAGCCAAATTTATCTCAAACATAAGCCACATTTCTCTCAATCGTAAGCCAAATTTCTCTGAATCATAAGCCAAATGTCTCTCAATCAATAAGCCCCACTTCTCTCAATCATAAGCCAAATTTCTCTCAATCATAAGCCAAATGTCTCTCAATCATAAGCCAAATGTCTCCTAATCATAAGCCAAATTTATCTCAATCATAAGCCCCATTTCTCTCAATCATAAGCCAAATGTCTCTCAATCATAAGACAAATGTCTCTCAATCATAAGCCAAATGTCTCCCAATCATAAGCCAAATTTATCTCAATCATAAGCCCCATTTCTCTCAATCATAAGCCAAATGTCTCTCAATCATAAGCCAAATGTCTCTCAATCATAAGCCAAATGTCTCCCAATCATAAGCAAAATTTATCTCAATCATAAGCCCCATTTCTCTCAATCATAAGCCAAATGTCTCTCAATCATAAGCCAAATGTCTCTCAATCATAAGCCAAATGTCTCTCAATCAATAAGCCCCACTTCTCTCAATCATAAGCCAAATTTATCTCAATCATAAGCCAAATGTTTGGCCTCTGTTGGTGTCATAGGCTAATTATTATTATTATCTAGTGTAAAATATTATTATCTTGTGTGAATTGTCTTGTGTAAATTATTATTATCTTGTGTAAAATATTCTTATCTTGTGTAAATTATTATTATCTATCACATCTTGAATCCACCAACGATGTGGTCCTGTCACGGAAAATAAACTTGTTAGTTTTGATCGATGACAAACAAGACCCGACATTAGTCTGCAAAAACAGGCAACCCTTTGATGTTGTATAGACTGAGAAAAATAAGTCGCGTCACGATGTCTACACACGGTCGGCATTTTGTTAACAAGTTGTTGTTCGAGAAACGTACACTGGCGTCATCCGTCTGCAAGGCGGGAGTCAGCCTTTGAAGTGATAGACGGAATGTCTGGCCAGAAGTCGGATGGAGTCTTGTGATGTGGAGATCTCTAGATCTCGGACAGGAGACAATTTCCCAGATGAAATGGGACACCAGACAGAGGTTCACATTGAGTTGGGAAAAATACAGAGAAAAACAACTTCTCGACGCCTCAGCGTCTAGACAAATTGGTGACGTCACTCAAAGCCGTTATAAAGGCCGTTGAAGTAAACAAGTTGCGTGAGTCGACCAAGATTTCTGAAGGGTTATGGATCGGTGCAGTTTCCGAGTTGTGTTCAATGAAAGAAACTATAGTGTCAAATTGTTGATATTTATCGGCGGACATAGATCCAGTCTGTGATTGCATAGTTTCGATTAGCAACAGGAATAGGCATATGGTATTATATTAATCATATCTAACATAGAGTATGATTAGGAATAGAGTACAGTATAGTGCGGTGCTAGAAAGTATTATAGGAGCGTCGGCACTAGTGTCCTATTGTATGGCTTTAACTAGCTTGTGTGATATATCATTTTACTCGGGGAGTTGAGGACAATGTAGTGGAATAATAATTAGAGAGATTAAGGATGGTTGAGAGGGAGGAGGGGAATGTGAAATGGTAGGATCTTCCAGTAGGGCATCTGCTGGGTTTCTACCTGTTCCTTTATTCTTTCCTGGTGTTGCCATGTATAAGACCTGTCAACAACTTATGTTTCAGGCATCATCGGATTACTTCTCCCACACCATACAAGAAACTTGCAAGTCGTGTGCGAGGAATGAAATGGTACATTTTATTGCCGTTGGCTCTTTACAATTGCAAAACAGTCGCTATCTAATCACACATAAAGTCACAATATTCTCTATCACTAGTTTTAATAAACCCTATAGCTAATCTCTATCTACTAAGCTATACGAAAACTATCTTCTATTCTACACGATGTGAACACTACAGAGTCAGTCCCCAGTCTGACTTGCTTCACTCGCGTCGCTACACGCCACACGGAAGGACCTTCATACGCCCTTCGGCTCTTTGCGTGCTAGGTCAGTTAGCACGCTTCTATTAGCTGGCTTTGGTTTGAGTGCTAATCGTTGCTATCACGCAGGCGTGATTCTGTCGTGACCAGTAGTGCTAACTATCTGGTCAACGCCTTCGTGTGAGGACTAGTTAATAGTCCCCCTTTTCTATCATCTATCCTGCCCTGATCCCGGGCACTATGTTCCCTCTACTCGATCTGAGGTTGACCCTACGTCCCGGTGGTGTTCTATCATGAGGCAGGCTTCCTGCCTCCTCCTTCAGTCTTTGACACACACCCTCCCCTCCTGCGTTGCGTCATCAACTTTGACTCATTGGTTGTGACGCAAGAGGTTTCTAAAAAATTAGTGTGTCTAATTTTTGTCAAAGACTGTAGATAACCTGGCTTTGGGCTACTCAATAGACCTACTGACTAATGTCACAATGTAGCATCACTTTACTTGGCTACTGGCAATCGCCACAAACTTGTCTGGTTGGCGTGAGCCCTCTTCTCAATCGCAATATTATATTAATTAGAGGTATGTCTGAACCGGACCGTTGTCTTATAAGACCTGCCCTCAAATAGTAAATTAACTCACTACCCATACAAAGTTCATACTTTCTGAAGGTCAACACATGAATTGCTTCATGTCCCCCATATAATATTAAACAACCATTACACAAGCTGTGAGCGACAGGCTTTACCTATCTCGCTTCCGCGTGTAAAGTCATATTTCACTGTTAAGTTAGTGTTTCGTTGTCTATTATGTCCCCTGACCCGGAGTTATCTCCCTTTGATCCAATAAAAGTGTATGCAATTTATATGATTGTTTTTCTGGTTGTTTGTGTGTTTGGATGTAATTAAAAGTATAATCTACCCTCTAACATGTGTATCTAACTATCATGTGTATGTAAGTTAGTTTTTCAAGTGCCATAATTCATTTAGCTGTGGTCACAAACATGTGTATAATACAAATCTGTGACTACATTTCTGTCTTATGAGACTCAAAATACTTTCACTACGATCCTAACTAAACTACACAAAATACATTCATTACAACACATTTTTAACATTGAAACCAACATTTGACGGCAATAAAAATAAAAAGTTTTTGTTGAGCGGCAAAAAAAAATCCGCTGACTGTTCTCACTCTCTCCTGTATATTTTACTTTTGCTCTCATTTTCACACTTCTGTCACGCATCTTTCACCTTCCCTTATGTCACACTTATTTTACCCTCACTATTGGCATACATCTTTTACTTTCATTTCTGTCACACATCTTTCATCCTCATTTCTGTCACACTTCTTTTACCCTCACATTTGTCACACATCTTTCACCCTCACTATTGGCACACATCTGTTACCCTCATTTCTGTCACATAACTTTCACTCTCATAGTTATTTAAAAACCTTGGAGTGACACTGTACAAGCTTGGCTCAGTTTGACAGAGTTGAGCCTAATGACTGTGCATCAACCGTTGCACACGTCAAGTATTTACAACATATTTACATGTAGGAAAAAAAAATTTAATGGTTTGTACCCTGGTATTATTAACCATTGTATTCTACATAAATATTACTCTAAATACTGACATACTAATACTAGTTCTATAAATATACATTTAATGTGTTAATCTATCTGTCATATTAATCCTAAAATTAGCTTACATTACTCCTAATATTTATCTAATTTAAGGGATATCATTTACCTATGTGAAATGAAATTGATGTGAGATGAGTTATGTCTCTTTGTGAAATGGGTAATGTGAAATGTAATAAGTTATGTCCCTTTCTAAAATGGGTGATGTGAAATATAACATATTCTAACTAATGTTTTTACATGAAACAAACTATATGATTGATATTCTTATTCTATATGGTGTAATCTAATTATACTACTAAATGATAACGTTTGTTAAATGGATTGGTTAAGATGGAATGAAATCAAATGAAATGAAACAAAGTGAAATATAATAAACTAAATGATACTATTCATATGTAAACTTCTTATAATTAGTTGTCATGTTTAAATTACTATCCTAATCTACTTTTAAAGCTAAATAAATATGTAAATTAATAATCTATCTAAAGTAAAATGAAAAAGTATTATATTATCTAAATCTAACTATAAATTAAAATGACATAATTTATCTATATTTTATCACTATATTAAAACGTTATGATACATATCACATTAAGTTTATATATACATGTTCTATAAATACCCCAGGTTAGTCGTTGCCATTAATGTTCAGAAACATACTTTCATTGGCATAATATCTATACAATTGTTCTGGGTATTTGAAATCCATTACACAGTCATATTTATTCTATGGGTATTGCACCTGTAGATTTCGTTTGTAGACCACTGTTCTCGTGTCTGTATGTATATAATCATCTGACACTGTTTTTCTCTGTTTAACACAAGTACTTCACTGGAACATATTTGGAGCTTAGCAAGTAATAAGCTGTCCTAGTTCACAAAGTGATATATTTGTTCCCAGAGTAAAGTTCTTACTTTTGATGTCTACAGACACATAGCAGGTCAATGTTTTGGTACTTAGTTCAGCACATAATATTCATGTATTTCTAACATATTTCACATAGAATATTTGACTGTACTAAATTAACATATATTACAATACAATTTTATGTGGAAATTTCTGGTATTGCTACATCAGATGGTCGACTAAGGGTATCAGCCAAGATGTTATCTTTCCCCTTAATATGTTCTATACTAAAGGTGTAATTTTGTAGTATTAGCGACCAACTGTATATTCGGTCATTTCGATGTACACCACTCTGTATGACCGTTATTGGGGAGTTGTCAGTCTGGACAATGAAGTGCACACCCGACAAAAATCGATGCAGCTTTCTCACCGCATAGATGACGCTTAAGGCTTCCAACTCGGATATGGAATATCTGGACTCGGTGGGTGTGATCTTACGGCTCACGTAGCAAATCGGATGGAAGATGCCCTCATAAAATTGGCCTAGTACAGCAGCGATGGAGATCCTGCTGGCATCTGTCCTAAGATAATAAACGAGCCTCGGATTAGGCAAGCGGAGGATTGGAACATTACTAAACAAAATTTTTAATTTTGACAATGCAGAAATTAATAATGCATCTTTAACATCCAATTTTACAGAAGCTTTTAAAACATTGGAAAATACACTTGTAATCTCCGCTAAATTTGGAATACATTTACTATAGTAATTCACTAATCCCAAAAGGCTTCTGACCTGTTTCTTGGTGGTAGGCATGGTCAAATTCATAATTTTGGTAATAATTTTCTGGTCAGTCTTTAGTTGACCTTGAGCAATGACATGACCCAAAAACTCAATTTCTTTTAGGCCCAATTCGACTTTGCTCGGTTTGACAGTGAGTCCGAAGAGTCGCAACCTATTAAGGACATGTCTCAGTTTCAGTAGGTGTGTTGTCCAGTCATCAGTATGGACACATATATCATCTATATAGGTCACTGTATCTGTCACTCCATGAAGTAGATCTCTAGTTAAGCGTACGAAAGTGGCAGGAGCGTTTCGAAGTCCGAAAGGAAGAAAACGCCACTCGTACAGTCCTAAAGGTGTTGAGAAAGCAGTAAGATGGATGGATTGAGACTGCATAGGGACTTGCCAATATCCCTTAGTGAGATCTAATTTAGAAAAGATTTTGGAGGTGGACATGTCAAGAATAAGATCTTCGCAGGAAGGAATTGGCTCTGCGTCGATCTTGGTGACGTTGTTGAGCTTTCGATAGTCCACGCACAGACGAATTGTAGAATCTTTCTTCTTGACTAGAACAATTGGAAAAGAGTACTCAGAGGTGGATTTCTGGATGATCCCACTAGCCTCTAAATTCAGAATTTCCTTATTTAGATTTTCCCTATAGCTTAGTGGGATTGAGTACGGCCTGCATTTAATAGGCTTAGAGTCCGTAAGAAGAATGGAGTGTTCGATTCTGTCCGTCCTACCTGGAATGTCAGAGAATATGTCTTTGTATTCCGTCACTAATTCTACTAATTGTCGTCGTTGACTGTCTGTTAGTCCCTGTTCTATATGTATGCTATCTAATGTAGCAGTCTTGTCTACAATAGGAACTGGTAGTTCCATTCCGTCGTCGTCTACCTGATTCAGTACGGTGGTGGTGCTAAGTGTGTATTCTGTATTCTCGCTAAGTGTATGGTCGTCGGATATGCCAGTCTCGCTAACTAGTGTAGTTGCGTTGTGTATGTCTGTCGTCTGATCATTTGGTGTGGGTGCACTGTGTTCGTCTGTCTCTACTTCTGTCTCTTGTCGTGAATAGTAAGGTTTCAACATGTTGACATGGAATATCTTTAAGTGGTCGTTTATTGATATTTCATAGTCAACATCTGAAAGTTGTTGTATCACTTTGAAAGGCCCTTGCCATGAAGTTAACCTGTTATTATGCTTGTCTGGTAGTAGCACCATTATGTATTGACCAGTTTCAAGTGTTACAGGTCTAGTACCTTTGTTAGGACTGTGATGTCCGAGGATATCTTCACTGTTTACTGGAGTGAAACCATTCTTCTCCTCCCAGACAGATATTTCTTCATCTGTACAGTGCTTTAGCTGGGGTAGACACCCAAGAATTAACTCAGCACAAAGGTTGTCTAGTATTGCACAAGTAAAGGTACCCACAAGGAACAGGGTGTTTATACGGGCTCTTGCCAGAGGATAGGTTTCTATATTACCAGATAAAGTACGGCATCTTACAGAGTCACCAGTATAATCCTTTGGATTAACAAGTTCCTTTTTCACACCAATAATAGAGCTCCCACTGTCTAGCAAACATCGGCATGGCTTCTCATTGACCAACGCAGAGTGAAACAATATATTGCCTCTGGAGGCTGTAGCTGCGTTTGCATTCTCTAAGGAGGATGTTACAAAATGCCCACATTCTAATTTTCCGTCTGCATGAAATTGGTGACATTGGACACAATTGTCAAAGCTTAATACATCGCTCACACAACACACATCTTCAGATTGTTTGAAAGGTAATACATTCTCAACACCACACTCAGTCTCACTACCACTATCAGAAGATGTATCAAGTAAAATAGCATTGTTGGCTTTCATACGTTGGCGGCCTAGGCACTTATTTGAATAATGGCCTTAGCTGGAACAAAAAAAAAACATTTAATGGCACGCCGGTATGCAGATCTTTTGTTCTGTTGCTTCTTAATAACATTTTCAAGATGTGCCGGATAACTCGGCGATTTGTCACACATTGCATCAGTGTCATGTAAAAGTTGACAGTGGATACATTTTGAAACTTTTCTATCTTTCTTGTCAAATTTATTAAATGGTTTTCTATTGCTCTGATAGTTTTTAGATTGATCTTTTACAAAGGAAACTATTTCAGAGTCATTTGAAGTTTTAAAAATATTTCTGTTTGAAGAAAAATATGCCGACCCTTTCTTTTCAAACTGTTCTATGGTTTCAATGTCTGACTGCTGCAAAAATTTAGCAAAAGAGGATGGTATCGTGGATATTACCTTATCCATAGTTATTAAATTTTTCAATCTATCAAAGTCTTTTCCTATGTTAGCTGCTTTAAGACACCTATTTAGTACACTTTGAACATTTGAGACGTAGTCAATGAAAGTCTCAGTAGGTTTAGGTTTTAAATTTGAGAACTGAACCTGATACCCAGGGGCATCAAGTAAAAAGTGTTGCATAATCCTATCACGGATGTATTGGTAGTCAGATCTAAGATCGGTTGGTATAGATTCTATTACTTTAAGGGGCTCACCACTCAGGTTCTTCATCTAAATCATAGCCCACATCTCTAAAGGAACTTGGTGATATTTAAACTGATACTCGACATTTTCTGTCCAGGCAGATATTGAATCCTCTTTACAATATGCTTTGATAATATTTTTGTATTTGTTGAACTTATTTTCTTCTTGTTGACTTTTAAGTTTAGTGGCAGAGATCTCTGCGTGTGAGTCTACATCCATCTCCTTCATCTTTAACTGTGTCTCTGATTCTACTTGTATTTGTTTTTCCTTAACTCTTGCCATTTCATCTATTTCTTTTTGCTTTAATTCTCTCTCCTGATCTAATGTCTTCTGTTTTAATTCTAGTTCTTTCTGTTTAATTTCCTTATCTTGTTGTAACTGTTGTTGCTTAATTTCCTTATCATGTTCTAGTTGTTTTTGTTTTGTTATCTCAGCTAGTTGTGTTAATTCTTTTTGATGCTCTCTTTCTCGAGCGCGTTCATCTCTATCTGCATTTTCTTTTCGTTCCCATTCAGTTCTCTCAGCATCTTTTGCTTCTTTAAATTTCTTATCTGCATATTGTTCTAGCTCTTTACCTGTGTATTGCAATTCTTTGCCAGCTTTAATGAAGTCAGCTAGAGTAGCCATGTTGTTGGGTAATAGGTTCGCGTTGACCTGAACTGACTACTTCAATTAGTTATTATTCTTTGATATGCTATGTTATTTAATATCTGAGCACTACAAATTGTACTCTTTGTTTACAGTCTGGAAAATTGTATTCTCCAAAAAATTAGAGCACAAAGTCTGTTCATACAATACACGCTGAAAAAGAGATGCACTATTAATCACAATGCATGCCAAAAACGTAGGTTTTACTCAACTTAATGTTCCCTAGAACAAGGAACAACACGTCAGCAACACCGGTCCCGTTGATTGGCACCCCGGAATACACACGAGTTTTCTACTCAGATCACCTCGTTTGGCACATCGGCACACACTCACGTTATCACTCAGCTGTTGTTCGCCCTGTTTTACAGAGCAGCAACAATTAACAACTCGTAAACGAAAACATGAAAGAAAACATAATAAGAAAGAGATCTGGTGGCGAGACCCCCAGGCCAGGCAGATCAGATAACACTGGGGAAGAGTGTGACGCAGGGACCAGTACTAGTAATAGTGATGACGGAGTTAATCCTGACTGTGTTGCCAAGGAAATTCCCTGTGTCAGACTAAGAAACAGAGTGAGAATGGCAACGTGGAATGTGAGAAGTTTGTATGAGGGAAAGCTTAAAGTAGTGTGTGATGAGATTGAGAGGTTAAACATTCACATTTTAGGAATTAGTGAACATCGCTGGAGCGGCAAGGGACATTTCACAACTGAAAATGGAAGTATTTTCATTTATTCTGGTAGAGATGTCGGAGGCCAGAGTGGAGTGGCATTTTGTTTAGATAAGACAACTGCAAAAGCTTTAATGGGATATAATCCAGTTAGTGATAGAATCCTCACTATTAGACTTAAAGGCCGTCCAAAAAACACAACTCTCATACAGATATATGCACCTACTTCAACAGCAGAGGAGGACGAAATTGAAGATTTTTACAACACACTACAAGACACATTAAATAAGATTGGTCATAATGATATAGCAATAATAATGGGAGATTTTAATGCTAAAGTAGGTGCAGGAAGAGCTGAAAATGAGAGACACATTTTAGGAAAATTTGGATTAGGAAATAGAAATGATGCAGGTGACAAATTAATTGAATTTTGCACAGAAAATGAGTTAACGATAGCAAACACACTTTTTAAACAACATCCAAGAAGACTCTTCACATGGAAGTCTCCAGACAGTTTTACCAAAAATCAGATAGATTATATTTTAATACAAAGAAGATGGAGATCAAGCATAACATCTGCAAAAACCCTACGAAGTGCAGACTGTGATACAGATCATCAGTTATTAGAAGCAGATCTGAAATTAAAACTCAAAAAGCTTACCCGAGGACCAAGGCCACTTCGTTTTGATCTCACACAAATACCGGACGCATACAACATAGAAGTTAGGAATCGCTTTGGGGTCTTGATGTCTGTACAAGAAGAAATGACACCTGATGAACTGGCAGTACAAGCTAGAGATATCTTGATAACTGCAGCCAAAGATTTCATTCCGACCAAGAAAACGCAACGTAAGCCATGGATTACATCAGACACGTTAGAATTAATAAAACAACGAAGGGAGCTGAAACAGAAAGGAGATGAATCCGATAGCAGGATGAAGTATAAATCTTTAACTCGAGAAATAAGAAAGAACACAAGAAAGGACAAAAATCAATATATACAAGATAGCTGTACCAGAATAGAGCAATATCATAAGGCTGGAAGAGATTATGAAATGTTCAAGGAAATGAAGTTATTGACAAGAAATGTTCAACCTCAATTGAATGTTATCTGTGACAAGATGGGAAATACCTTAACAGAATCTAGACAAATTCTAGAAAGATGGCAGGAGTACTGCAGTGGAATGTATGATATGAGTGACAGTGAGGATATGAATGAGATACATGAGCCAATGACAGCAGAGACAGAACCTGAACCCTCATTAGATGAAATTGCTTGGGCTATAAGGAACCTGAAGAATGGTAAATCACCTGGATGAGATACCAGCTGAACTAATTAAAGCAGGAGGAGAAGAAAGCATACACATATATCATGCATTATGTACAAAGATTTGGAAATATGGTATATGGCCAAAAGATTGGAAGAGAACTATCTTCATTCCAATACCAAAAAAGGGCAACCTGAAATTATGCACCAACTATAGAACTGTTGCCCTGATAAGTCATGCAAGTAAAATTCTACTAAAAGTCATAATGCGACGACTTAGTAAGAAAATGGAAGAAGAGATTAACGTAGTTCAAGCTGGATTTAGACAAGGAAGAGGAACAAGAGATCACATATTCAACATGCGTTTAATAATAGAGAAGTGCAGAGAATTTAATGTAAACCTATTCTCATGTTTTGTGGATTATTCAAAGGCATTTGACTGTGTACAGCATCAGAAACTTTGGGACATCATGAGGAATATGGGCTTTCCTTCACATGTAGTACATCTCATAAAAATGCTATATCTAGACCAACAAGCAGCAGTTAGAATAGATGGCGAGACATCAGATTGGTTTGACATCAAGCAAGGAGTCCGTCAGGGCTGCGTGCTGTCACCCTATTTGTTTAACCTGTATGCCGAAAATATAATGAGAAATGTAAGAGATGATATAAACAGGGAGCCATATGATGCCCTAAATATTGGCGGTCATGACATACCAGAGATTCGATATGCTGATGATACAGTATTACTATCCACAACACAGAATGGCATAGAAAACCTAATAGCCTCAACACAATTGAATAGTGAAAATCACAACTTATATCTTAAGATAGCAAAAACTAAGATAATGCATACAGATAAAACTACTATGGAGAAAGAAATATACATTAATGGGAGAAAATTGGAGGTGGTGGAAAATTTTGAATATCTTGGGTCATTGATTACGAATAATGGTGACACAATGAAAGAAATAAAACGGCGACTATCCATTGCTCTTCAAAGACTAAAACAGATGAATAAATTATGGTGTGGGACAGACAGAACTACAAAAATTAGATTTTTAAGAGCATGCATCTTTCCCATTGCAACATACGCCTGTGAGACATGGACACTTACTAAACAAGCTGAACAGCGCATACATGCCTTTGAATATAAATGTTATAGACGAGTTCTAAGAATATCTTGGGTAAAGAAAAGAACAAATGCATCCATACTTCAAGAGTTGAATATTGAGGAGGGATGGCTATTAAAGACGATAAAACAAAGAAAATTGAAGTATTTTGGTCACTTGAAACGTCACGACAGTTTGGAGAGAACAATAATGGAAGGGTATATGCCTGGGAAGAGAGGAAGAGGAAGGCCAAAGAGAAGATGGGTGCAGGATGTGGCGGATGATCTCCAGATGCGTGTATCAGACGCGGGACATCTTGCTTGTGATCGAGAAGTTTTCCGGAGGGTTGTTATGGGAGCGAGGTTCTGTAAAGGACATGCTACTGAATGAATGAATGAAACGAAAAATAGATTTTTGACAAACTGGTACAATGACACAGACATGCCCACGAACAAACAGAACATCGATTAATTAATATTTATTGTCACTGTCCTGTCTTCGTTCTACAGTAATATGTCTTTCGTTACTAACCTAGTTTAATCTATGGAAGTATGGTGCAGACAAAATCTAATTTGCATAGCCGAAAGTAGTGCCCTCGTGACGGTAAACAAATAGAAAAGTACGAAAAAAATCAATAACTGCTTTTAAATAAATATAAATATAATAATAATGTGTAAATAAATAAATATATTCATTCTTTAACTTAAATAAACAAATAATAGTTAATATATCGTAAAGATTCAGGCAGGCAGCAGCTTGCCAGTATGTAAACACTGAAATGCTGATTGCAAATGGCGAGGCCCAACTGTTTGTCAATCGTGCAACGTCACAGGCGCAGCGCTATTTTTAGCTTGCAAAAATCAATACTGTCGCTGACCTTTGTATTGCTCCGCCATGAATCATTTGTGACAATTATTCACAAACAAATAAATAATTACATAAATAAATGAAAGAAGAACATAATATAAATACTTACAACTTTGAAAAGCACATTATTTAAATATATAACAGTCTAATAAGTACAAATAAACATTATTTCATCACGATAGGCACAATTCTGCCGGCAACTCGATCTAGTCTGCACACGTCATAGTCACTGACACAAATTAAACATTTAATCTTTGTAATATCCTATCTGTAAACCTAGTCTAGAGCCGTGGGTAAGTGTTATAGCTTGAACTCAGGTTCAAGCAGCACTTCTGACACCACATTTAATCCTATTGCCTGTCAACAACTTATGTTTCAGGCATCATCGGATTACTTCTCCCACACCATACAAGAAACTTGCAAGTCGTGTGCGAGGAATGAAATGGTACATTTTATTGCCGTTGGCTCTTTACAATTGCAAAACAGTCGCTATCTAATCACACATAAAGTCACAATATTCTCTCTCACTAGTTTTAATAAACCCTATAGCTAATCTCTATCTACTAAGCTATACGAAAACTATCTTCTATTCTACACGATGTGAACACTACAGAGTCAGTCCCCAGTCTGACTTGCTTCACTCGCGTCGCTACACGCCACGCGGAAGGACCTTCATACGCCCTTCGGCTCTTTGCGTGCTAGGTCAGTTAGCACGCTTCTATTAGCTGGCTTTGGTTTGAGTGCTAATCGTTGCTATCACGCAGGCGTGATTCTGTCGTGACCAGTAGTGCTAACTATCTGGTCAACGCCTTCGTGTGAGGACTAGTTAATAGTCCCCCTTTTCTATCATCTATCCTGCCCTGATCCCGGGCACTATGTTCCATCTACTCGATCTGAGGTTGACCCCACGTCCCGGTGGTGTTCTATCATGAGGCAGGCTTCCTGCCTCCTCCTTCAGTCTTTGACAAGACCAATGTGATGAGCTATTTGGCGTATGACAGAGATCGGATCTCTATTATAGATCTGAGTGCTGCTATTGGCCTACACTCACCTAATTACGGTCAGGATTGAGTTGCCCTCACCATGATGTTCTCTACTCTACAGGTTCCTCTTGAGTGTTCCACTTGAGTGTGAGATGATTTATTACAAAGAAGCAGTTTCAAAGTTTTATACAATGATGGCTCACGGAATGAAGACCGAGATTACTGAGAGGTTTTTACACAGGGCTCAGAACCTAGTGGGTCTGCAGAAACCTGGCTTCTGCTGAGCCGGACTTAATGAACATAAGTGTTGTGTTTAATGAATGATAAGCTTCATCACCGAAGATTAATAACTCACATATCAAGGACATATACACACACACACACACACACACACACACACACACACACACACACACACACACACACACACACACACATCTACCTAAAAACATTAATAGGTTGTTTTTTTAAAGAGGGGGAAATTTTTATAATCAGAGACTTATGAACAGTAGATTTTCCCCAAGTGACATTTCAGTTAAATGAAAGATTATCAGTTCAACAAACATTATGAAACAGAGTAACTTCACCGTGTGGTTAGAGTGAAGACCAAGATCGAACAGTTTCTATCTGATGACCAGCATCCTGTTTGTTCGAGTGATTGGAGAAAGTTGTCACGTGGACGGAGAAACACCTTCTGGGTGAGGTTCACTGTCCGGAATACATGGTGTTGTTGTGTGCTAAGCACTGTGATGTAACAGACTTTGTTCCTGAGTCACTGGTCTAAGTCTACATACACATTAGAATATTCGACACACATTCTACACATTACACACACACACACACCTTTCACACACATTCTCTTTGTGTTAATAAATTAATTGTTGTATTTATTTGTTAAAGCTAGAGTTGTTGAGTATGTTGTGTTGGGGAAGAATGAGAGGGGGCATGATCCAGGGGTGAGTGAGAGTAAGAAAGAGGTGTCTACAGACTGAAGGAGTTTTGTGGACGGATTCTGGTGGTTTCTCTAGGACAATAATCTTGGGTTAATAAAATTGTGGGTGTTGATTCCCCTCACGCCAGGGACGACACTAAAAGTAATAAATAATTACTTATGACAGGTCCTCGTATTGTCCGCTTCCTCTGTACCCCTGCCTCCATAGTTTGTAATTAACTTTTCCCAATCACTCACGACTTGTTTTATTTGAAGCCCATAATATTTCAGTTTTTCTTTTTCTCCCAACTTTGTCTTATTTGTCCCACGACTACGCTGACCGCAAATATTACGATCATGTGTCCTAGTTTAAGGTCAAATTAATGAATTAATAAAAGTAAAAGTGTAGATACAAACCCAGTCACACAGCGTGGTATGTGAGTCTCTGCTGAACAATCAGATCACAGCCACCTCCTGCATAGTCTCACTGTAGTTGGTAAGTTATTGTGTTAGTTAGTTAGTTAGTCGACAGATCATCCTCATTGCACATCGAACCATTCAGTCCATAAATGCTCGGATCCCCTCCTCAGCAAATCCCGCAGCGTGTAGCGGCTAAAGACACCAGTTCTGTGTTGATTTATCAATCTTCTTTGGCTTCCTGCGTAGTGTTCTTGTTTGGCCACCCCACTTTTAATTTGCTGTTCTCGCAGTCTGGCCATGGTTGTAGATTCGCAGTCATCACTTGGTTCACGCAAAAGTCTTACTTCTCGTAGAGCATTCAGAATGTTAGCATGGTCCATGGCGCATCCGCCCTCCACCGTAGCCTCACCTGCGAGCTTGTCAGCCCGCTCATTTCCTTGCACTCCCGCATGCTCTGGCACGAAGATGAAACTGATCTTTGAAAGCCGAGACCGCTCCAGAGACAGCAACCATTCTCTTCGGATCCACCCCGTCTCTATCCTCTTGATCATGTTCATTGAGTCGCTTAGGAAACATGCCCTCGTAAATGTGTGTTTCTAGCCATGTTATTGCTTTACTTACTGCCATGACTTCCATAGTCAGGCTACTTGTGGTTTCATTGAAAGCACCAGAGACCTCCTTCACAATTCTCCCTCCGGCCTGAGCCGTAAAGGCTCATGAGCTTCTCACATGTCGGACGACCGACCCATCTGTGTAGATGACAGCATTACCATCTAGCGAATTCTCGACAATCAACGCTTGTACTTCAGCCTTCACAGCAACCGGATTTTCTTATCTGCATTTTCTATCTAGTTGGATGTAAACTGAAAAGGATGTGCAGACATCTGTTGGCACTTGTACCCTCTCCTCGCCAGGTTCTAAGCCCTCAAGTGAACACACCTGTTGAAGAATGTCTTCATTTTGACCCATCCACGACCGTCCTCTTTTTAACCTGCTGCCCTTCACCTTCATAATTTCACTATGCAGTGGATGTTGTGTGTTTGTGTTAACTCTGAGGTAGGCACGTGCTCTGCAAACTTGTATTCTGTCTACAATGGTTGGAGAATCAAGAAGGTAGTGCATCGCCCTGCATGCTGTATCTCTTGTACATCCAAGAATAATGCGCATAGCTTCATTCTGTATCCTTTCCATCCTTTCTATCTGCATACGGCTGAGAGTCAGGATTGCCATTGAATATTCAATAACAGACATGGCCAGCCCCTCGTACAGAAGACATAGATGACGCTGCTCACAGTTTTGCTGCAGCCATCACCCGCATCGCAGCCAAACCCCGCTTGGCCTTTGTTATCATCTGGTCTATGTGCTCATTATAAGCAAGGCTTCGATCAAACCGTATCCCCAGGTAAATCATTGCCTGCGTTCTTTCCATCTTTCCACCGTCTCTGAACACAGCTTTACAGTTGGTGTTGGAGTGTTGACAATATGTTTATTCAACGAGAATCAAGTCCCTGTTGCCTTTGTTGGGTTGACCATTGCTCCAGCTTCATCACACCAAGTACTTATGCGACTGAGTTCGGTTTGTAGTTCCACAGCAACCTCCTCTCTATCCTTACCCTGACGATACACTAAAACATCATCAGCATATGACAATGTCCTGCCAGGTCCAGTGATCAGCTCACTGGTGATTCTCACTGTGTAGGCGTTGAACAGTACCGGAGATAATGGTGATCCCTGTGGTATGCCAGGATATATTGTTGTTGGTTCCGAAGTCCAACTGCCACATCTAAAAACTACTTTCCGTTGGAAGAGGGCTGCATCGATCCAACAAAGGAGGAATGGACTTATTTTTAGTTCAAGAAGCTGAAGCATTAAAAAATCCAATGCTACTCTGTTGTACGCGTCTTCCAGATCAATCGCTGCAGCAAAGGTTTCAATGCCTGAGTGGAAACCTTCATAGACATCATGGGCAAAAACTGCTGCATTCGTCCAGGTTTCTCTTTTTGGACGGTACCCACCCAGGGTAGGTGGGAAAACACCTTTCCTCTCTACCTGGCTTGATATTTTCCTGGCAATTACCTTCTCCAGCAGCTTGTCTATTGTATTCTTCATGTTTATAACTCGATATCCCTGAATTTTTTGTGTGGTCTTTGCCAGGCTTCGGCAAGGGAATCAGATAGCTGTGTAACCACTCCACCTTGATGCTAGCACTCCCTATTCTGTTGTTGTACATGTCTGCTAGTTTCTGTAGCTCGTTGTCGATACACTATTGGTGTCGTCGTATCTTATGCCATCAGGCCCTGGAGCGCTGTTGTTTGATCGTCGAAGCACATCCTTGATTTCTTCCACTGTCACTGTGTCTTCATCCGAAGTGTTCTGGGCATGGCACCTGTCTGAGGTGACCTCCTTGGCAAGATTTCGGCCTCCCATGTCTGTATGGTTGCTCTGCTCTAGATAGCATAGCGTTCAAAGAGGGCTTTGACCTTGTCCTCGTCAGTCCTCTGCCAGATGAGGTCCGCACCTTGGAAGTCAGAAATGCTCTTATGCTTGACTACCCCACTCATGCTTTTATGTAGTCGTCAGAACAATTTCAGTGACTTGTCTTTGACATACCTCTGCTCATTTTTCACTTTTAACCACCTTGACCAGTTTTTTTTTAAATAGCTTACTTTTGTTGGCATCTCTCTTTCTAAGTGCATGCAGAGACTAGGATGGCCAGCTCTGTCCTTCTTGGCCTTTTGCCACTTCCTTACAGCACTACGCTTATCCACCCAAGCCTTCTCCACCTCGAAATTCCACCAATGTGGCTGCTCACAGCTTTTTTTCCTGCCTTGAAGCTTTCTGCGCTTGTCACGTCTTATTTTACTCAATACATCTTGCCCTGTACTGTCATACTGGAAAATCTTGACCGTTAACTTGTGCTGCCTGGTTCTGCCTTTCTTCACCAATATGCTGCAAGGGTGGTGGTCGCTGCCGTGGTGTCCTAGGACCCCATCTACACACTGTAATGAGTGAAGGAGAAACCAGCGCCAGATCAATAGCACTGTCCTCATCTCCTGGACGGCTTGCTGTCCTGGTGACACAGCCACTGTTGATACAAAACACGTCAATGGTTTCAAGTGCAGTCTCGAGCTCCTCCCCCTGTGTGCTGGAGGAAGTGTTCCCCATGATCTGCCTTTAGCGTTGAAATCGCCACAGAAAAATAACATTGTTTTTGTGTAACTTAACACGAAACGGCGGGTTGAAAAGAAGAGTCCATATGGTTGCCTAGATTATTGCTATATAATTTCCTTCATTTATCACAGACACGCTGTTTTTATCTTAAATAGTTGGTAGACAGCTTTCCACCAGGGTTGCCGATCACCGTGATAAAAAAAAGAGCCAAGCCACGAAATACAAAAACCAAAAAAGCCAAACATTGCCCAGTAAAAAGATATATTAAAAATATACTTAAATCACATGCACACTTCTTCTTCAAATAAGTATTCCTCTTCATTGTTGAGAAATTCAGTACAGGATTGAGTAGAATATACAATTCCAGCTTTGAAATCATTCAACATTTTGGATGAAGGTACAAATTCATTACAGCACTTGTTTGAAGATAATAGTCCTGCTCTAATCCTAATAATTGCTTCTAAGAGAGACAGCTGAAGTCTATTCCTTGCTTTGGTTTTTATGCATGTTAAAAGAGAGAACATCCTCTCCACTGCAGCATGGCTAATAGGTGTTATTAAGCAAGTAAGAGCAAAAGAAGCAAGCTCTTTAAATTGGGGATGTTTCATGACTCTTTGCCAGAAATGCTCTGTATCTTTAGGCAGTCCCTTTTCTATAAATTGTTCTTCTTCCTTCCAATCTATAAAAGGCAATTTTCTGTATTGCCCTTCAGTAATAGTGTGGTGGTTTTCTTCAGCCAAATTCACAAATGGCAATTTCGAAAATAGTGGTCTAGAAGCCTGGTTTAAGATTATTCCAGGGCTAAAATTGGTTAGATTTTTAAATATATTTTTTGCTGAAGGAAGCCGCTTTCTAACTTGATCAACGAAAGGAGACGAAGCCTTGCTACAAACCTTTGAGAACAAAGTTTTAAGACGCAACTTTGGACCCATTAGGGATACACATAGTGGAGAGTGGAAAAGAAGAAGTAACAAAGACATTTATGATCTGTTTAAGTCCCCGCTAATCACTGGTATCTTGAAGGCTAATAGACTACAATGGCTGGGACATATAGAAAGAATGGATGATAATAGGGAAACAAAACTCGCTTACACTCAGGAAATAAATGACCGTAGACCCCGAGGTAGACCAAGAAGATAGTGGTGAGATAATACATGTACAGACCTACAAGCACTTGGAATCAACGACTGGCAAGAGAAGGTCCACCAGAGAGACGAATGGAGACGGATTGTATTTGCAGCACAGAACCTCAATTGCTCGGAACGCTGAAGAAGAAGAAGAAGAAGAAGAAGAAGAAGAAGAAGAAGAAGAAGAAGAAGAAGAAGAAGAAGAAGAAGAAGAAGAAGAAGAAGAAGAAGAAGAAGAAGAAGAAGAAGAAGAAGAAGAAGAAGAAGAAGAAGTTATCACACATTGACAGGAATTTGATGCCAAAATCAACATTAGAAATATCATTTTTCTTATTATCGGTATCATAAATCCTAGTACTCGAGGCGCTCCTGTCTGGTAAATTGCCAGTATTAAGGACACTACTTTCTGAACTTAGCAGTCAGCATAAGGTCTCCATACAGTGGATACTATCCCACTGTGGAGTACCCGGAAACGACAGAGCTGATCGATTGGCTAAGGAAGGAGCAAAAGAAGAACAACCTGATGTGCCCATTACATTCCACCAAAAGAAAAGAATTATCAAATTAGTCAGAAGGCCACCAAACCCTACTCAAGACGACTGCCACGTTATGGACAGACCAGAACAGGTCATTATTCTGCGCCTCAGAACAGGACACAACAGATTACGCAACCATATGTATACAAAATTCAAGATTGGGGACTCAGCCATGTGCACATATGGTTTGGCGTCGCAGACAGCAGAGCACATACTCCAGGACTGCCCAAACTACAACATATCCAGGCGAACCTTCTGGCCTAGAGAGACAGCAGTGGAAGATAAACTCTATGAAACACTGAGTGAACTAAAAAAGACTGTTAGATTCATACAAGAGACAACATTGCAGTTATAAACATATTCCAGGCGAACGAAAGAAGAAGAAATAAATCCTATTATAATGTAAAAATAGTTCTTCATGTAATTGGTGAGGATCTGCCTTACTTTTCTGAAAAAGGCTATTTAACCTCTCGAATTCCTACACAATAGGGGTTGCAAAATGAAAATAAAGGTAGTTTCTTTGATCTAGTTTAGTTTAGTTTAGTTTAGTTTAGTCGTTGGATCAACATCATGGCACACGGTTTAACCCATAAGTGCTCCGTTTTCCTCCTAACTCAAACCTGAGTCTGGAGAAACTCAGCTCAATGCACGAACTCCGATGCATCGGCGAGGATCCTGAAATACTTTGGGTAGATTTTTAACTCGAAATTTAGCCCGGGTAGCGCCGTTAGGCTACTCTTTTTCGATTTCCAACTGCCAGGTTTTCTTTACGTGCGCAACAATACACATGGGCGTCTGATCTCACTACCCAGAGACCAGGGGGAATTTTGTTACTGGAAGTCCACGTGGATTTTTAAAAATAAATCCCGGTCCTCACCGGGGCCTGAACCCAGGACCTCCAGGCACTCGAGGCGGACACCATACCTCGAGACCACTCAGCCCCCCCCCCCTTTGATCTAAAACAGTGGTTCTTAACTGGTGGGGAATTTAAGGGTTTCCGGGGGGGGGGGGGAAGAGGGAATTAAGATTATTTCTAGATTGCGTTAATACAAGAACCGATTACTTGATATTGTTTTTCCCTTCATACTTTACGGTTCTGTACGTATCACCCTTCTGAAATTCATTTTATAACGTAAGTAGATCGGCAAATCACGTTTTATGTAGATGTCTAGACTTGTTTTAGTATGTGCTATTAAATTTAGCTTCATTTATTACGTATACTGTGTAGGGATAGGGGGGGGGGGGGGGGGGGGAATTTTTATGGAGGAAATACGAAAGGGGGAATGACGTTCTAAAATTATGGTGGGGGCGGGAATAATGTCCTAAAAATATGGTGAAGGGGGGCACGGGTAAAAAAAAGGTTGAGAACCACTGATCTAGATGCATTTCCTTTATAAGTCGTGACTTAAATTTAGTGTCATAATTTGCTAATTCAGCAGAAATAAAATAAGCTTTGAGTTCTTCCCAATTCATTAGAATGTTGAACATTTCCCCGGACAAGCCAGCAAGTACAAGAAATTTTCTCAAAATAAAGTGATGCAGTTCTAGCTTGCTGAAACTCTGTCGATGAGTTCATAATTTTGAATAAATCTTTAAATGCTTCTCGTCTTAGATTGCTATGTCTAAACCAATTTGGTATTTCTGTCAGCAAAAATCCAATGTTTGAAGGTAGTATTGACACTTGAAGGAAATACATCAGTCATTCTGGACCAAACTGAATTGTTGCATCCAACCATACTGAAAGCACCATCGGATGCAAAACCAATGCAATTTTTTAATGATTGATTACATTTTTCAATTTCAATGTTATTCAAATTAAATATATTCTCTCCTGTATCCTCCTGAACTGGAATCAAACCTAGAAAACTAGTAGTAATTTCATTTCTTTTATCGCTGAGGTATCTAACTAAAATGCACAAATACTTTTGGGTCGAGACATCAGTGGACTCATCAATGATGAGTGCATACTTCTTGTTTTACAGATCTAGAATTAGATCAGATCTTAAAGACGGTGAAATAGCATTTCGTATTAGTGATATGCTCTTCGTTCGGTGCAATTTTATCTGACCAAGAGTGCTACCACACCTATGAGTTAACCATTATTTCACCTAACTGATCGATGATGCGTATGGCACTATGGCAGGCCATGCTAACAGCAATTTGCAACTCTGCTAATTTGACTTTATCCTCAATTTTCTTGCTTATTGTCACCACTGAAAGTGCTTTTTGTGAAGAAGATGGCGCGCTCCGCTTGTGTTTTTCTGTTGTTGCATGAATTGCGAGATTTGAAAATCTTGGAACAATATTACAATGGCACAATTTGCTATATGCCTGTTCAGAACCGTCAGTGGATTTCTTGAGCCACACAAATGTCTTTTCCCATTGGTCATTATATTTCCGATTAGTATCATAAGATGGTTTCCACTTTGGCATGATAATAGGCTCAAAAATAAGAAATACTTGCGACTTGCGATGAAGGTATAATGAATTTGAAAATTGAGTAAGGTGGGTGGCTGCGCAATGCGTGAGTGCGCATAGAACAGGACCAGGTACAAATACAGTTCGAAAACCATACGTGGTTAATACAAAAATTAGCGTGACAAATTAAAAAAAAAAAAAAGAGGCATATGCTTTTACAAAAATTTTTAAAAACCAAGAAAAAAGCTAAAACGCAAAACTGATTTTCTGACGCGAAACCTGTTTTTAAAAAGCCAAATTTGTCATATTTGACGTTAACAAAGCTAATCTGGTCGCCCTGCTTCCCACGACGAATGCCCTCTTGAGCTATTTGTTTTGGGCAAGTGAAGTTACAGCTGTGCCGTCTCTGCACGGTAGGAAGAAGGCTTAGTTTAGTTAACCAGGAGAGGTTAAGGTGCAGTGATTTTATGTCATAGGAGAGAACTGTCCACAAGGTGGTAGTCCTCGTGTAATAACTCACAGAGGAGCATCGGAGACCACCAGAGTCAGAGGGGTGTTGGAGGCGGTGTTGTCTGCTTGAGTGGCTTAACATTTTAGACCGCAGAGGATTTTGCGCATGGCTGGTTGGTGGCGACTTTGTACAATATAGAGGAGTCCCGGCAAGACTGGTTGATAGACAACATCGTACGATATGGAGGAGTCCAGGCAAGACTGGTTGGTGGAAAACTTTGTACTATATAGGGGAATCTCGGAAAGACTGGTTGGTGGGCAACTTTGTATGATATATAGGAGTCTCGGCAAGATTGGTTGGTGGGCAACTTTGTACAATATAGAAGTAATCTTTCATTAAAGCATTTGCATTGATGCACCACTGAATAAGTGCCATAGGATGTTTAATCGTATCAAACGACTTCCCCTATCGGCCATTGGCTTATATATCGCTGAAATGTTGCCATTGTGTTATAATACAACATGTCAGCTACCATATTGACAACTTTTAAGTTATAACTGTGAGACACCACTACTTCCATTTTTTCCGATATCCATTTTTGTTTGATCCAAATTCCTTATTGTTTGGCACTGACTCTGTTAAGCTTTGCCGTGACACCTCATATCCACGATCATACCTGATTGTTGCCGTGACACCTCATATCCACGATCATACCTGATAGTTGCCGTGACACCTCATATCCACGATCATACCTGATAGTTGCCGTGACACCTCATATCCACGATCATACCTGATAGTTGCCGTGACACCTCATATCCACGATCATACCTGATAGTTGCCGTGACACCTCATATCCACGATCATACCTGATAGTTGCCGTGACACCTCATATCTACGATCATACCTGATAGTTGCCGTGACACCTCATATCTACGATCATACCTGATAGTTGCCGTGACACCTCATATCCACGATCATACCTGATTGTTGCCGTGACACCTCATATCTACGATCATACCTGATAGTTGCCGTGACACCTCATATCTACGATCATACCTGATAGTTGCCGTGACACCTCATATCTACGATCATACCTGATAGTTGCCGTGACACCTCATATCCACGATCATACCTGATAGTTGCCGTGACACCTCATATCTACGATCATACCTGATAGTTGCCGTGACACCTCATATCCACGATCATACCTGATAGTTGCCGTGACACCTCATATCCACGATCATACCTGATAGTTGCCGTGACACCTCATATCCACGATCATACCTGATAGTTGCCGTGACACCTCATATCTACGATCATACCTGATAGTTGCCGTGACACCTCATATCTACGATCATACCTGATAGTTGCCGTGACACCTCATATCCACGATCATACCTGATAGTTGCCGTGACACCTCATATCTACGATCATACCTGATAGTTGCCGTGACACCTCATATCTACGATCATACCTGATAGTTGCCGTGACACCTCATATCTACGATCATACCTGATAGTTGCCGTGACACCTCATATCCACGATCATACCTGATAGTTGCCGTGACACCTCATATCTACGATCATACCTGATAGTTGCCGTGACACCTCATATCCACGATCATACCTGATAGTTGCCGTGACACCTCATATCTACGATCATACCTGATAGTTGCCGTGACACCTCATATCCACGATCATACCTGATAGTTGCCGTGACACCTCATATCCACGATCATACCTGATAGTTGCCGTGACACCTCATATCCACGATCATACCTGATAGTTGCCGTGACACCTCATATCTACGATCATACCTGATAGTTGCCGTGACACCTCATATCTACGATCATACCTGATAGTTGCCGTGACACCTCATATCCACGATCATACCTGATAGTTGCCGTGACACCTCATATCTACGATCATACCTGATAGTTGCCGTGACACCTCATATCTACGATCATACCTGATAGTTGCCGTGACACCTCATATCTACGATCATACCTGATAGTTGCCGTGACACCTCATATCCACGATCATACCTGATAGTTGCCGTGACACCTCATATCCACGATCATACCTGATAGTTGCCGTGACACCTCATATCCACGATCATACCTGATAGTTGCCGTGACACCTCATATCTACGATCATACCTGATAGTTGCCGTGACACCTCATATCCACGATCATACCTGATAGTTGCCGTGACACCTCATATCCACGATCATACCTGATAGTTGCCGTGACACCTCATATCCACGATCATACCTGATAGTTGCCGTGACACCTCATATCTACGATCATACCTGATAGTTGCCGTGACACCTCATATCCACGATCATACCTGATAGTTGCCGTGACACCTCATATCTACGATCATACCTGATTGTTGCCGTGACACCTCATATCCACGATCATACCTGATAGTTGCCGTGACACCTCATATCCACGATCATACCTGATAGTTGCCGTGACACCTCATATCCACGATCATACCTGATAGTTGCCGTGACACCTCATATCTACGATCATACCTGATAGTTGCCGTGACACCTCATATCTACGATCATACCTGATTGTTGCCGTGACACCTCATATCCACGATCATACCTGATTGTTGCCGTGACACCTCATATCTACGATCATACCTGATTGTTGCCGTGACACCTCATATCCACGATCATACCTGATAGTTGCCGTGACACCTCATATCCACGATCATACCTGATAGTTGCCGTGACACCTCATATCTACGATCATACCTGATTGTTGCCGTGACACCTCATATCTACGATCATACCTGATAGTTGCCGTGACACCTCATATCCACGATCATACCTGATAGTTGCCGTGACACCTCATATCCACGATCATACCTGATAGTTGCCGTGACACCTCATATCCACGATCATACCTGATAGTTGCCGTGACACCTCATATCTACGATCATACCTGATTGTTGCCGTGACACCTCATATCTACGATCATACCTGATTGTTGCCGTGACACCTCATATCCACGATCATACCTGATAGTTGCCGTGACACCTCATATCTACGATCATACCTGATTGTTGCCGTGACACCTCATATCTACGATCATACCTGATTGTTGACGGAAGCTAGCCTCTGGGGCAATGTAACAAAGGAAAATATATTAAGAATGCATCTAGTAAGAAGCAGGGACAAATGAAACTATATCACATGATGAAACATTCTTAATGGGGGTTCTGTAGCGGAAAGCAAAAGTATTCATTATTAAAAGCAATTAGTTAATGGCTGAAAATATACTTATAGGAATTAATATTCTGATCTTAATAAGAATTTCACAACTGTACAAATTTTATGGCTTTTGTATCACTAAAGATATATAGTTATAGTATTAAAATCTATGCATTACGAAAAGTAAATGCATAATTTGAAATCCATTATCTGAATGATCTAGAACAAATGTATATAATGCATTTCATATTGTTATAGTAGTATAGTTATAGCAGTATTTTACTACACATGTCTAGTTGAAGCAGTAGTTAGTACTCTTACTAGAGTAGTAGTACTACTGCGATTGCTATTTATTTAGTAATTATTTAAATTAGTATAGTCGTAGCAGTACTTAATCACAAACCTGAGCTGAGACTTCGGGAATCGTGTGAAATGGTGTATCGTGATTCGTGATTGCCCAAGCTTACCCGCGGGACACGTGAATTATTTATGGTTAGACAGGATGCCTGTTGACAAACAGAAATAACTTCGACGTTTGAACATTTACTGCTTGTCGCCTCATTTGTTGACACTTTCCATTTTCAATACCAGGAAATACAAACTGCAAAAAAGGACTCCCAACGTAGCTATTTTTGGCCACATCTGGCTAATATTAAAGTTCAGTTGAGTAGAATTAAGAACCGACATCACTGCACTCGGGACTTTCCCATATGTGCTCCGCCCCCCCCCCCAATATGTGCTCCGTCCCCCCCCCCCCCATTCAACCGCCAACGAAGAGTCATACTACTAATCGTTCCCACCGATATCTGATTTAAAGTTCTCCTGGTCTTCCCTCTCAGTTTTGAGATTCTTCCAGAACCCCTACCGATCCCCCGCAATCTCATTCTTTCCACATATGGGTTCTCAATCTGTTTCCCCGCCTTCCCCATCTGGTCCCACAAACGCATGACCACCTCTCCCTTGTCCATAGGCAATCTACCACAAAAAGGTGCATTCCCTGCCAGCCTATCAGCCTGTTCATCCCCCCCCCCCCCCGCACCCCCGTATGGTTAGGGCAAAATATCCATACAATTCTCACAATCTGTGACCTCTGAAACGACAATAACCATTCCACACGAAACATTCCTTTCTCCATCTTACTAAGCATACTCCTTGAATCAGTAATGAATACAGTGTGTGTTGCAGTAGTCTCCTCTAACCAACGGAATATCGCTGTTACTGTTTCCACCTCCACTCTCATGCTAGAGGTCTCAAATGCCAGACTCTCCTTTTTCAAGACTCGCCCATTAGCCTTTGCAATAAAGCCCCAGCCACTACGTCTGTTTCTCACCACTGACCCATCAGTGTAGATGACTATGTCACCTTGATGTGTGTTGCTCTGGATCAGCTGTTGCACTTCAAACTCAGTGCGGCCCGCTGCACATTCTCTGCACTCACGACCCAGTGTTATTATTACATTGTGCCAGCCCGTCATGTCTTCCGGAACTTCAACCCACTCTCTTTCACGATTGATTGTCTCTAGATGACACGCCTGACGTATAGATATTTCTGCCTGTGCCATCCAGCATCTGCCTCGTCTTAGTCCAGAACCCTTGACCATATCCATGGCTTCATACAGCGGGTGATCCCTATCTGCAGCAACTCTCAGGTACCATTTGGCCTGAAGGACCCAATGCCTATACGTCATTGTTGGTGGCGCCAGGATATGCCTCATGCATATAATTGGTGTGTCCTTTGTGCACCCCAGGATTACCCGCATGGCAGCATTCTGTATGCGCTCCAACCTTTCAAGCTGGCTCTTTGATACTGTCAGCAGCCCCAAACCATACTCAAGGACAGAAATTATTAACTGCTGAAAGAGCCTGTAAAGCATCCTCTGATTTACCCCGGTTGCTGCCATCGCCCTCCATGCATTAAGTCCCCTACCAGCCTTCACCACCAAAGACTAATATTAAATCTTTTCGTATATGATATCCCCATTACTTTTGTTGTCTTCTAATTTCGTATTAATTTTCTTATATCTATGTGTGTTTTGTTCTTGGCAGTTGTGTTGTGTTTTTTGATACTTATTTTATTGACATATCTGTCTTGGTTTTTATTTTATTATTCTATTAATTTCCCATAATTTCCCCTACACCAATCATTTTGCTTACGTGAACTGAAGCCAGAGTAAGATATATATATATTGTCAGAGTCTTGCATAACACAAGACTAGTAGCTCGTTTTCTGGCAAGTGTGAAGTAATATCAAACTATCAAATCACACGAAGCGAATATCCGAAAGTATTATTCACACGTTTTATTAACGCGCTGCATTTATAATCGCACAAACATCGCGCACTGACAATCCATAGCAATCATTACGGCATTAACAATATCACTACAATACATAATAATACATGCAAGCAATAAACATCTCACTTACACGTCAAACTCTTCAAGCATTCGAACCAGTCTCCCACTGTCATACAGGCTAGCTCTCAAGGCAGATTCAAACACCTCTCGCAAACCCATGCGACCTCTCCATTCGACAACCTAAACCCGTCTGCCAGTTCTGGCGTCCTACACGCTACACGCTCATGTCAGCTGGTGTCCCCTGCACGGTTCACGGGGTGAACTCAATTGCTGTGCGTGGCTGCTTATCCAGGCGTCGGCAAAGACGCCGCGTTCTCTCTGCCGTGTTTCACATTACTCAGGGTTGCGTATTGTTATGGTGTCTGGCGTTGGTACAGACAACGCGTCGCAACCTCGGGTGTGAGACCTTGACACTCTCCACACCCCTTTTTCATGAAAGGATTTCCTTACATGTATAATAGGTGTTCTTCAACATGTCAAAGTCGAACATTATAGATTAACAATTATAATAAATATGTACAGGTGAATAGTCAACAATATGTATACACCAATTATGTTGCACTATGAAGTACAACAGTCAATTACAATCTATTTCACGGGCATTACCTCGCTGTGACCCAGCTAGTCCGGTAGGTATCGGCTAAACTGGCCCCTACCTCACAACCAAGAACAAAAATACTAAAATAATCAGGTCAAGCCGTGAGCATCTCCCTCTGAGATGACTCCTCCATCAGACCTCTATTTAGAGTTTCTAATGAAGGTCAACAGTTTTGGCAATATACTGTCCATATCTAAACGATGTTACATTGACATGTTATTTATCAAGCACACATGTTAATGGTTACAATACATATTTACATATCACCAACAATTTAGAATAATGTCCCCTGGTTATTATACAGAAAAGTTAGGAACAATAATTTATCGTCGTTTACAAGACATAAATTACAATTGGAAATTTATTTCTTAGTGTCACAATTTGATCCTTATTGACAAATGTGCACAAAAAGTCACGTTTGTAAAGAAGCAATCAAGTTATGATGCTGAGATTACATCCTTAAAAAAAATCGACATATACAATTCCGTATATGGAAATATTTCAAATTACATTTTAATACAATTGTCATACATTTATATACTTTTAATATTACTATGCAAAAAATCGGAAGTATACAGCTGTACTATTACATGTGTTGTGATGTCATTCAAACAAAGCTGGTCCGTTCTGGATGGATCTTCTATAAACGGAGTAGTAGTTGTTACTATCAGCTGTTGGATCATCTCTTCCGTCTTCTGCTCGGATTGTACTGTCGCAGTCATCTTTCGTACCTTGTTAAAACGTCTTGGGCACCTCGGTCTGGATACTTTAGGATTACCTCACGTTTTAGTGGCTTGGTAACTTCTTGGATCCTCTAGTGTTGTCCCGTGACACTTCTCCGTAGTGTCTGGTTGTTAAAATATTTATGTATTTACAATAATAATTACATTCTTTCTCATATCTCACAGTTATACAACACATTAGTTTACATACTACTGATTTCATTCTTTCACATATCTCACAATTATATACGCATTCATTCGCATGATAATAATAAGAATCACAATATGTACATAAGTTATATACATTGGGAGATACAATCTTCCCCATCACAATGGTGTACACAGCGTTACTGACACATTGTCACAATTGGCTGTGGTACTGAGCACTATCTACGTTGCAGTTTTATACACCCTCTGCACTGTGCTCTGGTGTCGACTGGGTATTAGGTTCGTTGTATGGACATCTCGACAAAAGGTCTGCAAGACAGTTTTGTGAACCTTTTATGTGGTTAACCTCATAGCTATAGTCCTGCAGAAGAAGGGACCATCTTGCCACCCTGCTGTTACTAGGCGTTCCTCTGGTAACAATTGTCAGCGGAGTATTATCTGTTTCAATAATGAAATGTTTGCCTAACAAAAATCTAGAAAGTTTACGTACCGAAAATACCATGGCAAGAGCCTCGAGTTCCGGTGTACTGTAATTTCGTTCGCTGGTGTTCAGTTTTCGAGAGACGTAGTATACTGGGTACAAGATTTGGTCGTGTTCTTGGAGAAGCACACCTCCAATGGCTACGGAGCTCGCATCACATCTTAATCTAAAAGTAATATTCAAATTTGGCAATTTCAAAATAGGTGACTTAGAAAAATAAGAAAGAATTTTCGTAAATGCTGGCCTTAAACATTCACTGTTTACAATCACATTGGGGTGTTTATTTGTTAGTAGATCAGTGAAACATTTGGTCAATTCAGCAAAATGAGGAATAAACTGTCTATAATAGTTTAACAGACCTAACACACTTCGCAACTGTTTCTTAGTTGTCGGAAGCGACAATTTCAAAATTCTGGACATGATGTTATCGTCAGTTGATGTAAAGCCATTTGAGATCTTATAGCCCAAAAATGAAATTTCCTGAAAGGCTATATCAACTTTGGAAGGTTTTACAGTCAGTCCATGATGTCTAATCCTGTCAAATGTCTGCTGTAGTGCTGTTATGTGCTCTGTCATGTCCTTTGTGTGTATGCAAATGTCGTCCATGTACCAAATGATGTTAGCAATGTCTGTCAAAAGAATTATTGTCATTCTGACGAAGGTAGCTGGTGCATTGACTAATCCTAAAGGTAGTTTACACCATTCGTATAAACCCCAAGGTGTGGCAAATGCAGTCAGATGTATACTATCAGGATGTACAGCTATCTGCCAGTAGCCTTTTGTCATGTCAAGTTTAGTAAAATAATGTGAGTCAGATAGTTCAGTCAAGATGTCTTCACAGTTGCTCATCGGTTCTAAATCCAACTGTGTAATACTGTTGAGTTTACGATAGTCCACACAAAGTCTAATAGTGTTGTCCTTTTTGCGTACCAAAACTATTGGTGAACAGAAATGAGATTGTGAACGTCGAATGATTTGATTTGTTTCTAAATCAATGATTTCTTGATGAAGTTTTTCTTTATAGTGTATAGGGATGGAATATGGTCTACACTTAATAGGGACGTCAGATGTTAAGATGATTTGGTGTTGCACTAAATCTGTCTGTCCTGGGCTGTCAGAAAAGATCGTCCTGTAGTCTTGTATCAGTTGTCTGCAACTGTCAGTTTGTGTCTGAGTCAGTTTAGGATGTACCTTAATGTCTTGTAAGTTGGTCGTCGTGTCAAGACCTGGTGTCGGTATCTCGTCAGTGTCGTTGTCGTCCGTCTGGTCCACTATGGAGGTGCTTGCTGCAGTCTCTACTTGTTCGTCTTGCCTGTGGTGATAAGGTTTGAGCATGTTAATATGGAAAATTTTATGTTTGTCCCTAACTGCAATCTCGTAATCTACGAGATTTTTGGAAATTTGTCGTAGCACTTTGAACGGTCCTTGCCATGAGTCAGTTAGGAGATGTCTATCACTTGGCAAAAGGAGAAGAGCGTCCTGTCCTGGCGTCAGTGTAATAGTTCTATTTCCTTTGTTAGCATATTGTCGGTAAATAGCTCCTGATTTTTGGAGAGCTTCTTTAGCTAATATACATGATTTCATAATTCTATCACGCAATGATGTTACATGTTCATAAGGTGAAATGGGTATAGACACAGTTGTACTTCCAGTTAACACAGATTCATACACAGATAATGGGCCGCGTGGTTGTGCACCATATAATATTTCGAATGGTGAGAACCCAGTGCTGGAATGGGGCACTTCCCTATATGCAAACAAAATGGCAGGCAGATAAGTATCCCAATCTTCAGGATGTTCTTGGGTTACCTTAGAGAGCATATGTTTGATATCGCCATTAATCTTTTCTACTATACCGGTGGAATGTGGGTGATATGGACTGTTGAAGCATTGTTTAACACCCAACATTTTGGTAAAGGCTTGTGTAGCCGAGGAAATAAATTGGCTACCCCGATCTGAAAGGATGGTATCAGGGAATCCTACCCTCGCAAAAATATGAAAGAACACTTCCATGATGTCGTTGGAAGTTATGTTCTTCATTGGAATCGCTTCTGGCCAACGAGTACATAGATCAATGCGTGTTACAATGTATCTATTACCTTTAGATGTAATATGGTTCAGAGGACCAACTATATCGACCGAGATCTTTTCAAACGGTCTACTAGCCAAATCAGTAACTTGCAATTCAGCTTGTGGGTGTTTACCCTTTTTGACAAGCTTTTGACAGATGTCACACGATCTGCAATACTGTTTGGTATCGTTGCAAAACTTTGGCCAATAAAATTGAGTAAGTAACCTTGCTCTAGTTTTAGCATAAGCCATGTGTCCTGCAAAGGGTATGTCATGAGCTATATTCAATGCTTGCTTGCGGTTTTCTAACGGTAGCACTGTTTGTTCTATAGTGCTGGAACCTTTGGTGTAGTACCGTGTTAGAATTCCGTTCTTGAGAGCAAAGTACCATTGAGCATTCTTTGCTACTCTTGGCTTTTGGCCTATAAGTTTAAAATACTTTTGCAGAGATCGATCGGCTTTCTGAGATGTTATAAACGTCTCCCTTGTTGTCTCAGGAGATGTTACAACAGGACTTACTCGTTGTAAAGCCTCTGTTTGATCGATTCAATCTTGCATCTGTGCAGTAGATCGAGTTACTGCGTTTACTACATTACAACGATCATTCTCATCACACATTGATGTTACATTCACACAATTACATGTATATTCTGGCATAGCCAGGTTGGTATTTGTACATTCATTTACAGGTGGTAATACATCATGAATGGTGATTGGTGATGAAGGTGAAGTGGTAGTATCGATATTACAACTGACAGATGATGTATTGATGGCATGTGGTATATCATTCACTTCAGGAAGGTTTCCAATAATAATATCACAGCAAGGATTGGTTAATGCTGCGCATTTCACCTTTCCTGTAAGGAATGGTGTAGTTATATATGCCCACGCAAGTGGATATTTCTCTATGTTCCCTGAGAATGTCCTGCATGTGACATATTTACCACTATATTGTGTTGGTAAAATATAATCTCTCTTTACACCAATGAGAGTACTTCCGCTATCACGTAAAACTGTGGCAGGTTTACCATTAACATACCCCTGGTGGATGTTCAGTCTACCTTTGGAGTTTACTACAGAATTAGCCTCCTCACTGGTAATAGGTATAGAATGGCCGCATGTTAACACGCCATCCTCATGAAATTGATCACAAATGGTACATTTTTCCTGATGGAATACCTCAATGAAATGTGCTGAGTTTACTGGGTGATCTTGTACACTTTCATCTTCTGACGAAGAAATGTCAAACATGGCTGCATTAGCCTTTTTGGTCATTGACTTGGCTTTACAATCCTTACGCCAGTGACCAAAAGCCTTACAAAGGTAACATTTTGTAAGTTTTTTGTAGTTCTTCCTCTCTTTCTCTTGCTTAGAAATGTAATTATGCAAGTAAGCAGTGTACCCAGGATGTTGGTCGCACATATCATGCTCATTGTGTGCATAGTTACAATATTTACACTGATATAATTTCTCTGCAGTTTGCTTATAAGGTCTTTGTTTGCTATTTGACCCTGCCTGATATTTGCCATATGTAGCTGCTGCTACAAAGTCTGTGCTGGTCAGACCACTAGAGAAACAATGCTTATTGACTGCAAAATAACCAGAGCCACGACTTTCAATCTGTTGAACACTTTCACACTGACATTCCAACAAAAATTTAGAAAAGGGGGCTGGGAGAGATGCAATAATCTTATCTCTCAACATAAGGTCAACCAATTTGTCATAACTTCCATTTACTTTAGCTGCTGACAGCCATTTAGAAAAAAATATTTTGAATTTCTGAGATGTAATCAGAGAACGTGTGTGTTGGCTTAGGAGACAACTTCCTAAACTGTTCTCTATAACCTGATTCATCTAGCAAAAAATGTGACATAATTTTTGCTTTAATGTAAAGATAATCTTCTTTCAGGTCATTTGGGATCGACTCTATGACTTTAAGAGGTTCCCCAGAAAGACTTCTTACATATACTATCCCCCATTCAGGTTTTGGGATTTTGTAATGATCCATAACAAATTCAAAATTTTGGGTGAATGCTGCTATGCAATCACCTGTGTTGTAACTTCTGATCAGACCTTGGTACTTCTTATGAGGTTGATCTTTGTCTGTTTCTCTATTCCCTTTCTCTTTAGAACATTCAGCTTTTAGCTGTTCAATTTTCAGTTGTGTTTCTTGCTCTTCTCTCTTACTTTGGGCTAAGATCTCAGCTTGCCTCACTGCCGCTTCTGACTGTGCTTGTTGAAGCTTTAGAGCAGCTTCTGATTGTGCCCGTTGAAGCTTTAAAGCAGCTTCTGAGTCTGCCTCTTTACTTTTCAGAGCAACTTCTGATTGCTTTAATGCCCTTTCGGCCGCTCTCTCATCCCTCTCACTAATTTGCTCTTGTTTCAAAAGATATTCTGCATATTTATTTTCACTCCAGGCTCTCAATTCCTCACCAGACATATTCAATTTTAAACCCATTTCAATGCACTCGTTCAAAGAATACATGATGAACAATAGGTATGATGGAATAAATATAAACAAAATTACTTATGATGTTAGTAAGTTACAAATATTTATAGCACAGTTAATGTTCAAAGCCAGACTAACGAAAGTATAAAGAAAGCTGGGGGAAAAAATTGTATACTCAAGTAATCCTTGGGTACTGTGCTGTTCAGTGGTGCTCGAAATCACACTGGAACGTCTTTCGGGTTGACGCACAAAAAATTTTTGAAGTTCACCAGACTCAGGTAAAGTTGTCACAAAAACCCTGTACTTTTTAAACTAAACGAAATTAGAACGTTTGTAAATGTATGGTGTGTGTAATGTCACTGAAGTCTGTAAAGGTTTGTATGCTGTCAAGTATTATTGTTAGTCGTTACCACTTTCAACAACTTTCACGCTCACACTACCTCTACTCAATGACATTCAAGGGCACGGCCGCCATTTTGGATTTTAGGTACAAAATTTGTTGAATTTAGTGCTAAGTCTGAAGACGCCTCGGTTGGCTTCAAATAATATCTTCACACTTATAATTTAATTAAATCAACTCTATTAATTCGTTACTTTACCTTAATTTATGACTTGCGCACGTCTATCGGAATGTTCACATTCACTTCAAACTCGGACAAAAAAAAATTTATACGTTCGCATTTGATTCAAAACCCGGACGAAAGCCCCCACATTCGCACTTGTCAGAGTCTTGCATAACACAAGACTAGTAGCTAGTTTTCTGGCAAGTGTGAAGTAATATCAAACTATCAAATCACACGAAGCGAATATCCGAAAGTATTATTCACACGTTTTATTAACGCGCTGCATTTATAATCGCACAAACATCGCGCACTGACAATCCATAGCAATCATTACGGCATTAACAATATCACTACAATACATAATAATACATGCAAGCAATAAACATCTCACTTACACGTCAAACTCTTCAAGCATTCGAACCAGTCTCCCACTGTCATACAGGCTAGCTCTCAAGGCAGATTCAAACACCTCTCGCAAACCCATGCGACCTCTCCATTCGACAACCTAAACCCGTCTGCCAGTTCTGGCGTCCTACACGCTACACGCTCATGTCAGCTGGTGTCCCCTGCACGGTTCACGGGGTGAACTCAATTGCTGTGCGTGGCTGCTTATCCAGGCGTCGGCAAAGACGCCGCGTTCTCTCTGCCGTGTTTCACATTACTCAGGGTTGCGTATTGTTATGGTGTCTGGCGTTGGTACAGACAACGCGTCGCAACCTCGGGTGTGAGACCTTGACATATATATATATATATATATATATATATATATATATATATATATATATATATATATATATATATATATATATAGAGAGAGAGAGAGAGAGAGAGAGAGAGAGAGAGAGAGAGAGAGAGAGACGTATTTATTTATTTATTTATTTTATTATTGTGGGTCTAATAATACATGTTTGTTTAATTCCATATTACGAGAAATGAAAATGGCGGATCTGCAGCCAAACTGTACAAATACAATTAGTTAATCAACAACACGAGGAGGGGACAAGTCAGCTTGACAATAAAACAGGACAATTCAGCTTTACAAGAACACAAACATAAGTGACAGAGTGGACGTTGCGACAAGAGCCTTCGTCAGCGCACAAACAACAAACAGACATTCAAACAACTACAACAGACACAGCATGAAGACAAAACAACAATTATTTAGCTGATGGAAATCAGTCGTCAGTTTGGAATAAACCAAGAGACGAAACACCCCCCCCCCCCTTTCCACCCAATCGTGCAGATGAAATTGAGAGCTCCTCGATTTCGGGTTTTGGTTATTATCAAGTGCCACCTGGGGGGATCGGACATATTTAGTCTTCTCAGATAAGGGCGAATGTCAGGAGGCCCCGTGTGCAATTGGAGATCACTAAGAGTAGATCTTAAGGCTTACCCACGAGTAGATAGAGCCCGTTACCTCGGATGGAACTGGTCTAGATTAAGCAAACCTGACATAGATTCATGCCGAGGTATGAAGCACTGACCTCTGAGGGGACTAGCCAAGTGTGACCTCTTCCTGTGATAGATGAATGAAGCAGTGCCATCTCCTTATTGAAATTCTGCCTTAATGAGACTCAAACATCGTTTATCCACTTCTTCATTGTAAATTTATACTCAGGGTTTTACTTCCAATCGCCGAGCATCTCAGTCAGTGTGTATGTGTTTGGACCCTTGAATTTATACAGGTTTCTTTCAGTACATCTCTTGAAGTTGTCCTTTAGCATGCAAAGCTTGGAGAGGGGAATGGCAGCTCTGCAACAGTCCTTAACAATCCTTTGGCACCGTGTCTGGAAATAATAGTCTCTACACCAACCTACTAAAAGATGTGTGTAAGCGGGTCATGGTTGGTGCAGGTATTGATATTGCACCTTGGGAGCAAGTCGCCGCTGATCGTGTTGCCTGAAGGGAAAAGGTCAGAAATGGGATAATGACAAAGAAGAAAATGATTGCAGATAGGTCGCACACTGAGTGTGTGAGACGTCAAATGGTGCGAAATGGCGGAAATGGTGTTCACATGTATCAATTGTGGACGAACATTTACAGCACGAATTGGTCTGATCACTCACATTCGCCACCGCCATGGGCTGTAGTTATGAAGCCCTTTTGAAGCTCATTGTAAGAAACTATCGTCTTCAAGACGGCCAGGTACCAGTAGTAGTAAATCACCATCATCATCATGCTGCTTGCCAAATGGCATAAACATCCATGTCTCTCCACAGCTGTTGGTCCTGTGTGTTTTGGATCAATTAATTTTGCAATGGTATCCCTTCATGTCGCTGTTTTAGACCATCGTGCATCATCCAAGTCGTCTGCATTCTGTTCCCTGATCCTTCTAGCTACCACATTGTTCTCCACTCTCTTTACCCTACATATTTAAAGTTTGGAACTTCCTTGTGGGTTGAAGGTTGAGTGCAGTGTTCTTCTGTCATCCTCTCCCAGTTACTCGCTGTTGTTACTCTGGCTGTCAAAGGTATTGACAACAGCCGCCCAAGAAACCACATACACACCTGCCTGAAGCTCTTCCTCATTTGTTCCGTCAATACAAAATAATCATGGTTAAAACACTTCACAACGTGAAAACTAAACAACAACAACAACATCTGTTATTGCAACAAAGTAAAATGTTATTTAATCTTTGTTCACGCACAAGAGAAAATGTCGGATCACACAGCAGACAAATACAAACTGCAACAAGAAGATGGTGTTGTATGAAACATTGTACAACCCCGTTAGACGCTATTCCGGATTATTGTAGACCTGGTGCCAGAGCCACAATGTTTGTGACCAATGACACACAATATTCAACTAGAAAGTTCTTCTTTTCTGGACCTCACAGCAAATGAACTAGAGGGAGAATTAACCACACAAGGAGACGAGAATTAGAGACAGAGCTGGATAGTGTGGGGGTGGGGCATGGGGGGAGCTGCATGAGATAGGGGGACCGGTTGGCCGGTCAATGGCCTCTTGCCGACATGACCGCCTTCATTACATTCAGACTGCAGACTGCATAAAGCTGTCGCCGCCAGGCTGATCTTCCTCTTCTTCTTTTGTCCTACTGCTTTTGCAGTGAAGGGTCACAGAGAGGGGTCAGATGTCGTGTTCTGTGTTCGCCTGTCTTGTTGCTTGTACTAATGTCATATTTGATTTCTTTAATGTCTCTTTTACTCCATCTAACCAACTCTTCCTGGGCTGCCCTTTCACCCTGTATCCCGATGTTCTCACGTAGAACGCTTTAGCCGCTGGTTGATCTTGTTCCATTCTAGCTCAATGTCCGAACCATTTAATTCTGTGGTGTTCTATACTGTCAGTAATAGGTGTTATCTCTACACTTGTTCTTAGTTTCTTTGTTTTTACAGCTGTGTTTCTTATGCATCTCATCTCACATGATGTGATTTTATGCCTGTGTGTTTCTAGGACTTTCAATGTTTGGCATTGGTAACACAACGTTGGGATGAATAAAGCATCTGTCAAATTCCTGTTTGTATGCTTGTTGATATTTAGATGTTGTAGTGCAGTTTGATATTTGGTGTTGTTTGTTTTCTGTATTCTAGTTTCTATTTCTCTAGCTAGTCTTCCATCCTATGTGAATAAACTGCACGGATACTTGTACTCTCTAACATCTTTTAATCATTCCCCATTTAAATTTATTTTATATTGTACTTGGAGAGCCACGACGCCTACGCCAGCTGGCAGGGCACTCGATGATGATAATTATATTGTACTGGCGTTCATCGAGCTGTCATAAAGTATGTCTTTTAAATGATAATCTTCATATCAACATTCTGATGATTGTCAAGACAATTTATATTGTGCAGGAGATCCTCAATCTTCTCTTCAAAGTAAAATCTTATCGTCTGTAAATAGCAGCTCATTTAAACTCCACGGCTGTGGATTTGCTTCTTTAGTAATTTTATCCATGCTACCGTGAACATAGTAATTACTGTTCAATAGTCCTCCTAAATGGTGTATGTGTAACATACAACTATAATACTTTCTCATCTATATCAATCGTTTCGGAACGGTCTTCAATGGCACACGATCAATGAAATTACATCAAATGAATATTCTTAACATTTTTGTTAATGTTGCATATCCCTTACAGGACGTTGCAGTCAACACCAGCATTTTTCAGCTTCTGTTGATGTACTTGGCAATATTACGCTCAGTAGTTTGCCATTGCTTTCTTAGCGACCGGCTCACATACCCCGGTAAGTTACCAACGTGGCGCGAACCGCTGCAAAATTCTCGCGCAGCTGCGTTATTCACAAGAATATACGGGATTACTGAGAAAGACGTTAACACCTACGCCAGGGAGACCGGCTTCTTAACATTAGCCCAAGAAATTCTATTATGCACCAATAAGAAGAAAAGAAAACAATAAGTCAATGTCAAAAAATCAATGTTGTCAATGAGAATGAACTTTCAACTGCCAATGCCATTAATAATGTTATTGCAGAACTCTGAGCGATGAATGATTTCCCAGCGCTTAGTCAACCCATGTCAAGACTTTCACATCATGAAAATCATGTATACTGCTGACTCTTCTATGACAATAATGTCTACACCTGACTCTTCCATGACAATCATGTCTACATCTGACTCTTCCATGACAATCATGTCCGCACCTTACTCTTCCATGACAATCATGTCTACACCTGACTCTTCCATGACAATCATGTCTACATCTGACTCTTCCATGACATTCATGTCTGCATCTTACTCTTCTATGACAATAAAAATTACAAGAATGAAATTGTAAGGGAAATTATGGTCATCTTCAAGAATAAAGACATACCACAATATAACATCCAAGTAAATAGGACAATTATTAAACAGATGAATCAGTACAACATCTGACTCCATGACAATCATGTCTTCACCTGGCTGCTCTATGACAATCATGTCTTCACCTGACAAAATTACCACCACTTTGGTCATGAATGCACGAAGAGACTACACTTCCTTCGCTGCCATGGAAGACACGGACTCCACCCCATCGTGAGTAAACCATGCAGACAGAGATTAATCATACATTTGTATATTGCCGATAATGCAGAGAATCTATTCTAATTGTATGTACACATGTGCAGTTAGTTGATCAAATGTAATCACATTGCTGATAATGCATAGAATATAGCATAATTGTATGCACATTTTTGCAGTTAGTTTATCACATTTAATCATACTGCTTCTGGCATGGAAGTTGCCAGACCACCTCCACATTATGAGTTCAAGACCTTCTGGTTCGTAGTTGGCAACCACCAGCAACTGTAAGAACAAACCGTGGGCATGTTAGGTAGCGTGCATTATATGATCTCAGACAATATCATAGTTTAAACTGCAGTTCCATTACCAGATGCTTTCCACAGCAAGAAAAGAACTATCAGTTGCACTGCTGACAATATCAACATCATATGCATATGCATGACCGGGTCAGGAGGATACGATACCCAGTGGAATTGTTGATCTCTATTATACACGTACTTTCATTACCTCAAACCCTGTTCCCATAAGTAATACTACAGGACCGGTGGACAACATGTACTTGTCTTCGACAATACAACATTCCTGTGTACTCAGTCATTCCCAGACATTTCTTCCACAATGATCTTCCCATCCCAACCACCAGCAATATCATTCTTGATACACTCTGAGTCTCTAAATAATTTATGTCTTCTTAAAACTAGGCTGTTCACCAACTACACATATACTCATTGCTACCAATCATATTATTTACCTCAACATCGACGGAAGAAAACTTACAATGTACATAACAACCCAACAATGCTATCTGATATAAGTTAATTGTGGTCCCCTGGTATTATAACTCACATCCCACTTACAGAAAACGACAAAAGTCTAATTATTAAAATCCAATTGACAGTGCAACCCCAACAGAAGAAGAAAACCATTACAATACTCGGGTATCCATGTCCAAATCCAGCTGGAAACACGACCCAGAATCCAGCAGCAGAGAATGTGTCATACTTTACATCCATGTACCCAACCCACAATCCAAGTGCAGCCATGTCCATTCTCCAGCAGCAGAGTTTGTAATAATTGATATACATTGTTGTTATCAGATTACCTGCGCACTGACGTCAGTAGCCATACCTCACTGGGAAACCTAATTAGTTCCAATCCTGGCAATAACTGCCTTTGGCATGTGACAGTTGTCGTTTGTCTACTATCTATTCTAAATCTCTTAATCGTTATTTCTTGGACTTCTGGTTCCGTGGTTCTTTCTTCTGTCACGTTCCAGTCTTTTGGATTACGCAATGCCTATCTGTGCGTACGCTTCCCCCCCCCCCCCCCATTCCTATCATTTTAATATAGTGATCCTTCCTCAATTTCCATGCAAACCTAAATCTAACAATCTGTGGCTACAAGTATTTCACATCGCAGTTTTGACATGTGGTCTTCAAGATAATATACGAATAAGGTGACACTCCACAGGACATTATGAAACCCGAGCCAATAACATGGTACTGTAAGATCAGTAATTATTTTAATGTTTATCGCACCAGGGGTTGAAAGCAGGTGGCCAGACTCTTACACCTCTTCCTTGGCGGACTCTTTCACATGGTCCTCTCGTCTGGGTGGTTCCCAGCATGCTCTTCACCAACATCGTCGCCAGCATTGTCTGTTGCACCGTTCTCTTCCTCCCAGTCTATCAATCTAGTTAGTTAGTTAGTTAGTTAGTTAGCTAGTTATTTAGTTAGTTAGTTAGTTAGTTCGTTCGTTCGTTAGTTAGTTAGTTAGCTAGCTAGCTAGTTAGTTAGTTAGTTAGTTCGTTAGTTAGTTAGTTCGTTAGTTAGTTAGTTAGTTAGTTAGTTAGTTAGTTAGATAGCTAGCTAGCTAGCTAGTTAGTTAGTTAGTTAGTTAGTTAGTTAGTTAGTTCGTTAGTTAGTTAGTTAGTTAGTTCGTTAGTTAGTTAGTTAGTTAGTTAGTCAGTTAGTTAGTTAGCTAGCTAGTTAGTTAGTTAGCTAGCTAGTTAGTTAGTTAGTTAGTTAGTTAGTTAGTTCGTTAGTTAGTTAGTTAGTTAGTTAGTTAGTTAGTTAATTAGTTAAGTTAGTTAGTTAGTTAGTTAGTTAGTTAGTTCGTTCGTTAGTTAGTTAGTCAGTCAGTTAGTTAGTTAGTTAGTTAGCTAGTTAGTTAGTTAGTTAGTTAGTTAGTTAGTTCGTTAGTTAGTTAAGTTAGTTAGTTATTTAGTTAGTTAGCTAGTTAGTTAGTTCGTTCGTTAGTTAGTTAGTTAGTTAGTCAGTCAGTTAGCTAGCTAGCTAGTTAGTTAGTTAGTTAGTTAGCTAGCTAGTTAGTTAGTTAGTTAGTTAGTTTAGTTAGTTAGTTAGTTAGTTAGTTAGTTAGTTAGTTAGTTAGTTCCCGCAGCGAGTAGCGGCACTATCATAGTCTATCAATCTACGTTCATCAACTTAATCGGAAATGTTTATACATATACAACTGGAAACTTGTTGAATACAACAAATAGTAAACAATGTGTCAATCTATACAACAACTTAATTGGAAACACACACACCTGGAAACTTGTCAAATACAACAAATAGTAAAAATTGTTATTGCAGAACAATAAAAAACAAAATTAACATTAAATTAAATTGAACTTCATGACACAACAATGAGCTAATTGAAGAAACAAAAAGGTGTGGGGGTCGACTTCTTTGCACCGGGATTTATCCCATATGTCTCGGTCTTTTTCCGCAGGGCGGTCTGCCGGAAGCATATCTCACAGAGCATGAGCTCCGTAGTTCCGACGACGACACCCCAGGAGTCTTCGAGAATACTGCACTCGTGAATTGAATGACGCAGCCCGGAATTGAACCCACAACCATGGGAGCGCGAGGCAAGCGACCTGACTACTACGTCACGGCGATCTCCCTCCCTTCCCCAGTTCCACCCAACAGTTGAAGAACACACATGTGTAGATGCAACATAATAACACAATAATGTAATTTACCTGTATAATATAACACTGAGCAAATCGTGTAAACACAACAGTAAGAAACATTTTGACTGTTGCCGCGTGACGTCACAATGTAACAATCAATCTCAACTGCTTACAACATGATGAAGCAAATGGAGTTTAGTTAGTTTTAGTCGTTGGATCAACATCACGGCACACGGGTGTAACCCATAAGTGCTCCGTTTTCCTCCTAACTCAAACCTGAGTCTGGAGAAACTCAGCTCAATGCACGAACTCCGTTGCATCGGCGAGGATCCTGAAATACTTTGGGTAGATTTTTTAACTCGACATTTTGCCCGGGCAGCGCCGTTAGGCTACCCTTTTTCGATTTCTAACTGCCAAGGGATTTCTTACGTACGCAACAATACACACGGGCGTCCGATCTCACTACCCAGAGACCAGGGGAAATTTTATTACTGGAAGTCCAGGTGGATTTTTTAAATAAATCCCGACCCTCACCGCGGCCTGACCCCGGGACCTCCAGCCCTCGAGACGGACACCATACCTCGAGACCACTCAGCCTCCCAAATGAAGTGAACAAATTAACGTATAAAATATGACGTCACAAATAGATGCACACGCATACAAACATGAATGTTAATTTAATTCTTAAAAAAAAAAAAAATGTCACTACAGCACGAAGAAGCAACGACAGTCACACAAATAAAATCAAACGTAGTTAGCAAAGACAATTCTGATGAGCCTAATCGTTTTGTTGTGACCTGTCTTGATTACAGCCATTTGCGTGGCATCTCCTATACTTTTGACAGAAACAGATTTTCTTGAATTATTCTGCTGAAATGTTTCAGCCCGGACTGGTGCAGCCAATCTGACACTTGAGACGTGAGCTATCCTATAGTAGTTATGGATCAGGCGAAGTGGGCAAGCCGTTTGACTCGGGCTCCGTAGGTTATGGATTCGATTCCGGGCCGCGCCCTTCGGTTCACGAGTTAAATGTTTCGGAGACTCCTGGGGGTCGTCGCTAGAGCTACGGAGTTAGTGCTTTGTGCGACGCTTTCTGCCATGCGGAAAGAGCTGAGCCATATGGGATAAAACTCGGTGCAATGAAGTAGACCCAGTCGACTTTTAAGCGACTTTTCTTAATCGTGCTAAATGGTTTACGAGGGTTGATCGAAAAGCCTTGGACTTTGGTATAAAGGAATCGAGATATCCACAGGGAAATAGTCTTAAAACTTAATGTTTCTGCCAATGTATTTATCTGTCGATTTGATGCACGTCTCATATTTCTTCTTTGCCAATCTGATGTCCTGATTCTTAACGTCCCCATCAGGACACCTAACCACGCCTCCGGTTAAATAATCAAGATCTGGTCATTGGAACGACGACGTCCACAAGGCGGATTCTTCATACTGGAGTAGAGGAAGGACTTGGTGCCGGGTCATGCAAGGTCGGTGGTTGGAGCATGATGTTCAACCTGCACTGCTGGACCAGATCGATGGAGCCACAAGCTGCATCAGCCGGTACATTGTCCTGAAGCACACACCCATGGACAGCATCCCGGATCTTGTGCACTGAACTTCTCGTAACTTCTGAAGAAGGCTTTAGTAGTACCTGGAGTTTATAGCATGGCCCACAGGAAATCCATGCACATTAATCCTCAGGAGTCTCAAAAGTCTTGGAGATGGACGTTTCTCGCAGATAGTACTGTCTTTGCCTTCTTTGGTGATGTGGACAAGAACCTAACAAGAACAGTGTCCATTGTTTGCTCCGGTTGTTAGCTCGGGGTTAGGGAAATGCACCCAGCATTCGTTCACAGTAACGGTCAGTCAGTGAAGGGAAAAATCATTCTCGTCAACAGTGCAAATGTCCAACATCCCCTGCTTTGGCCCAATGCTCCTTTTAGAATTGCGTGAGAAGACAAGAAACCCAATCCTTAGACATGTGAAGCTGTTCAAACAAAATGGTCGGTGTGATGATGTGACGTAGTCCCAACTCAGCCATGATTTCCTAGAGGGTTGTGCGACTGTCTGACGGCTAGGGCCTTTACTCTTGCGAAGGGCAGAATGTCAGACGGGCCTGCGTGACCAATTCTTAACTCTTTGAAAATAAAGTTTGTTCGTTCGTAACATCTCAGTGTTAATGTGATTTGCCTTACAGCTGTAGGAATGTGATCACGCAACCAGCCTCCATTTAGTCCCCATAATGATGTTTCGTGCACACCCGCACCAGCCTTCCACCAATTTCTCATTCATACAGCATCTCCAAGACATCATGTATGTGCAGGAAATGTAAACAACAGTGTGTCTTTACAGTGAGACACCGCATCTCCCAGACATCATGTATCTACAGGACATGTAAACAACAGTGTGTCTTTACAGTGAGACACCGCATCTCCCAGACATCATGTATCTACAGGACATGTAAACAACAGTGTGTCTTTACAGTGAGACACCGCATCTCCCAGACATCATGAATGTGCAGGATATGTAAACAAAAGTGTGTCTTTACAGTGAGGCATCGCATCTCCCAGACATCATGTACGTGCAGGACATGTAAACCAACAGTGTGTTTTTACAGTGATACACAGCATCTCCCAGACATCATGTATGTGCAGGAAATGTAAACAACAGTGTGTCTTTACAGTGAGACACAGCATCTCCAGGACATCATGTATGTGCAGGACGTGTAAACAACGGTGTGTCTTTACAGTGAGACACCGCATCTTCCGGATATCATTTATGTACAGGACATGTAAACCATCAGTGTGTCTTTACAGTGATACACAGCACCCCCACCTGCCTTCATGATTTCCTAGTAAAGTGCTCACCTTCTGGACCATTCCTGTTATGTGTATTATACATCTATGCTACTTTCCCAGCAAAATTAATCTGTTCGGGACACACTCAAGAAGTTACACATATTTAACCAGCATTGCCATTTATACATCTGTAACCATGTGCACTTATGTAACCATTTATACTTTTGTAACCATTTATACTTATGTAACCATTTATACTTTTGTAACCATTTATACATTTGTAACCATTTATACTTATGTAACGATTTATACGTTTGTTACCATTTATACTTCTGTAATCAGCATTGCTGATGGAACAGTCAGGGGGTAACATTTATTTTCTGTATTTACATGTACAAAATGAATGTTAAAGACACCGCGTATATGAGGTTTCCGTGTGACGACTGGAGTTTTACAATTAATTAAATCTGCAAATATCACCAGTGTGTCAGCACGAATGACAGCACCAATAAGACCACAACTGCCATCCCAAATCTGGTGATGCTTCGGCTGAAGACGTCCATCTGTTACACCGGCATGACACTCATTTGCAGGATTAACGCATGTTGTCACATTCCATAGAAAACCATCCTTTGTTAACAAATAAAGCTGGTCGTTGTGGATAAAAGTAATAAAGTTACACATCTTGTCAACGGTCATGATATCCCAGACTCTGTATGTTGTTGTATCGAAGCAACATATTGTTTTGTCATCAGACTCAGTATCATAAAAGATTATATTGTCCTTAAATATATTAACTAACACACAATTGATTTTCCTCTTGAAGTCAATGACTTCAAACCAGTCACAAATTTTAGCATCACATCGCTTTCTGTACACACCGTTATCTTTAAATGTGTAACAGAAGCCACTCATAATGGCAGAGCAAGATCCAACATAGTCAAAGACAGTGGTACAGTATTGTGAAAATGGAAATTTCCAAACAGTCATCTCCATTATTTTGATGTGTGCAATGTTGGGATTTTGTTTAGTAATGAAAATACAATTGTTCAAAGTATAAAAGTTCACCACATACAAATTTGGCATAAAATGGAAGAACTTGTTTCTGTCTAATGAGTAGGCATATATTTTATCTCTTTTCTGAAAAACAACAACATCTTCTGTGTTCAAGGACAGATCATCAGAGGCAACAACAGAATTAGTGGGCAATACTTGGTTCTTGACAGATTCCCACGCTTTACTGTGAGCCTCTAAAACCTGCCTGACAATATCTCTGGTTTCTTTGACACCCATGATCATGTCCATGTCTGCCAACATTTCCAGACAGTCCCTGCTGGCTTCACTGAGTCGACACAGTTTCAGCAGGCTCCCTAAAGATGCTTTCCTGGCAGCAGGTGTCTCTGAGAGAAATTGTGCAACAATCTGAAGACAAGAATCCTGACTAGATGCAGGAGGCTTCTGAAGAATGACCCCAACACTTCCTTTATGGCCATTGTTGACATCAGTAGAATGCTCTAACATTTGGTCACTAACAATATTTATATCTCGGACTTCCAGAATATCATCACCCACACAAGATTGGCCTACTTTATTTTCTACAAGGTTCATGGTTAACCCAGTTTATGATGGAATCTGGAATATTATCTGGTTTGTCCACCTTCAGGTTTCTATCGCTGAGAATCTCGTGTAAAGCTTTGGATGACAACAACATAAAAATCTGGCATCTGCTAAAGTATTCAAAGTCCTCTGCCATGAATTCATGAACCAACTTTACAATCTTTTCTGACTCCAACAGAAGTGCACTGGTGTAAATTTCAAGAACATTCTCTCGGGTCATGTGACTGCTAACAAATGTTTCACATTTTGAGACCAAAACTGGAATCTGTAATTCATGGACAGCATGCCAGAGTTCTATTATATTTTCTGTATTAAGTCCATTCTCACCTTTATAAATAGCATTGAGAACTAACTGAAAGATTCCCGGAGATATACCTTTGATATTTACTTTTCTAACATGATGTGCATCTTCCCCTCCAGTGTCCTCAGATTGCAATAACACATAAAAGAATTCAGAACAGGCACACAGAATGAACTGATTGCAGTAGAACTCACAATCATCAATGTTTATCTGCAAATCTATGAATTGTTCTTTAAGCCAAAATTTGCCAATGTTACCCACAATCCCACAAGCGAGTTCAGGATCAACTTCCATGATGACCTAGTTAGTCAAACTGCTGCAGGCGTGTCTCAAGCTGACCTGTGGTCCCGTGGTTGTTGGTTCCTTACACGACAGGCATCACTTCTAGTCTGGATACAGCTGGCTGAGGTCTAAAGATCATACAGTCATCAATATTTATTTTCATGATATTTTATTTCCATACACATTTCAGGATAAATATGTTTGTTTTTGTTTAGTTGTTATTTTTTTTTTTTTTTTTTTTGCATATCCTTTACAGGACATTGCTGTCAACATCAGCATCTTTCAGCTTATTGTTGATTTCTTGGCAAGATTACACTCAGTAGTTTGCCACTGCTTTCTGAGCGACCGTCTCACATACCCCTAAGTTACCGACACAGCGAGAACCGCTACCAATACTCACGCACGTCACGTTACTCACGCGAGTATAAGGAATTACGGAGAAAGACGTTAACCCCTAGGCCAGGGAGAGTGGCAAAATAGAAGTTTATTTACGTATAAACACATTTAAAGAACTAACTCTAATTAGAATTACTACTCTATGGTAGGACCAAGTGTTGTGCAAGAGTGTAAGAAAAAGAAAAGAGTAAAAAATATAACTTTTATCATTCAATCATTCATGAAGCAGGTCCTTTGCAAAACATCGCTCTCATGACATCCCCTTGTAAAAGACTCTAGATCTGTTTCCAGTTCCCCTGCCTCATTCATATTCATGCCCTAGATATCTGTAATGCCCTGTCGCCACCTGTATGTTGTTCCACCCATCTCCCAGGATGTCTCTAATGTCCTGTCGCCACCTGCATGGTGTTCCACCCATCTCCCAGGATGTCTCTAATGCCATGTCGCCACCTGTACGGTGTTCCACCCATCTCCCAGGATGTCTCTAATGTCCTGTGGCCACCTGTTCCACCCATCTCCCAGGATGTCTGTAATGTCCTGTGGCCACCTGTATGTTGTTCCACCCATCTCCCAGGATGTCTGTAATGTCCTGTGGCCACCTGTTCCACCCATCTCCCAGGATGTCTGTAATGTCCTGTGGCCACCTGTATGTTGTTCCACCCATCTCCCAGGATGTCTGTAATGTTCTGTGGCCACCTGTACGTTGTTCCACCCATCTCCCAGGATGTCTGTATTTACTTGATTATGATATTAACATATAAGCTTTAATATAGTGACATTAATAAATTCATTCTTATTAGACAGAAACAAGTAGTGTCACACAATAAATCTCTATCCCAAGCTAATACCATTAATATTGGAGTACCTCAGGGGTCTATAGTTGGCCCTTTGTTATTTGCCATTTATATAAATTATCTTCCCTTATATCTGTCATCGTCCTGCGATTTATTTGCAGACGACTGCACAGTATATACAAACGCTATTGATCGTAATGTGCTAGAATTATCCTTGCAACAGGAAATAAATAGTGTAGTTAACTGGAGTCATGCAAACCGCATGCAAATTAAAATTTCTAAAACAAAATCTATGTTAATAGGAACGAGGCAAAGACTTCACACTCTAAACTCGCAGGAAACTCTTCAGCTGCACATTGGTAGCACACCTATAGAAAGTGTAACAGAGCACAAGGCACTGGGTCTTATCATAGATCAAAATCTATCCTTTAATTCCCATGTTCATGCTCTTGTTAAACAAATAGCCAGAAAAGTATACCAACTTGCCAAAATTAAAAACTTCCTCGACGAAAACACAAGAAAGATATTCTATACTTCCCACATACAAACATATATTGATTACTGCTCCACAATCTGGGATGGATGCTCCAAATCAATAACAAAACGCCTTTATTCGCTCCAGAAAAGGGCAGTGCGTCTAATCATGGTGATAAGTTTACAGACAATGCTAACCTACATGAACGTCTTCAGTTACTGCCACTCCACAAACGTCTACTTTTTAATAAGGCTAAACTAACTCACAAAATCCCATTTCAAAATGCCCCAAGCTACCTTTGGCCATTGTTTAAATATAACGCTAGACATAGTGAACGACTAAATATACTTCATGTCCCTAAACCTAGGATAGACTTATATAAAACAAGCTTAACATACTCTGCCACTCAGTTGTGGAATAATCTTCCACAAGAAATCAAAGACACCACCAATCATTATACATACAGTCGCAACCTGTTTGAACACTACCTCAGAACAGACTACATGCCCCTTAAAAAAAAAAAACAGCAACAAAGACAATAATAATGGTAAATTATCTCGAACGACAACTAAAAGAAAAACATTCCCATATGTGTGGCACATTACACCCGCCTTGGGTATTTATGATGCCCATGTTAAACATTGCCTCAACGAGTCATGTATTATTGATTATTTTTCATGCATTTTAATTGCTTATTGTTATTTTGTTGTCAAAGAATTGCTTCATAAGAGATGTTGAATGAAAGAATGTATGAGAGGAAATAGAGAAAAAGGGCAGAATGTCAGACGGGCCTGTGTGCCCAATTCTTAACCCTTTGAAAATAAAGATTTTCGTTCGTTCGTTCGTTCGTTCTGTAATGTCCTGTGGCCACCTGTAC